>OW026455.1:17227923-17563812 GCA_932274525.1 Podabrus alpinus
CCATGGGAAATGCAATATTTGCAAATTCTTTAGTGTCTGTAAAAGTTCAACAAAAGAAATGAATTGTTAGTAGATTAAGAACCTTCGTTCAATTAGCTTGTAGTTTTAATGTTAGAAATAAATAAAAAATCAAGTTGTAATAAGTTTTAATAAATAAATGAAATAAAAAGTTTAAGTGTTTTTTAAGTAAATTAAATTGGGTAAAACTCAAACAAAACTCTGTATACCTACTTATGCTGTGTCTTATTTTGAATTTCTTCATAACTATTGCTTAATAAATAAATAAATTTGATAAGCGACAATAAAAACATAAAACGTTTCCTTTCAGCATAACCTATATTTGGTTTGACAGGTAACAAGTTTAATTTGTTAAACTAAAACGAAAGTGAGAAAGAAAAATAAAAAAAAAGATAACCAATATTTCTTATTTTAAAATACACTTCATTTGACTAGGGAGTATTAGCTTAGTTCAGAAGATTATGCTTTTATGACGAGACGTCAACTTTCGTGGCAATGACTATAGTATCTTACATCCAAGTATCGTGCCAATTGTTTTATTGTTTATTTCGATAATTATTAAATAAAGTGACGGAGTATCTTACATCAGAAGTGCGGATTAGAACTTTCGTTTAACCACGACAACGACAGATAAGTACCTACAGTAATTTTTTTTTTCTTACCTTCCTTTGTTTAGCGTTATTGAAATCCAATTCCCAATGGACCTGAGTAAAAACCCACGACCAAAGAGATATCCGATTTCGGCAGCAGAATGACCAACATCGAAAGATACATGGAAATTTTTCTCATGGAGATGAGCGAGCGAAACGGCACACCAAGATTGTATTTTATCCTATGTTGGTATTTATTTTCGATAATTTGTAAATAAAGTGACATAGTATCTGACATCCAAGTATCGTGCCAACCGTTTTATTGTTTATTTCGATAATTATTAAATAAAGTGATAGAGTATCTTACATCAGAAGTGCGGATTAGAACCTTCGTTTAACCACGACAACGACAGAACGACAGATAAGTACCTACAGTAAAATTTTTTTTCTTACCTTCCTTTGTTTAGCGTTATTGAAATCCAATTCCCAATGGACCTGAGTAAAAAACCCACGACCAAAGAGATATCCGATTTTGGCAGTAGAATGACCAACATAGAAAGATACATGGAAATTTTTCTCATGGGGATGAGCGAGCGAAACGGCACTCCAAGAAACGATAATCAGGGAAACTCTTTCAACCTCCCGATACACGACCCAGACCACAGTACGCACTCAACGGAGGAATGGATCAACCGAATGATTGAGCTAAAGGATCAAGAGAAAATCTCCGTTCACATGATGATTTTAAAAGCAGGAGACGCCCTCCAAGAAGCAGGTAAAGAATTCTTCAACGACTGGGAACCACTTACAAGAAATTGGGAAAATTTCACACATGATCTTCGCACGAACTTCCCGAACCAATTGACGTGGCACGCAAAGATACTAAAAGCCGCAACTCTGAATAGCAACGATTTTGACATTCTATGCAAATATGCAAGGCAAAAGATTAATGGTATTTATCGATTCGAACCACAACTAAGCTGGGAAAAAGTGTTATGTACGATAATTGGTGGTATTAAAGATCAAGTCACGCGGCATAGAATACGTGCGAACCTGCCGAACAATCAACGAGAACTTATAGTCCTCCTGCGGCAATGTGACAACGAAAGGCAGGAAGATCAGCCAAGAGAGGTAAAACGACCAAGATTGGACACCTCACAAGAAGAACAAAAATTTTTTTTTAAATGTTTTCAATGTGGAAAGCCGGGTCACATACGGAGAAACTGTCGAAACCCGGAGGGCAAGACACCACAGGATAATTGCCTCAAATGTGGAAAAACTGGCCACTGGACAAAAGATTGCCGAATTGAAAAAAATCCCTACAGCAAACAATATGATACTCAAGAGATAAAGGCCGAAAAACCAAAAGATGTCCTTGCATGTAACTGGTGTAAACGACCGGGGCATGACGAATCGAAGTGTTTCAAAAGATTGGATACCCTCAAATAAGTTGCCTGAATACTTCCCGATGCGAAATAATGCCCACCGCAAACGCCCTGGACTCGAGATAGTTGTGAGGAAATACGGACTGGATTTAGCACTTACTTCGCACGCGAATGCCGAGATACGAAGCATACAACAAAAGAAAATATGGTCAGGATTGGACGAGGAATTTATTTATTGATGAGTTCACGATACACCCCTAACGGTTGTAAAGTTGTGACGGTACACCTCTAACGGTTGTAAAGTTGTCTTTTCATTTTTTTCATTTTTTTCTTCTCTCTCTTCTCTCTCCCACATGATTTAATAAAAATAATAGAGTTAAGTTGTAAAGTACACCTTTAACGGTTGTAAATTTGTGAAAAGTACACCTCTAACGGTTGTAAAGTACACCTCTAACGATTGTAAAGTTGTCTTTTCATTTTTTTTCATTTTTTTCTTCTCTCTCTTCTCTCTCTTCTCTCTCCCACATGATTTAATAAAAATAATAGAGTTAAGTTGTAAAGTACACCTTGAACGGTTGTAAATTTGTGAAAAGTACACCTCGAACGGTTGTAAATTTGTGAAAAGTACACCTCTAACGGTTGTAAAGTTATAAAAGTACGCTCTAACGGTGTAAAGTTATTTACTTTTTGGTTTCAATTAAATTCATGGTTCTACCCTTAGTTGTAATAAAATTTATTTTTTGGTTTTAATTACATTCAATAATTTTGATTTCAATTAAATTCATGTTTCTACCCTTAGTGGTAATAAAATTTATTTTTTGGTTTTAATTACATTCAATAATTTTGATTTCAATTAAATTCCTGTTTCTACCCTTAGTGGTAATAAAATTTATTTTTTGGTTTTAATTACATTCAATAATTTTGATTTCAATTAAATTCATGGTTCTACCCTTAGTGGTAATAAAATTTATTTTTGGTCTTAATTACATTCAATGGTTTTGGTCTCAATGAAATTTATGATCCTACCTTATTTAGTGGTGATGAAATTTAAGGCCCGGCCCTTGTTAAAGTGGTAAGGAAATTTAAGTTACTTTCGGTTAGACTAATTTTATTTTTAGAAAATCTTGGCTCAAATTTACGTCATGGGGACATGACAGTTGCAGGATGGCCGTGTAAGAAATAGAAGGATACAGGTAACACTTAGACCGGCCCTGAAGGAATATAAGAACACAGGTAACGCTAAGGCCGGTCCTGACCTGACTGACCGAAGATAAAGGACGTAAACCACCCACTCAAGATTTTAAACCGATAAGTTGTAATACCAACTTATCAGATTAAAATAAAACCTATATAAGCAGAAGAAGAACTTCTCAAGAACATAATCTCAAGAAGAACAAGAAGAACAGTAGAAGTTAATCGTAGATAGTGTTTTTATCCTATGTTGGTATTTATTTTCGATAATTAGTGAATAAAGTGACATAGTATCTTACATCCAAGTATCGTGCCAATTGTTTTATTGTTTATTTCTATAATTATTAAATAAAGTGACGGAGTATCTTACATCAGAAGTGCGGATTAGAACCTTCGTTTAACCACGACAACGCCGTCAGATTGACCAATATTCAGCGGCGTAACTATTTTTTTTGGAATTTTCAGGGTGAAAGTAACATTGCGCCGTAGGCGAACATATCCAATGTTTTAAGTAAACCGTCAATAATCGTCAAATTATTTTAAATTAATGTTTAGGATTTTTGCGTTTAATTCTATTGTTTAACCACCCCGCTCTTTAATAGCGACTTTTGGTTTGCTGTAACTGAGGGAGGGGGGTGCAAATTAAATGTTTCATATTTTAGTCAATTGATTTAAATCCGTGCAACCATTGACAGTTCGCGCCGTCAGATTGACCAATATTCAGCGGCGTAACTATTTTTTTTTAATTCTCAGAGAGAAAGTTGCATTGAGCCGTAGGCGAACATATCCCATTTTTTAAGACTAAACCGTCAATAATCGTCAATTTATTTTAAATTAATGTTTAGGATTTTTGCGTTTAATTCTATTGTTTAACCACCCAGCTCATTAACAGCGACTATTGGTTTGCTGTAATTGAGGGGGAGGGGGGAGGGGGCGCAAATTTAATGTTTCACATTTTAGTCAATTGTTTTAAATCCGTGCAACCATTGACAGTCCGCGCCGTCAGATTGACCAATATTCAGCGGCGTAACTATTCTTTTGGAATTCTCAGGGAGAAAGCTACATTGCGCCGTAGGCGACCATAACCCATTGTTTAAGGCTAAACCGTCAATATTCGTCAAATTATTTTAAATTATGTTTAGGATTTTTGCGTTTAATTCTGTTGTTTAACTACCCCCCTCATTAACAGCGACTTTTGGTTTGGTGTAATTGGTGGGGGGGGGGGTGCAAATTAAATGTTTCACATTTTAGTCAATTGATTTAAATCCGTGCAACCATTGACAGTCAGCGCCGTCAGATTGACCAATATTCAGCGGCGTAACTGTTGTTTTTGAATTCTCTGGGAGAAAACTACATTGCGCCGTAGGCGAACATACCCCATTTTTTAAAGCTAAACCGTCAATAATCGTCAAATTATTTTAAATTAATGTTTAGGATTTTTGCGTTTAATTCTATTGTTTAACCACCCCGCTCATTAATAGAGACTTTTGATTTCCTGCAATTGAGGGGGGAGGCAAATTAAATGTTTCATAATTTAGTCAATTGTTTTAAATCCGTGCAACCATTGACAGTCAGCGCCGTCAGATTGACCAATATTCAGCGGCGTAACTATTTTTTTTTGAATTTTCAGGGAGAAAGCTGCATTGCGCCGTAGGCGAACATATCGACCGAAAGGCCGATTTTCAAGTGGCTAGTCCCATTTCTTAAGGCTGAACCGTCAATAATCGTCAAATTATTTTAAATTAATGTTTAGGATCTTTGCGTTTAATTCTGTTGTTTAACTACCCCCCTCATTAACAGCGACTTTTGGTTTGGTGTAATTGAGGGGGTGGTGCAAATTAAATGATTTACTTTTTAGTCAACTGTTTTAAATCCGTGCAACCGTTGACAGTCAGCGCCGTCAGATTGACCAATATTCAGCGGCGTAACTATTTTTTATTAGAAGTCTCAGGGTGAAAGTTACATTGCGCCGTAGGCGAACATATCCCATTTTTTAAGGCTAAACTTTCAATAATTGTCAAATTATTTTAAATTAATGTTTAGGTATTTGTGTACTAAATATTATACTGCGTTTCAAAAATATGTTTTGTTGTTATAAATTAACGATTTTGGGACGCTAAAAATTGCGCTTAATTTTAGAAAAATACTTTTATGAAAATATGATAACACGAATTTAAAGCTTTCAGAAAATTCTCAGAAGCGACTTTGGACCTGGAGCCCACGCACTCGGAGTCGATGACTGCATTTTATATTTTATGCACAAGAATGCTAAACAAATATAGGTAAATCGTGCAATAAAATTTCTTTTAGACCTGTTAGGACGGTCTTACCTTCAACAGAAACAATATTTAGATTAAATACCAAATTTGTGGTACCTAGTCGATTTTTTGTGACAAAAATTACCCCTCTTCTTTTGTTTCAATTTTCACAAAATTGAACAACTGCAAAATCAAATTTTGAAAGTATTTTTCAAATAATAGTGTAAAAATTAAAATTTGAAAGTAGCCTAAATCTCTGCTAAATCTCGAAAACGTGATGTTCGTTACAAACTGTAAGCAAAAATTAAGATCTTGAAAGAAGGAGTGAAATCCATTTAAATTTCAGCAAATTTTTTTTGGCTACTGTGAAAAAATTATTTCCGGTTGTAAATAGCCTGATCAGGTTCCGAACAATAATTTTGTAACAATCTGTTCGTAGTAATAAACCACCTGCAAACGTCATTGTAACAAAACACGGCATATTTATGGCGCGCCAATGCCTTCAGGAGTCGACAAGTCCTGATAAACTTCCTGTACAGACAGCTACGTCAGCAACCAAATATTTTGTTTAGAAAAATATTATTTTATAGTTGCTATGCTATAAAACTTGGAATGAAATTTTAACACGCATATTAAAATTTAGCTCATTTTGTCACGTTGGTTTACATACGAGGGGAGTTCAATAACTACGGCGAAAACAGAATAAGGAAAGGAGAGGAACAGAATCAAATTGTAAGCCAGATTTTTACAATGAAATTGATCCGAGCAACCATTCGACTTTTATTCAATTAATTGTAGTCATTTTTTAAAATTGTAAAAAAAATTACCCTCCCCCCCTCAATGTTTAAAATCGAACTTGACCTTTTAAACTAAAAATACTATTCATTAATTTTTAATTTTTTATGGTCGTAATAAAAATTAGAATTAAAATTAGCTCAATTTGTCGTGGCGATTATGTACATACGAGGGGAGATCAATAAGTTTGGTAAAAGCGGAATAAGGAAACCAAAGAAACAATCAAATTGAAGGCCAGTTTTCCAAAATTAAATTGATCCAAGCAACCCTTCGACTTTTATTCAATTAATTGTAGTCAGTTTCGACATTTGTGAAAATTGAGAAACTCGAACACCATGCTGTCATAAGGGGTCGTCCATTGACGTCCGCAATTTTTTTTCGATTATTCAACCCCACCTCCCCAGGAACTTCCTATGGCCACAAATCAAAGACCCCCCCCCCCCTTCGTTGTCTAAAATCGAACTTTACCTTTAAAACCTATTCATTCATTTTTAATTTTTTTGAAATTTATATGGCCGTAAGAAAAATTAGAATTATTATAAATTGAAGGCCTGTTTTCAAAAATTAAATTGATCCAAGCATCCGTTCGAATTTTAGTTAATTATTAATTGTAGTCACTTTTGACATTTGTAAAAATTGAGAAACTCGAACACCACGCTGTCATAAAGGGTGGTCCATAAAGGACGTCCGCAACTGTTTCCCCGATTTTTAACCCCCCCCCCCGTCATCTCCCAATGGTCACAAATCAGAGACCCCCTCATTTGTCAAAAATCGAAATTCACCTTTTAAACTAAAAAACCTATTCATTAATTTTTAATTTTTTTAGAATTAATCAAGTAAGAATTAGATAAACTTTATTTTATCAACTTTTAAAAATAATCACATACAATTTTTTTAGAAATCTCAAGAGTGGGATATTTTGCGGACGCCCCCCCCCCCCTGAATTATGAACAAATTGCGGTGTGCGGCCTAAAGGCCGCACTGAAGAAACAGATCCATTCCTCAATAGGATTGGAACTGGCGATAGGAATTTTCGTGCCCTAGTCCCGGAAGTTTTTTTAAACTTGTGCAAAAATGGTATTTGTTCCTGACGATGACCTACCTTGCAGCCAGCAGTACCGAAATTTTCTCGCATTGAAAAGTACCCCCCCCCCCCCCCCGTGATGTTTTGGATGTTTGATCGGAGGATGTTGAGCAGATTTAAGTTTATTTTGTTTATGTTTGTTATCTATTTTGGTGGTCCATTTGTTTACTTTGACTGTTGGCGGTGGTTTACCCCAACTGTTTTTAGAGGTGACCGATTATTTTGTGGATGGTTCCTTCTGGTATTTTGGCTTTGCTGGTAGTTTTGGTGCAAGTAGCACCTTGGAGGCAACCTGCAGCACCATTGTGCATGTCCGAAGGTTTGACAGCGGTGGCATTGGTAAATCCAGTTTCTCCTGTTTGGGGCTTCAACCTTGACGTCGATGTCGAGGATTTTCTTTAGGTTGAAGATATCTTCGTTTTCATTGATACTTTTCAGCGACACCATAAGAAGTGCGAAGGACTTCTTGTCCCCCCCTCGGTGCATTCTACTGATGGATTCACAAGTTTGACATCCAGATAATGGTTAATGCGTCCGATGAAGATACGGGAAGGCTTCTCGTCGCGGATACGCTGGCAGAAGAACCCCCCTTCAGTTACATGTATGAAATGTTTACGAATTTGATTTGTTCGGCGAGTGGGACCACATGGCGACATCCTTCAGGACTAGCGGGACCGTAGATCGTCTTTGTTTGGAGAGGAATTGGGATTGGATAGGGTGGCTGACATTTTGGATGTTTTTGATGCAGCTCTGGCTGTTTGGTTTGGCTTGGTGCTGCATCCTGGAATCAGATCGTCGTTCATATCCTCATGCTCCGACTTCGTCTCAGTTTGCGCTAAGTTCGAGAATATGTTGGCGTTTTATGGCGAGGGGGGGAATCGCTGAAGTTCAAAAAGCGATTCCTCTTCCTGCTTACTTTGCCGCTTCGTTCAATTGGAGGAGGGATTAGAAACCATTTCTGACTTCGTGGGCCAGTTGTTGTTCCACCATGAAAAAGCTCGAGGTCCCTAAATAGATTAAAAACTCGAAATAATATTAATTCATGCAAATGCACCGCTGGCACCGTGGTAGTTCTGAATATTTGCGACAATCCGGCGTTGCCTGGGCTGTAAACGGTAAACGGGATTTAAAATATTTCATCAAAAAGTGAAAATTGTAATTTTAAGGCCACACAAATTCGTAATTGTCCAGGTTGTGCGGCCTTCTGCGGCCTGAAGGCCGCACAGAGGGACCGGATCATCAGCACAGGTATTGTGTACCACTAGCACAAGCACAAATATCTAATTCGCAATTTATATTACGACTGGTGGCGCCATCAGCAACAACATGGCTGTGTTTGGACGTACTATATCTCAAAAATCCAAGTCATTTTATGGTGAAAATTAGCAAAAGTTTTTAATGTGAACTTAATTAGTTCATTTTGTCATGTTTTCAGTATTTTTATTTTCATTTATCAAGTCACTTACTATTTTGCTAATTTGGAATTTACCCGCATGGTGACTTTGTTTAACAAATGCTGCATGAACAGAACAAAAGTATGTCATGCATATCAAGAAACAAATGATTGGTTATAGGATGTTCACTTTTTATGTTGCCGCAATAGCGACTTGCCCTAAAGAGCACGTGCCCCCCCCTCCTAACCAAAGTCGGAAATAACAACTATCTAAAAATAATAATTATGTTTTGTCAATATTTTCAACAGCAAGGATATAGCGCCTAAGTCCATATTATTGTTTTACCCTGTATATTACGCGTTCTAAAACACTATCTCAGATAAACTACGTCTCGGTCTCTAAATATTATTTTCGAGTGGTAAACAGCACTTACGGCACTAATAGATTTTAAACGGATCTGTCGCTAAATCCACTTCAGTATTTATTAGGGAAGGCGGGGGACAATATTTTGAACCGAATTTTATCAAAATTTCACGGAGTCTATAAAATTGGCAGATGTTAAAGAATAAAGCGGCGAGAACAAAATGAACGCAAAACAAGCGCGCCCTTGACGCCGAGATCTGTCAAAATTAAATTCAACTGAAATCGTCCGCACACCACGAACGCGAAACAAGCGCATTATATCTAACCTCTAATTTTTACCCAAACCCAAAAGCTGCTCAACTTTTTAGGGCGTTTTGCGTCAGAGCGTAGCACGGAGCGTTCGTTGTGCATAGCGCCATTACCTTACATTGGTACAACTTTCGTCGGCGTGAAAATTCCCTCTAACTCGCAAAATTATAATTTGACCGGTAATTTATAAATCACCCTATACAATATGAAATTTAACGAATACATACTTATTATTATTAAATGCTCGTATGAAGACTAGCTATAATTAAAATTGGAAGGCCTAAATTTAATTTAATTTGCTAACCCTGAAATGTTCTAGCGCTACGCCCCCTCCCCTTCACTCGCGAACAAATATGTTTACTGCGCAAACTCATGAGCGCTATTTGAATTGCAAAGGTGAGGTTGCAATAGGATCATTGTAGGTACACGTGATTGTATTATAGGCGCGAATTAAGTGAAGGGGTCTTTCAGTGTTAGCTGTGGTGTTTTAAGAAACTTTTGAATGCCAAGGCTCAAGTATTTTTACGGTAGTCGGTAAGTAGTCAATTGTTATTCGCAAAATAAGGCTTAATTTTACTTGTACTTATTAAAATTCCCGATGACCTTGGTTTTTTCACCTTTGGGTACGTAAAATGGAACCAAACCATAAATGTTCGAAATCGATTTCCAGATTCATGTGTGAATGTGCATTTGAGGCGGTTGTTGAGCTCTTGGTGGCTAATAAATATTCGGTTTTCGACAGGGGGGAAGGAAGTTGCAGTGGTGTTGACATTAGTACATTTCTTGGTATTTATCCTAATAGCATCGCGACATCCAGGGGCGGACTAAAAATGGGTTGAAGTTATTCTATAATTAATTATTATCGAGGGGCCCAACATTCATCATTTAAAAAAAATTTAATTACAACTGTTGATTGTACAAAATGACCGTTGTTTAAATTTGATTGTTTTTTGTTTACGGGTACCCATAGTTGTTCCACAGGGCGCAACAAAGTGCCTCATTACCGAATATCGAACTGAAAGTATGCAAAATATTTATTTCAATTTTTAACATGTAGCTGGCCCTCGATCCTCATTAGGTATTTTTTTTTAAATTAAATTCTCGTTAATAAATTTAACGAAACTAACCAACCGTGTTTAATTATACAAGCCCTATATTTTGATAACGTGGCGATATACAGCAGCTTAAATGTATTTTTGTGTGTTTGTAGCGCAAAATTTAGACGAGATCAGTTTTTATAGTGCGGCCTTTAGGCCGCACAACCCGGGCAATCACGAATCAGTGCGGCCTTAAAACACCATTGCGACAAAAGAATTATTATTAAAGTTGGAAAATGGTTCTTAAAATGATTCTCTTTAATTTAACTGTTTTAAGTTTAAGAAACTGCGGTTTTGGCTTCGGGGCGACGCCTTCCCAAAAACTATTATTAACTTTGAATAATATTTTTATATCATCATAACCTTGTTTTTTAGCACGGAAATGGGGGCATAAAATGGCTTTTATAGCCCGAGGGCCTATAAAGTTGCTAAGCAATGACAACAATATCAAAACAAAAGAGTTAGTCCAGACTCTGTTTTTTTTGCGCGATCGATCTGAAATTTTGCATATGCCTTCCTACCGACAATTCACGGAGGAGGGTACCTTGCGAGGGGGGGGGGAAATTTTTTACTCAGTTTTTCGATATCTAGTGCCGTTTTCGAGTTATTGCTAAATAAAAAAATTAATTCTCGCACCTCCAAGTTTCTCGCCATAGGAACCATGGCACACCAAAAATTCATAGCACAAACAAAATGACATGATATTTTTTCTCAAAATACTTAATTCTTCAATTTTGACAATTCAAGTACCAAGTACCAAAATGAAATAAAACGTTGTATGTACCACGGGCACAATCAAATTATAGCCCTCGGGCAATTTAAAGCCCTCCGCTAACGCGTCGGGCTTTAAATTACCCTCGGTGCTATAATCTATCGATTGTGCCCTTGATACATAAATAACTATTAATACCCATTTCGTATGCGTCCGATGTTGTTGGACCATAAACAATGCACATAAGTATTTAACGCTGCCCCCCCCCCCTATGATTTCAAACCATGAGCCTCCCCATCCATGGCGAAATTTTTTATAAATTTGTTAGCGATCGAGAATTGTTTGAGTTCCAATTCCGGTCGTTTAGGCTTCAAAGGTTTTTAATAAAAACTCAATTCTTTAGAACAAATTTGGGAAGGGCTGTAGAAATGATTTTTTTAAGAAGTTATTTTTTTAATAAAATTAATACCAATCGATCGAGTATCGTTTTAGCTCCAATGGGCTTCAATTATCACCGTTTGAATTCTACATGTAAAAAATTTAGAGCGTTTCAAAGATTGTGAAATTGTAAATTTTACCAACATCGCTCCGAGCAAGTAGCGCGCAGAATTTTAGTGTTGCTGATAACAATTAAAATATATTTTATGTTTTAATATCAAACAAAGAAACGAGCATTTGTGGTCGATAAAAAAATTTATTCGCGAGGTTTTGTTTGCAAGTAAATTAATTAATTAAATAAATATTTTTGATAAACTTGGTACCAATCGATCGAGAATCGATTGTTCAATAACTTCACGATGCGTGTGGTCCAAACTAAAATAATAACTTTTCCAGTATTTTGTGGAAGCTCGTACTGGTACACGAGCAAAACAAGTAATAATTGGCTAATAAATTGACGGGTAATAAAAAAAGAAATTTATTTTTCTGACGAAAATATACAACGTCTATATTATTTTAATTTAAAATATACAAACTTCTCAAACCTGTTGGCGACGCATTCGGTGCATAGCATTGTATAAACAATCGAAGCTTACCTTGATAAACTTATCGGTTAGCGATTACTTAATATAAACAATAAATAATTTCGAAGTCTGCAATTTTGTGTTCGTAGTTGATTATTATATAATTTTGTTGGGTGATATGCTTGAAAAAGAACTGGTTTACCCAGTGGCGGCTCGTGTAGGGAACGCGGCCTAAAGGCCGCACTCAAATTTTTTAGATAGTTATTAGAAAATTACTCTTTGAGAAATATGTTAAAAATTCATAGGCGTCACTCAACAAAATCTGTTTTTCGTGTTTCGTTGAGCGTTAAAATTACTGTTGAGATTCAAAAACAAAATAATATTGTCTGTTGACTGATTTGAATTACCTTTGTGCGGAGTATTTTACTAAAAAAAAAACTAAATTTTTCTCTTAATGAAATGGTTTTTAATGACTTTTGTAGGAAATTTTTCGGGTTTGTTGTAACTTTTGCAGTTCTTTTAGTGAAAATTCGGAAAAATGTATAACTCATCAGACAAGCATAGTTCGATTTCATTTAAACAACAAGGCAGTAAATCGTGTTGTTGAGTAGAACAATTAGCATTTTTTCATCAGTTTTTAAATTGTCGTGATTTCATAGGCTATTTTCGGAGTTCAATTATTTAACCTAGAAAATCATGGCGGCCGACACCTTCGAACCTTATTTATAATATTATGTAATTAAAATGGTTGTACGGCCTAAAGGCCGCACTTGAACTGTTTTAGGTTGATAAGTAAAAAATTAAGGAATCACATGCATGACAAATTTTGAATTTTATATGTATGTTATTCATTGATGTAAATAAGTTGGCCTAACAAATCTGAGCATTTCACATGGCAACGGACAATCTAAAAATGGAATTTCCGCATCTTATCTAACCCATTCCGGTAATATAAACAATTCTAGGGTAATGCAGCAAACGCGGTATAAAATTTTTGGAAATTAACGAAGTTAAGAGCATATTAATGCCCTACCTAATAGTTAAAACGTCCTAACTAATAAATTAGTTTTCACGAAACAAATTTACTTTTTGTAGATGTTGCAAGCCCATTTTGCCAATACATTTTATTTTACCAACCGTTATAACCTATAACATCTACATGAAGTCATTTCTCTCCCGAAAACCAATTTCTTAGTTAGGACGTTTTAACTAAGTACGGTAGAATATATCAAAAGTGTTGTAACGTATCACTGCCTCACTGCTACACTCGACCGTATATGTTATTTAAAAATATACCAATAGAGAATTTTTAAAACTCCGAACATAATCGGAAATATTGCAGTATCCTGCCTTACGAAAGGTTAATTGATTCTAATGTTTTGCTCCCTTTGAAGGAACTTTATTATTTAAATTGTAAGCGTACGTTTTTTGGCGCCCCGGGCCCTGAAATAAAACGTTCTGGGCTGCAGTCTACTTTGCCCTCCCCTTGATCCGGGCTTGGCTACCCCCAGGAGTCTCAATTTAGACAAAGATTTTGTTTCAAGCTTTCTAAAGCGCCTGATGTCGGTAAGCCATTGTGGTTAAATGTCTCAAAATGACGCTGATGTTAGCATTATTGAAGAGTCATTTTTCCGACTTTTCAACTCTCCTCCACCCTTGTCACAGTTGGTAACAATCTTCGACCCCTCCCCCAGAAACGTTCTATGGTCACAAATCAAAGACCCCCCCCTTCGTTGTCTAAAATCGAACTTTACCTTTAAAACTTAAAACCTATTCATTCATTTTTAATTTTTTTGAAATTTATATGGCCGTAAGAAAAATTAGAATTATTATAAATTGAAGGCCTGTTTTCAAAAATTAAATTGATCCAAGCATCCGTTCGAATTTGAGTTAATTATTAATTGTAGTCACTTTCGACATTTGTAAAAATTGAGAAACTCGAACACCACGCTCTCATAAAGGGTGGTCCATAAAGGACGTCCGCAATTGTTTCCCCGATTTTTAACCCCCCCCCCCCCCGTCACCACCCCATGGTCACAAATCAGAGACCCCCCTCATCTGTCAAAAATCGAAATTGACCTTTTAAACTAAAAAAACCTATTCATTAATTTTTAATTTTTTTAGAATTAATCAAGTAAGAATTTAGATAAACTTTATTTTATCAACTTTTAAAAATAATCACATACAATTTTTTTAGAAATCTGAAAAGTGGGATATTTTGCGGACGCCACATTCCCCCCCCCCCCCCCCCCCCCCGAATTATGAACAAATTGCGGTGTGCGGCCTAAAGGCCGCACTGAAGAAACATCCATTACTCAATTAATGATGCGGGTTTTGCAACCCCAGGGGTTTTATTTCAAAGTCAAAAGATTATCAGCAGGTAGCGCTATTCGAATTTCGCATATTTCTTTGCTTTGTGGAACATGTTGCTGACCTGTGGCCGCTTAATCTCCGTCAACTGAATTTGTGTGAACTGGCGATTGGAATTTTAGTGCCCTAGTCCCGGAAGTTTTTTTAAACTTGTGCTAGAATGATATTTGTTCCTGACGATGACCTACCTTACAGCCAGCAGTACCGAAATATTCTCGCATTGAAAAGTACCCCCCCCCCCGTGATGTTTTAGATGTTTGACCGGAGGATGTTGAGTAGATTTAAGTCGACGTTTATTTTGTTTATGTTTGTTATCTATTTTGGTGGTCCATTTGTTTATTTTGACTGTTGGCGGTGGTTTATCCCAACTGTTTTTAGAGGTGACCGATTATTTTGTGGATGGTTCCTTCTGGTATTTTGGCTTTGCTGGTAGTTTTGGTGCAAGTAGCACCTTGGAGGCAACCTGCAGCACCATTGTGCATGTCAGAAGGTGTGACAGCGGTGGCATTGGTAAATCCAGTTTCTCCTGTTTGGGGCTTCAACCTTGACGTCGAGGATTTTCTTTAGGTTGAAGATGTCTTCGTTTTCATTGGTACTTTTCAGCGACACCATAAGAAGTGCGAAGGACTTCTTGTCCCCCCCTCGGTGCATTCTACTGATGGATTCACAAGTTTGACATCCAGATATTGGTAAATGCCCCCGATGACGATACGGGAAGGCTTCTCGTCGTGGATACGCTGGCAGAAGAAACCCCCTTCAGTTACATTTGTCAATATTTTCAACAACAAGGATATAGCGCCCAAGTCCACATTATTGTTTTACCCTATAAATTACGCGTTCTAAAACACTCTCTCAGATAAACTACATCTCGGTCTCTAAATATTATTTTCGAGTGGTAAACAGCACTTACGGCACTAATAGATTTTAAACGGATCTGTCGCTAAATCCACTTCAGTATTTATTAGGGGTGGCGGGGGTCTATAAAATTGGCAGATGTTAAAGAATAAAGCGGCGAGAACAAAATGAACGCAAAACAAGCGCGCCCTTGACGCAGAGATCTGTCAAAATTAAATTCAACTGAAATCGTCCGCACACAATGAACGCGAAACATGCGCGTTATATCTAACCTCTAATTTTTACCCAAACCCAAAAGCTGCTCAACTTTTTAGGGCGTTTTGCGTCAGAGCGTAGCATGGAGCGTTAGTTGTGCATAGCGCCATTACCTTACATTGGTACAACTTTCGTCGGCGTGAAAATTCCCCCTAACTCGAAAAATTATAATTTGACCGGTAATTTATAAATCACCCTATACAATATGAAATTTAACGAATACATACTAATTATTATTAAATGATCGTATGAAGACTAGCTATAATTAAAATTGGAAGGCCTCAATTTAATTTAATTGGCTAACCCTGTAATGGTCTAGCGGTACGCCCCCCCTTCGCTCGCGAACAAATATGTTTACTGCGCAAACTCATAAGCGCTATTTGATTTGCAAAGGTGACTATGCAATTTGCAATAGGAACATTGTATGTACACGTGATTGTATTATAGGCGCGAATTAAGTGAAGGGGTCTTTCAGTGTTAGCTGTGGTGTTTTAAGAACACACTTGTGGTGTTAGCTTTTGAATGCCAAGTCTCAAGTATTTTTACGGTAGTCGGTAAGTAGTCAATTGTTATTCGCAAAATAAGGCTTAATTTTACTTGTACTTATTAAAATTCCCGATGACCTTGGTTTTTTCACCTTTGGGTACGTAAAATGGAACCAAAACATAAATGTTCGAAATCGATTTCCAGATTCATGTGTGAATGTGCATTTGAGGCGGTTGTTGAGCTCTTGGTGGCTAATAAATATTCGGTTTTCGACAGGGGGGAAGGAAGTTGCAGTGGTGTTGACATTAGTACATTTCTTGGTATTTATCCTAATAGCATCGCGACATCCAGGGGCGGACTAAAAATGGGTTGAAGTTATTCTATAATTAATTATTATCGAGGGGCCCAACATTCATCATTTAAAAAAAATTTAATTACAACTGTTGATTGTACAAAACGACCGTTGTTTAAATTTGATTGTTTTTTGTTTACGGGTACCCATAGTTGTTTAGTTGATTAGAATAACTAATCTCCCTATAAATTTTCAAAAATTAAAAAAAACGATTAATTGTACTAAAATTGCTAAAAACTTCAAAAAACTTTATTTGCGCTATATTATGCAATTAATTACCCACCCTCTTCATGACATTTGTCTTTACGTTTCCGCACTTTACGGTGGTTACGGGTGGTTACGGCGAAGGAGCGAATAACAACCACCCCGAATTTTAAAAATTCGAAAATGGAACGATTGAATGCTCTAAAATTGTTACAACTTCCAAAAAAATCATTTTTTTGCTACATTATGCAATAAATTTCCCTCCCCTACAGGATACAAAAGGGAATAACTAATCTCCCTATTAATTTTCAAAAATTGAAAAACAAAAGATTAAATGCACTAAAATTGCTTAAACTGTTGAGAAATGTATATACCTTTTCTTGCTATATTTTATATTATGCAATGAATCCCCCCCCCCCAATGTGAATTTGGTCAGAGTGGCGGGGCAAAGAGAATAAATCACGCGAATTTTAAAAAAACCGAAAGGAAATCGATTAAATGCACTAAAATTGTTAAAAGTTTTGAAAAGTGTAATTTTATTTTTTGTGATATGCAAAGAATTACCGCCCCCCCCTTGCTTGCAATTTGTATCGTAGATATTATGTCCATTACTACATCATCACTTTTGCCCCCAAGTGTCCACCAAATGGAGGGGGGGTGAATAGAAAGGAATAATACTCCAGGAATTTTTAAAAATCGACTAAAAACTGATTAAATGCTACAAATAAACTTATAAATAAACTTGCTACAATTTTTAACAAATTACCTTTTTTTCGATATAATGTAATTACTTCCTCCCCCTTTTACGAACTTTGAGTCAGGGTCTGATACAGGGGGGGGGGGGCATAATAAATTCCCTCCTATGAAATGTCGATTTAATGTACTACAACGTTTGAAAACTTTACTCGTTCTGCTATTCGCAATTTACATTAAGCATACGCCACCATGCGGGAGAATTTCAAACTAGTAAGTAACGTATTAAATGAAATTAAAAATACGTTCTTTAGGCGCAACATATGACAAAGTTAATTAAATAACAAAAGATATTTCAATACATTAACAACGCGATAAAACTTTTGCAAACTTTTGTATTTCGAGATATACGTCCAAACACAGCCATGTTGTTGTTCTTAGTGGCGAATATTATGCAATGAATTATCCCCTCCTCAATGACATTTTTCTCTGCGACTGCATACTCTAAGGTAGACATAAGGGAGGGGACATAAAGGTATACTATTCCTCATGAATGATCAAAAATCGATTAAAAACCTTTTAAATGCACTAAAATTAATAATTATGTAATGAATTAACCCCTCCTTCTCATGAACTTTGTCGCAAGGTTTCCAACTCTAGGGTGAATACAGAGAGGCAAAATGGAATAACTGCCCCCGTCAATTTTCAAAAATCGGAAACAAATCTATAAGTGCTCCAAAATTGCATAACATTTTGAACAATTTACTTCTTTTACTACATTATGCAATTAATTGCTACCCCCCCCCCAGCTCTACATTAATTTAGTCGCAGAGTTGCCATTTTTGCCAGGGGGCAACCCCATGTATTTTTAAAAATTGAATAAAACCATAGAAGTACCTGGAATAGAAATCGCTTGATTTGTTTTGTTTTTGAAAATTCGTTTAAAACCACTGGAATCATACAATTTCATGAAAATCGTTATTGAATTTACAAAAAGAAAATCCTATTTTCAAGTGTTTATTTAAGAAGATCGGTCCAGGGCCAGAACGATAGGGGCCTTAACATTGAATTGGGCCTTCGGTATTTGTTTTTTTTATTTAAAAATGTCCAAACGACGTGGGATTTGCAAAACCGAAAATAAAGTAATTAAAATAAATCACATAATGCCGCATTAATTTGTTAAACAAATTATAAAGGGCACAAAAATAAAACCTTGGCCGCAGTGGACAGCAAATATATAGAAATAGATATACTTCAGCTAAGTTCATTCCCCCCCCCTCTCGAAAGATAAATCATTAGCTTAATACTGGAATTTTAAAAGCTTTATCTCTGTCTTCATAAACCATGATTCCCCCCCCAAACTGGTTAAGGGGTTGAAAAAGTGCACTAAAAACAGATTCGTCCCTATCAGTGCGGCGTTCAGGCCACACAACCAAGAGAATTAAAAATCAGTTACCACCGAACAAGCCACGAATCAGGGCGGCCTACAGGCCGCACAACTTTTCATTCAGTTCGTAAAGCCGTTGGTCACAACCTTCGGACCTCCCCAGGAACACACCAGGGTCAAAAATAACTCCCCTCCCATTTGGACTTGGAAATTCTAAAAATTATGCACGTTTATATAATTAATGTTGAGATACGTTTAAAAAATTGTCTTTCCATTGAGTCCCAACCGAACAAGCTGGGATTACCACTTATTGAAATGTGTGACCACTTTCAGCAGAGACAGATCCTGTCAAAGTTATTGGGGGGGGGGAGTTATCTCTTTTTCATTGTATAATGACACGAAAAAGGCAAGTCATTAATAATTGTTTTCGGAAAATCGAACGGAGGAATCGCAATAGCGTTTTCAGCACACCTTCGGTACGCACTAAATTTAGCAGGTAAAAACGTTATCCATTAAAATTATTGGACCGCCCTGTAAAATACTGAAAACTAAAAAATTCCACGAATGTCTACATCTGATTGGTTCATATTTATATGTAACAGCCATTCAAATTGCTATAATAGCCTGAAACTGAACAGGGAAAAGCCGAAAAAATATGGTCTACACTTACGGTAATAATTCCTATCAGTGCGGCCTTTAGGCCGCCCATCCAAAGCAATCATATTAAAACTAATCTAAAGCTAAACTATTAGCCTCATTTTCTCTTAATTAAAGGATTAATTATTAGGATTATTATATGCGGCGCCCAGTGCTAGAGTGGCCTAACCCTACCAAGACCATACTGGAGATAAACGCTAACGAAAAATAGACTGTTTTTATATTTTGAAATTTTAATTTTTACTAACAAGTGTTAATTTTTTGGTAACTTAGTAGTGTCTTGACATAATAAGGAACTAATTAAGTCAATTTTTATAGAAATTGGTTGTAATTTGAACGAAATAGGGTGGGGTTAGGCCACTATAGCATTCGATTGTTAGAGGAATCGAGTAGTGTAGGCCAGTTATACTTATAATTAACGCACTTCGAAACAACTTTTTTTTTTAATTGAAAAATTATGTGGTCACGTTATTCATCAGTAATTAAATAATATTGTAATAAAAGTATACTGTAATGCTTTAATGTTTTTATTTCTAAATACTGCATGTAAACAAAACAATTTTTTGAAAACAATATTAGTGCACACAAGTTTGTGCATTTTCTTCAAATCTCTTCGATATCATCATCTTCCACATTGTCTGAAATATCAAGGAAATCAGTTTTATCAGGTTCAGTTTGTAAGGCTTTATAGAAAGGATGGTATATTGGTGGAATAAATGGTAAAAGTTGAATTAAATCTTTTTTCTTTGCTATTGTAATAGTATGACCATCTGGATAAAGAAGGTTGAGAGATTGAACCCGGTTTGATGTTCTTTTTGCAACGTTCACTCCATAAAATTCTACATTATCGTTATTGGAATATTTGAAAAATATGATGAATGAGTGTGATTTTTCATAATGCAACCATTGCATCTTAAGCCACGCAAAATTTTGACTTTTAAAAATCACCAAGAAGTTAAACAAATATTATTTATAGTATCCGATTTTATTTTAAACAAGCCACTGTTGTGGTTAAAATAAAATAATAAATAATTAGTGCAGATTACCTGATTATGTGAGGTTACATTATATGGCGACCAAAAATAACCAGATAATAACAACAACTTTCCACACCAGAAAGGTAGCTGTATAGAAGCCTAAGAACTGCCGCTAAAGCGAGTTCCACCTTGTTTTTGGTGTGACAACCGGGATGCTACTTTCTGGCGGTACCTCTTCTAGAAAATTTTCAATTTCGATCATTTCTTCATTGTGCAATGGTAACATTGCCATTGAATATGAAGAGGCAATACTTGGAAGTGGTTCAAAGGCTTCACCAACATTTATAGAATGTGGCGAAGAGAAATTTGGTTCCATACCAAGTATGTCCTCCATTTTATCGAAGAACACAACACGAGTAGGTCCCCTACCCGTTTTACCCTTGGCATCTTTACAAGATTTGTACGTCCTGACCAAATTTAGCCATTTTTTTCTACAATTTTAACAAATTGTTGACTAATCAAGTCGTTACTCACGTTACTCCAAACTTGGCGTCGTTTGGTAACGTGGTTTAAGTGATCCTTATAGACCTCGACGCTATTAATTAGAGCTAGCGTTTCGTCATGAGTCCACATGACTCGTTTCTCGGTTTCCATTTATTTCTACAAAAAGTTATACGTAAACAAATAGATACATAATATTAAATTAAATAAATTACCAAATGTTTATTACGAGTCCGAAGTATTTCTCAAAATTCTCTCTCAAAATCTCAAAATTTACGACAACAACGATACAACTACGATTCAACCACACTGCAAGCACGATAACGATCTTTCGTCGATTTAAAAAAGATAGGGAGTGACTTGCTCCACGACCAATTGTACTTGCGCAGTTGCGTCTCTTTTGTACTTGGACAAAATTCGAATAATTTTCAATCGTATTTAAAATATCAAATTTTATTTCCGCGCAAGTTGGCGCATACTCAGTTAAATCAGATTATTAATTTGTGTTTATCAGTGTTAATTTATTAATTGTTATCGGTTCCTTGCTGGTTTGGTTTTGAATATGTAAATTTGCTTAACAGATAGTAAATTATTATTTATTTCTTAGCATTCACCATCAGGTTATTGAAAATTTTTACCTCTAACCTGACTTTTATCAAAACCAAAACAAATCTTGAAGACGAACGGAGGAAGTTGTAAATTCAAAAACTTTGACGATTTTTTACAATAAATTATTACTAATTATGTAAGTTTTTAACTTTTCTAATAAATTTTTTTTAATGTAATTTAATTTCTTAGCAACTTTTTAAACAGCTTCCACATAATCGGAAACTTCTTGGTCATAATTAATCAAACAAGTTATTGCAAATGAAAGTTAATAAACATATTATGCTACGTGCTGATTTAGAGAACCGGCTTAATAAATGCATCACATCGAAGTACGTTAAAAACCTGCAACAAATGGAAAGAGAAGGGAAAAAAACAACATTCAAGCTGTATGTAACAAAACATAATCTAATTTTGGCAAGTTGCATTTTTAAAAATTAACTCACTTATTTTGATTTAATTTTGCAGGCGCAGGCTCTCACCTGTTACTGGACAACGATGATGTTTAATGATTTCTTCGCTGTCAGCATGCCCGGAGTTCATCTACATAGATGCAACTTATAAATTATTGAACATCGAACCATCTCTCTATCTTATTTTAAATGTAGATGGTACCTAATGGTGAGAGCAGTATTGTGGCTATGATTGCATTGATTTGGGTAGACGAAGAAAGTTTGGAATGGTTTTTGGAAACCTTGAAGAATTGCAATTCGTCATGGAATAAAATCCAAAATATTATGTCCGATAAAGATTTGACCGAGCGGGAAGTTTTAAGCATACGCACATAGTATATTAATTAACTTTTTTATAATGTAGCATTAAAGTTTAAAGTACTTCTTAGCTAAAATTACCGAAATAAATAACAAAAAAATGGTAAAATAATTTTTATTGCACGCTTGTTTTATTAATTTTAATTGGTTTTTATAATTATAAATAAATACAATAACAAAATTTTGCATGAAATAAAATCTAATATCTGTTAAAACTTCATAAAGATTATTTGAATTTCGTTACCAAAAGAGACGGAACTGAGTATGCGCGCAAATAAAATTTCATATTTTAAAAATGATTGTGATTTTGACAAACTGCTTTAAATTTTGCATTTATTCTTTCCAACCTATTACCACATTAGTTGGTGTCAAGAAAAGGACACCATTCTTCCTTTATATGTATTCAATTCCGAGACATACGTATCTAAATATTCTTTTAGGAAAATCGCATTTAATTTTTTATAAAATTTTGGCAAACTTGTTTACATTTTTTGAGCATACCAATTTCTGCATAGCTCCAAAATTGCAATTCTGTTGATTGATGTAATTTTAAATTTTTCACAAGTTAATTCTCGTGTAAAAATTATCAAGATGTGAAAAATACAAACATGTAATTGATAACCTTCCAAACCAAAACCAAAAACTTCCTGTTTGGTCAAATCTTTATCGAATATAATGTTTTGAATTTTATTCCATCACGGATTGCATTTCTTAGAGGTTTCCATGAACCATTCCAAACTTTCTTTGTCTACATGAATCAATGCAGCCACAATACCGCTCTCACTCACCATTTCCATCTACATTTAAAATAAGATAGAGAGGTGGTTTGATATTCAATAATTTATAAGTTGCATCTATGCAGATGAACTCCGGGCATGCTGACAGCGAAGAAATCATTAAACATCATCGTTGTCCAGTAACAGGTGAGAGCCTGCAAAATTAAATCAAAATAAGTAAGTTAATTTTTAAAAATGCAACTTGCCAAAATTAGATTATGTTTTGTTACATACAGCTTATGTTGTTTTTTTCCCTTCTCTTTCCATTTGTTGCAGGTTTTTAACGTACTTCGATGTGATGCATTTATTAAGCCGGTTTTCTAAATCAGCACGTAGCATAATATGTTTATTAACTTTCATTTGCAATAACTTGTTTGATTAATTATGACCAAGAAGTTTCCGATTATGTGGAAGCTGTTTAAAAAGTTGCTAAGAAATTAAATTACATTAAAAAAAATTTATTAGAAAAGTTAAAAACTTACATAATTAGTAATAATTTATTGTAAAAAATCGTCAAAGTTTTTGAATTTACAACTTCCTCCGTTCGTCTTCAAGATTTGTTTTGGTTTTGATAAAAGTCAGGTTAGAGGTAAAAATTTTCAATAACCTGATGGTGAATGCTAAGAAATAAATAATAATTGGGCGGTGTTATGCAGAAAGCTACCAACCCACATTTTTTTTTTTTTCAATTATTGAAGGTACGGAGCCAGTAAGGTTCATTATACATTCTGCTGAAAACATCCAAGCCACAGGATAACTTATTAATTTCTTCAGGAAGTTACCTCCTTATTTTTTTAATTTAATACTGTACTAATTGTTAATTATCTCGGATTTATGCAGACGTGGCTTGGTAGCTTTCTGCATAACACCGCCCAATTTACTATCTGTTAAGCAAATTTACATATTCAAAACCAAACCAGCAAGGATCCAATAACAATTAATAAATTAACACTGATAAACACAAATTAATAATCTGGTGAAACTGAGTATGCGCCAACTTGCGCGGAAATAAAATTTGATATTTTAAATACGATTGAAAATTATTCGAATTTTGTCCAAGTACAAAAAAGACGCAACTGCGCAAGTACAATTGGTCGTGGAGCAAGTCACTCCCAAAAAGATAACGTCATCGTTATCTTTTTTAAATCGACCAATCCGAGCTATATCCCACTTTATCTCAGTTGTAACACTTCGAAATAGCAAGATCAGTTGGGTTAGGGTGGGAGGTAATTTTCTCAGTTAAAACTCAATTCGGCACGGCACGGTACATTCGTCAAAACGGACAAAAGAACACCCTTTTCACTGAGTATCTCAGTACAATCTCACTTAAAATATAGGTAAAAAGAATACAGCTATTATAAATCCACAAAGTAGATACCTTGCTATAAAGCTAGTGACATTTTTGAATAGAACACAAATTTTTAAAAACATGTAATTTACGTAAAAATGATTTTTTTAAATTTTGATTTTAATAATTTTTGTTGTGTGTTTGTTTTGTTGTAAAAATGTACAATAAGTATGAAAAACATAATAAAATTGCTTGGTATATTATATTGCGGTGGTCCAAAATGAGACCGTTTCAAGGAAAAGACACGATTGTATTTAGTTTAGAGGCTAGAATTTTGTTTGCTTAACTGTACCAGGGTTTGAAAATACCTACAAAGATGTTAAAAAATGCTGTTGGTTCAGATAAATACGAAACTCAAGTAAAGTCTCTTCAACAGGTCCTGATTATAAAGTGGAAGAAATAAATTATAAAGTCAGGAAAAATATTTCATTATGCAGAATTAAACAAATTGGGTAATTGTAAAAATCTGTTAAGTTGGGTAAACACGCAAATAGCGGTGTGTAAAAATAAAGTGTATAACTGATGAAGAAGGACGGATTTATTTTGCGGACAATTTCGAGAATTAGTGAAACGCGCCTGCCCATGGGAATTTTGGAGATTAAAAAGAACTCACGATGTGCCTCTCGACACGTGAGGAGGTATTTTTGAAGAGATTCGCATAATGTCAGTGAGAATCGAAACGTATTTGGATTTTTAATGAGTTGAATTTAGATGGTGTACGCCAGAGCATATTGTTTAAGATCATGTGTGTGTTTTAGACTACAACTGTCCATGGCAGCCCCTTTTTAATGTTTCAATTTTATGTTTATCAATTGCCATGATTACGTTTATGTTTTCTAGATGAATTTAAGTTACGATTGTCAGAAATACATGTTTTTTACAATTATGCTAACCGATTTATTCCATGAATAAAAACTCTACATTACAGTCCACTTGCTTTATACTTGTCTACCAATTAGCATTCAATCATCCAGCGAAGTAAAGAGCTCATAAGGTTTTTTGTAACGAATTGCATTGGTTCTACAAGAACACGTTTCAACCGAGCAAACACATATTAAGGATATATTTTTGAGATGGTTAATGATTCGCAAAAGTAATGGTAAATTTGAGAAAGAGAAATTAATATTGAAAAGCTGTGACATCTGTTGGGTGAAAATTTTGATTACGACTGGATAGTTTTTATGGTTATGGGTGAACGATGATGGAAAGTTTGAGTTATTCAATGCTTAGTAATTTACTCATCGGTTAAAGGAAGAATATTTCGTTGGGAACGATCAATGGTGGACGAATATTTCTCTGATGGTTATTTTAAAAGAAGAAATTTTGAGCTAATTCACTTCTACATAGGCTACTCCAGTGTTGTGAAACAAGAACAGTAATCGTCGACGGGAGAATAATCGGTAAGACAATAAAATTTGTGTGAGCGTTTTTTTTAAAAGGTCGTTAGACAATAATTTTTTAATTTGATTGGTGCGATCAATCGGGGAGGGATGTTAGATTATTTAGAATAAGATTATTCTATAAGTTGCGAGTTGGTAACCAGCCGAGGTGTCTTTTCCTCATAATCGGACTACTTACACGCCCAATAAAAGAGTCTCATGTAAGCTGGTCGGGAGCATTATCAATTAAGTGCCATTTCACTCCCGCTATAAAAATCAAAAATTCTAATTTTACAGTAGCGATCCATGGCAATATATATGGAATAATTTTATTATCAGTTTTTATTATCAATTTTAATCAAATTTTTATTAAATTCCAATTTTTTGTTACAAAATATTAAACCCAAGCACCTGATATTGTTTGGATATAAACACCCGAAATTTCTTGATAAAACGTCATTTTCGAATGAAATTTTTAAACATATTGCTGCGTGTTGACGTAGCCTCACGTTGGGCTAGCCAAAAAGTGCTATGTACCCCCTCGCTAATAGGGTTAAAGGTTCTTGTCGTTAAGGTTTTATATGGGTGTACGTAATTGTACCCCGTCAATGGAAAAGTATGTGAAATTTTATAAATACAATTTAATGAAATAAGGTGCCTCAGCTTAGCTCTTTCGTAGTGCATGTATCTTACCTTGTACAGGGTGGATTCGTTCCGTTACCAATACTGTAAATAAAATTATGGTGCGGAACAGGTCTAAATAAATATCCTTCGTTACAAAATTATTAATGTTTTTATTTAGCACACATTTGTTAATAAAGATTTTGTTATAATCAAAAAGTTCTATTATTAAATCTATTATAAAGAATTCTGAACATAAAATAATGCAAAAACACGTGTCGTATGAAGTCCGAAAATTCCACTTAGTTTTATAAAAATTATTGCAATGTGCACGATACCTTATTAGATGCAGGAATGTTTTCTGTTATTTGTACTGGGGATGGCACAATTGCGCATCAAAATACACTCGATGGGTTCATTTACCATGGAAAACGTCCAGATGCAGTTTGTTGACCTCGTTTTGTGGTGAAATTTATTTTCTTTAAAAATATTTGCAATCCTTTACGATTTTCACCTTATTTATGGTTTTTCGTAGGTAAGTAACTATTTTGTTGAATTATTCACTTTTATTTTGCACTTTCACTAATTATTTTTACTATAATATCCAAATTTTTAGGACAATCTAAATTCGCCACCATACACGTGTGAATCTTAACACCAACTTTTTTATCGATTGTTTTATTCATTCTTTTCTCGAATTTCCTCGCAATCTTGATCTTTGCATAGACGTATTTTATTGGTCGATCGAAAAATCAATATTATTTGAAGTTTTACAGTACAGGTATGGACTAAGCCCATTGTGGTTCGTTGAAATTTTATAAGTGAAAATTTTCTTATTTTTAGATTGGATTGTCTTCTTCTCAAGTGTTTAGTGATTGGATAAATAAAGATGCTGGACATGAAGTTTCCATATACAGTTCATTAACTTGTGACTTGTCGAACTCACGTAATGATTTAATAAACTTATTCAACTTTAACGATATCATAAATTTTTACATTAATCAATTAATTAACAAATTTCTAACTTTTAAAATACCTTTCTTATTGCTAACAATTTTTCATTTAATATTAATTAACATTTTTAACAAAGACAATTATTAAATGATACATTTCAAATTTATTTTATTCACACCTGTTTTATGTCCCGTTTTCAACGAATCATTTGACTTTAAGTTAAATTTCTTGGTATCGGACGAAGTTTTTCTGATTACTTTGATAAGTTACATGCTTTTATTCATAACAAAATTTTGCTGAAATTTAAATAACGTGCTTCCATTGACGTGGTATCTCGATACCGCAATATATACATTTGAAATTTGGTTAGTCTACAATAAGAACATTAATTTAAGTTAAAATTCACCATTACATTTGAAAGTTAAAATAGTAAACAAGCTGTTAAAGTAACTAGAATTTTTGTTGGCAGAACTCGCTTTTTATTCGTGTTGTAAAATAGATAATTTAACTCTTTTTTTTGTTCGGGACAGCTGGGTTTTCGATTTGATGTTGAGTGTAAAATCTTTACAATGTTTAAAAATTAGGACTCGAATTAAAAATCTAAGAATGTAAATTAAGTGCAATTTGCATTCGTCCGAACCATGACTTCATGGTTCCCAGCGAAGTCTTTTTTAGTAAGTTTCGTAGTTATTATATATTCAAGTTCAGTGGCTATAATTTTCTTTTGTCCCAGAGTATCCTCAAATTTTCGTGAAATGTTTCCATAGCAGACTTTGTAAACTTTATCATTAAGTCTGTTGGAACTTTTAGTGAAGAAATTTCATTAATAATATTATATAACTCCGGTGTATAATTAAAGAATAATTATTTCCTGATAAGAGAGAAGGAAGTTGGAGATTTTTTGAACAGTTCTGGCATTTAATTTTTTCAAGGCATTTTTTTGCTAAATAACCCGCAAAATATGTTACCGCAGTATCTTCTAAAGTGCATAAAGGTAAGGTCAGACTAGGCTACTTTTGCTGCGCGCAGCAAAAGTAGCTGTGTGTGAACACCACTGCAACCGATAAAAGTGCACACTGCTGCACATGTGGTATACTGCGCACGCTGTTAAAAGCAGCTTAGTGCGAGTGCAAATTTTGTATGTTGCATTCGCAGTAAAAAATCTTCATTTGGTTTAATAATTTGCTGCGAGTAGCGGTGCAGCTTTTATCACATTTAAATAAAATATAATTTTTTATTTTTGTATGCACCCTCCGATGTTGCTCGTAGGTTTTATCTTTGATTAAATCATCAATTTTTCCTGACCAATCCATTTTATTTTGATTTTATTTGTTAATTTCATTCATAAAACTGCACATGTGGTTTACTGCGTACGCTGTTAAAAGCAGTTTAGTGTGAGTGCAAATTTTATGTGTTGCATACGCAACTGTAGTTAACCTGCCTACTGTAAGTTGATACCTAACTGATAAGCTGCTCCGGGGAATGTCCTGGGTGACATCATGCGCTGAGTAAACGTAATTCAGTAAATGCACCTGACAAACCATATATTCTATCGCAGTAAAAAAATATTCATTTGGTTTAATATTTTGCTGCGACGAGCTGTGCAGCTTTTTAATTTACAATGCCTCCGAGTAAGTGGAATCGTGAGCAAGTAATGAAATTGATCGAAATGATTGAGGAAAGAAATTGTTTGTGGAATGTCGCGAGCGCTGATTACCACAATCAGATAAAGCGGCGTAATTGTTTAGCAGAAATAGAATCTGCAAAAAATTAATGGTACTTAATATATAATATAATTCACTAATAATTAATAAAAAAATTGCATTTTACTTTAAAAAAAACTCTTAAAGTTCTGTTACATTAAAATAAAACTTACCATTTTGCATTCTCAACGCTTCTTCTTGTGTTGTTATCACGTGTACAACACGATTATTTATCGCATCTAATATTTCTGTTATTACCTGCTTATCCATATTTGAATTGAAGTTACCTGATGCTTGTTTCATATGAACTGCCGTATTTTTCCAAAAAGGAAGAGAATCCTCGACGTGTATAAAAAATAAAGTTACCAACCACAATTCAAACAAAAATTTAAATTCAAAAATTCAAATTGAAAAATTAATTTTAAATTTTATGCTTGCTAAGAAATTTTTTTCTTGCTTGGCAGATATGTGTACATTAAGAAAATTGTTTGCTGATACAGTAACAAATAATATAATTTTAAATATTTTTAGACACGTCGACACAACATCATGTTTTATTTAAAGTCGGGTGGAATTTTATCTCTCCGATTAATAAAGTGTTTGTAAATACACACATAAAATACTACATAAAAGAATGAATTTTGAAAAGTTTGATGCGAACATAGAGAAATAACGGTACACCGAAATATCATGGTAAATCAGGTTTTTAAAGATTCCTGATGCTGACTGTAATTTATAGGAATGAAAATGAGAACAATCCGAAGATAATTTTTTTCTACGTATGATTATTATATCCAACACGTGATATTTATCTCTTGAACGCGATGTTTGCAAAATCTTACTAGACCTTTCGACTGAAAGGAATCGCTCCGAGATTTTTATATCCTGGTTTTTAATTTATTTTTGACCTTATTAAAAATTAGAAAAATATAAAAAATTCATGTATTAAAAAATTAAAGTATTAAATCAATAAATTAATTATTCTTAATGAATTTTTTTTGGAGAAATGCATGGTTTCGATAATAGTTAATGTAGTGCAAAAAATGACAAAGAGTTCATAGGCGATTATGAATAATCGATTATTTTTAATAATCGATTAATCGAAAAAAATCGATTATTTTTTATAATCGATTATGAAATTTCATAATCGCGCACCCCTACTCACGAATAATTAGCTATAAAGTACTTTAGCGGTTGCAGTCGTTGCAATTTTTGCAGCCGAAGGAAAAGCAGCTATGTGTGAGCATGTGTGCGTAGGTTTGTATCTTTTGACGCAGCTTTTGCAGCCGTAGTTGCAAAAGCTGCGTGCTGCAGGCTACTTTGACTCTGTGTGTGAGCCTGACATGCAGCTTTTGCAGCCAGAGTAAAAAGCGTGCGCAGCAAAAGTAGCCTAGTCTGACCTTACCTTAACGTAGCCTCATTTTCTTGATTGTCAGAGCAATGGTCAGAGTTTGAAAATAAGCCTACGTTGTCGGTGTCTTCATTAACTGATAGTTCTTAAAATTCCATTTCTTCATCTATTACTGACGCTTCGTTAAGCAATCGAGAGAACGAAGTATCAGTGCTCATATTCAGCATTTGATGCGGGCCCATCCGTTCAAGTCGTGTTGAATCCGTATTAAACAAATTAAAATCTTCATTTTCTTCACAGTTTGAGCTTTCTGGGGGTTTCATGAGATGTGTAACCGTTGAAGATTTGAAAGCTGCTTTCAAGAGTTTTGATGTTGGATTACGATTGTAACCTCCCCTTTGCCTAAATATTGAAAATAGATTTTCCAACGGCTCTTGGTTTAATCTTCGTGTTAACAGGAAGGTATACAGTTTTCCGATTTTATGTCTTCAAATAAGGCTTTAATAGTATTTATGCTTAACAGCACTTCATCAAAACAAGGAGGTCTTGTAACCTTATTTGAGGAATCGACTTATACCAACGCTTCGACTGTTTTGTAACCACGCTGAATAGCTTCAAAAACTTGCGTATTTTGATCGGATAGTGCACGTCCCCATGTTTTTTTAGAATATAAATTACTGCTGTTGAGAGCATCAAAAAGGTCATTTATTACCTCAATAAATTCCGCGGTATATTTGGCATTGGTTTCAATTTCTCCGGTTTTTATGCAAGTTCGTATTGCAGCTGAAACACTCCTGCTAAATATTTGTGCGGCTAACCTGACACTCATTTTTTGAAATGGGTTAGGATGTAAATGTCGCTCTGTTAGTTTCAATAACGCCCTCTCTGTTGTACTGCTCTTGTCGATTTCCAAAGCTTGTCTAATGTATTTAAGTTCAATCCGTTGATTATTTAATAAATAAGTCCCATTCAACCAATTGTTTCGCAAGCTTTTCAATAAATGTGGAACGTCAAAAATGCAAAAATATTTTTTTCGTTCTTGAATAAATTGACTTTTATTGACGGAAACGTTTAATAATTTAAATAGTTTTTGATTCGTAGTTGACTGGTCACAGGTAATGGCTTTTGGCATCAATCCAACATTGACAAGAAGAGATAAGTACTTTGTAATAATGTTTTTAAGTATTTCGGCTTTAACATTATTTTTAGCAAAGAAAAATGCTATCTCCAATCTGAGAAAATTCCCCGGACAAAGAGAACTAAGACTTGAGTCGCAGGTTTAGGTCGTCTTCCGAATTCTCCTAAATCTTCGAATCCTTCAATCATATCATTGCTTTTACAATACTCGATTGCCTGCTTAATACTCATTTCATCAAAAAGAAGAACGCAGGACTTTTCCAAATTTGTCATGGTTTCAACTTTGATAGCCATTCGGCCGAATAACTGTGAATTGAAACCTGGTTCACAATTAAATTCAACAGTTTTGTTGAATGGCAACAGTTTTTTCATCTTTTTGAAACCTTGTATATTCTTTGTGAAAAAGCTGCATTTTCACTAGTGCGCTGGCAAAAAGTGGCAAAGAGTTAATATCTGCTGGTAATTTAGCCCTATGTTTCTGCTTCTTTACGTCGTTTCTTGCATTTTTCAACTTCTTTTTCAGAGATTCTACTGTAACATTAAGTTTTTTCTCCTTTTGTTGAGTATCGCAATCAAATAGCTTTCTTTTGGCGAAGGCAGGCTCAAATTTACGTCAGATAACTGCTCACTTCGCAGGTGATTGTTGGTAGGCGATGATTTGTTTTTCTTGGGAGTAAGAAAAACAAATTCGTCATAAGGTAAAACGGGGTCAGTAGTATTTGACAACTTCTTGCTACCATAACAGTTTTTGCTATGTCGAATTTCTTTCTCAAATTTTACGGGTACAGCAGTTTTTCTGAGATTTCTCCCAAAAAAATCGTCTTCTGTAAAGTGATCTCCATATATAAATTTTCTTTGCAGCTTCTTTTCCTCTAAATCCATTAGGATGGCAAAATTTCCTGAATTTTGGATCCATTTTTCACATCTCTCCGGGTCATTAACGGGAAATACAAATTTTCTTATGACATCATTTCGACACCCCCAAGGAACAAAGCCGTAACTCCAGTTACGACAAATTTGAGTTATGACTACCACTGTAATCCTGACAAAAATATCTTTCTTTTGGTAAAAAAAATTTTAATTTACGACAAATATTTACAGAGATAATCAGTGGAACAAAGTTGTAACTCAGCGTTTTTATCGCTTTTTTAAACTTTTTGAAACTTTCAATTGGCTCTCCTGCAAAATAGGTAAAAATGAGTTACGGCTTTGTTCCTTGGGGTGTCGATTTTTTCTTGAGGAATTGTTACACTTAGCATAGGAACATACATTTCCCGACATTTTATCAAACAAAACTTACTCAAAAATTACTGTGTAAATTGCAATAATACTTCGACGAATAGAATAAAAATTTGTGTTCTATTCAAAACGAGGTCACGAGGTAAATGCATTATGCTCGACCCATGGTGTAAGAATAATGGTGTGACAGCAGATGCATTACTACTCAATTACGTGATTACGTTTACTCTAGCGATGTCACCAGCGGAGCAGCTTATCAGTTAGATATCAAGTATCAACTTATAAATTAATAGTAGGCAGCTTAATTGCTGTGGTCTCTATTATAGTAATTATTTAATTTTAAATAAATTAAAATAGTGTTTGGGTATTGTAATTTTTTAATGCACAAATATGCCGGGATGTGCTGTGTTTGGATGCTCAAATTACACAAGAAAAACAAAAGGAACTGACATTAAATATTATTCTTCTTCAAAGAACGAAATTCTAGCTAAAAAATGTATCATTGCTTGTCGCAGAAAAGACGATATCAACCTTAAAAATGGTACCAAGTAATTTTATTAGGCTTCTATACAAAGTATAGCAAGAAGCCTTATGATTTAGCTCCGTGTCTGTCCGTCCGTCCGTCCGTCTGTCCGTCCGCATAATTCAAAATCATACAGAGCGTTTCAAATCGTGTTGAAAATACTCAGTGTGTATAGAGGTCTAAGAACTGGGTACCCAGTGCGCTATTAGGCTTCTATACAAAGTATAGCAAGAAGCCTTACGATCTGGCTCCGTCTCCGTGCATAATTCAAATTCATACAGAGCGCTCCAAATTGTGTTGGGAAACACTCTGAAAATGAGTAGATATGTGAAGAAGGTTGCTGAAATATACATAACTGAGTGGTTTACCTATATATTGTGATCTCTTTATTTGATCCGTTGATCTATTGGTGCATTGAGTTTTAGGCTTCTATACAAAGTATACCAAGAAGCCTTATGATCTAGCTCCGTGTCTGTCCGTCCGTCTGTTTGTCTGTCCGTCCGTCCGCATAATTCAAAATCATACAGAGCGTTTCAAATCGTGTAGGAAATACTCTGTGTGTATAGAGGTCTAAGAACTGGGTAGCCAGTGCGCTACTTTTAGGCTTCTATACAAGGTATATTTATGATTAGGGCCAATTTATTTGTCAAATCGTCTTGACGTTTCTTCGGCGAATCGCCCATGAAAGCTGCGGGTCTCGCGGAAGGAGGAACAACCGGTAAAACCGTCACGATCATCCACTCGGGTCGTGAGTATTTCGGATCCATTCCCAGGGCGCTTCAATCTGCGTCGCTAATTTGTCTAAAGATATGCAGCACTTCTTCCGCCAACAAATACTTTTTTTCTTGTGGAACCTTTCCGTCGGATTCCTTCCATTCGGCCGTCAAATCGAGACCCGATTTTCTAATTACAGGTTGATGATTTCCACATCCACCATCCGCGTGACATATTGTTTGTTCTTTGCACAAACCGTACACTAGTTCTAAGCGTTTCTTGGAATCGTCTGCAGTTATCTTCTGAGCGTGTTCGAAGTGGTTTTGTTTTTTTGGGTTCACCAACAATTTACTGCAATTAAAGCAGACGCAGCGTAAAACTTTCATGACATCTTTAATCATGCCAACGTGAAAGATCGGTTTGGCCAATTCGATGTGACCAAAGTGACCGGGGCAGGTGTCCCGGTCGCCTTCGCATGTTTGACATGATAAAGTGCTGTCAAACGCTCCCATCCTCGGATCCATCAGGCCGCCTACTTTTGGAAGACTTCCTTCCATAATTTCTACATGATTTATACCTTCTGGGACGACAGACATGCTACGAATATCTTCCATACTAAAAATGCCAAATTGCACATTCTTTACAGTTTTGAAAGCAGATTTGTTTTCGATTAATGCCATTGTTAATAATTTACTTTTACTTAACGCGCGAAAAATTAGCCAAACTGTTACATCTACTATACTCATAGAGCGATGTCCTATATAAGCAAATTGATCTGATGATACGTTGATCCGTTGATACGATGATCCGTTGATACGATGATCCGTTGATACGATGATCCGTTGATACGATGATCCGTTGATACGATGATCCGTTGATACGATTATACCATGATACGATTGTCCGTTGATCCAATTATTCTTTGATACGTGGCTTCTCAAAATACGTGGCTACTTCACGTCACCTCTCAAAACAGATGTAAAATGTTTTCTTGTGTAACACATTGTAGTAAACATACAATGAATATGGTCAGAATAAAGTTATAAAGTAATAAACATGGTCAGAATAAAGTTTTACTGAGCCCGGAGTGTAACCAGGCATTCAGCATTAGCAGCAACGCACTTAACCGCTATAGCTGACGATCGATATGAAAAATCTAAGCCCTCGTGAATAACTTGATCCAGTACGCCCCTGACCTATTGTATGACAGCTGTTTTCAGATAACAAAAATTAAACAAGGTGGAACTCGCTTTAGCGGCAGTTCTTAGGCTTCTATACAGCTACCTTTCTGGTGTGGAAAGTTGTTATTATCTGGTTATTTTTGGTCGCCATATAATGTAACATCACATAATCAGATAATCTGCACTAATTATTTATTATTTTATTTTAACCACAGCAGTGGCTTGATGTGGATAGTGAAGTTAAGTTGTAAATAAAAGAGAAGGAAGAGGATGGATCCACCTCATAAAATGGACCGGAAATTACGCGAATTTCGAAAGCGAAAGCAAATTGCCAATATGACGTCAGAACAAATTATTCAACATCGCGAAAGAAATCAAATTGCCAACATGACGTCAGAACAAATTGAACAAAATCACAAACGATAGCAAATTACCAACATGACCCCTTCGCAAATATTACATCGTTCACGTAGTCATGCAATTCGCCGAAAAAATCCACGAAGTAAAAACGCAGCTGTTCTTGAAGTAGGTAACGTTGTAGAACCAAATGTCGACGTTCATAACTGTAGTTTTACACTACCAGAAAAGTACACTACCACAACTACCAGAAAAGTAGTTGTATAGAAGCCTAGGAACCGCTGCTAAAGCAAGTTCCAACTTGTTTTATTAGGCTTCTATACAAAGTATAGCAAGAAGCCTTATGATCTGGCTCCGTGTCCGTCTGTCTGTCCGCATAATTCAAAATCATACAGAGCGTTTCAAATCGTGTTGGTAATACTCTGTGTGTATAGAGGTCTAAGAACTGATTTTTTATTTTACTTTGATGTGAAAAAATAATTTTTTATTGATGTGGTTAGTGAAGTTAAGTTGTAAATAAAAGAGAAAGGAGAGGATTGGTCCACCTCAAAAAAAGGACCATACATTACAGAGAAGTAAAGTTTCGAATAGAATGGAAAAGTTTAATTGTTATTACTTATATAGTAAATGATAATTACCAACCGCAAAAAATTTAATTGGTGCAGATTATCTGATTATGTGATGGTACATTATATGGCGATCAAAAATAACCAGATAACAACAACTTTTCACACCAGAAAAGTAGTTGTATGTATAGAAGCCTAGGAACCGCTGCTGAAGCAAGTTCCAACTTGTTATGTTTTTCATACTTATTGTATCTACATTTTTACAACAAAACAAACACACAACAAAAATTATTAAAATCAAAATTTAAAAAAATAATTTTTACGTAAATTACATGTTTTTAAAAATTTGTGTTCTATTCAAAAATTTCACTAGCTTTATAGCAAGGTATCTACTTTGTGGATTATATAGATTAGTATGTATGTAACCCCAAAAAGGGAGAATTTCTGTATTTTCCTGCATGCCATCTGTTGTTAACGTCATCAACTGAGGTGTAACTATTTCATTTGCAAACCGTATTGTACGATGATAAAAGCGACTCAAAACATCCAGTCCCTCTGTACGTCAACATCCATAACTAAAATATTTTGTAACCGAGGCTGTCCAACTAGAGTAATGCCAAAGTAATGCTAACAAGATAACTACTTTTCCTTGTTGCCGTGAAATAATTGTCATGTTCTGTACCGCCACCTAGCGGCGCGGTAGAACGCTACATTTAAATTTGAATATTTTTAAATCCCCACAAACACATTTTTGACCGAGTAGATGGCATTAATGGTGCCATTCAGCCAAAGTTGCCAACTTGGGGGTTTTCCCCCCAGATTTAGGGGTTTTTAAGTGGAACGGGGTATTTTTGGGGGTGTAATATGTCTAGGGGTATTTTTAGGGGATTTTCAATAATTATAAAAAGGTCAAAAGGTCATTAATCTATAGCCGAAATGTACTTACTTTGCATTTTAAATTCAATCACATTCAAAAATAAAAAAAAAAAAAAAGGTCATCAATCGTTTTTACCTTGTTTCAACCATAATTGTTTTGAAAAAATTTTTTTTATGGGCTTTTGGTTGTACTTTTACGGGGTAAATGTTATTCAGAGTTGGTAACACTGCATTCAGCAGAAAAAGCAGTTGTGTAACTGTTGTACAACAGTTGAGTAAAGGTAGCGGAATTCGATATAATTTTGATATTTGAAGTGACAGTTGTCAATGTTTACTGAATTTATTTTTAAAACTCATTTAGCGGCTACCCACAAAAATATATATTCATAAATATTCGAATAATTACTTCACGTCATTTTTAGGGCGATAAGAACCGATTTTGACTTTGGAATTTTTTCAGTACGAAATTAATCCGCATCGCAGAAATTCGACTTTGCGAATCTTAACTTTCGTGCAGACACGACAGCAATGCCGCGGCAGGTGGCCGATTACAGTGTGAGAGTTTTTAAAGAAAAACATGTAGTTGTGAGTGTGCAATTTAGGGAAACAAAACCGATTTTGATTTTGGAATTTTTTCAGTACGAAACTAATCCGCATCGCAGAAAAAAGTATTGCATACCATCTCTAACGACAACTAATGAAATCGAGTTACCGCTTCCGCAAACTCACGACACTTATTTGTACGAAGTGGTTATGAACTGTTATCCGGTGCTCGAAAGCATATTTAGACATCTGGATTGTAGTGACTTAAAAAATGCCAAATTGGTTAACTGGATGTGGAATCGTTCGGCGAGTATAGAATTAAATAAAAGGAATACGGTGGAATGGATGCATTACAGTTCTGATCCGAAGAAACGATTGGTCGTTTCAAAAAATTTTAGGTACATCGATACGGATATTTGTTTGGTCGTATATGATAGATCGGAAATGCAGTTGAATAAAAGTGTGTGTTTACACACCAACACTGAACAGAGCACAATGCGCTGTAAGTTGATACAATTAATTTTATTTTTTCGGTGAGGTTGGTTTTTTTTAATTGCGACGAAAAATTAGTTTCAGAATACATCTTGCAGGAAATTGTGCCCCCAAATGGTCGATACTTTGTAATAGCCGGTTCTGCTATACCTCCACTTCAATTACAAGGTAAAAATTATTATTGTTTTGTAATTTTATTGAGGTGTAGGGTCAGCTTAACCCTGCAAGTCCAATTTATTTCTTTTGTGTTAACAATGTAAATTTTTCAGAAGGTGAAACGACCGACATTTTTAAAGCTGTTCGAATTCCTCACATACCCAACATCCGAATCGCAACATTTTCGTACAATCCACAAAATATTTCGATATTGTCGGAGTCAATCAAATCAAACGAGGAAGTAAAATGTGTCCTTGTTTTCAATCAACGCTACGACGATGACGATCGCATGATGAACATTTTTCTCACAGAACTATTTAAGGAGTAATGCAATTTTAATGGTCATACAAGTCTGTCCATTTTAACGTACTTTTTGATTTCAGGCAAAATTTTGAAGACGTCGCTTTTGGTGGTGGTCGGATCAATTATTCACATATGCATCCCAATTCCATTATCAATCACCCTTGTGCCACACAGCTGGATTGTATGTTGTTTTTGCAAGATAAGGGATCAAATAGAAGTTGTAATTGTTATTCACTTGTGGTCGGAAAGCATTACACCTTAGAAAGGCGGTTATTAGGTGTAAGTACAATTTAGCACTGGGCGCCTCAATTCTCCACTTTCATCCACCTTTGTTATTAAAACGAGATTTTAGTTAAGAAAATGTTCCACGTTTCGTAAAGAAGGCTTCATTATCCGATTGGTTTGTCACGAAAAGAAAGCAAAAAACAACGAATCAACTATAATCGCAAAACATTTTCCTAATTATCCTATTCTCGAGTTGGAAGTCTCTGTTGAAATTGGATGGAATACTAGCGAATCGAAACGTGAAGAATGTGAGTGAATTCAAAGACGATAATTTATTTGAACGTTAATTTAATTTTCCTTTCAGCAACTGATCCCAGCAAGAGACTTAAACTTAGTTTTCCGCAAATTTACTATATTGGTTCCACCGTGTTGATATTTATTACATGGGGTAAAGAAATTTCCTCGTTTTAATGGTGTATGCATGTCGATTATGTTTCTTAATGCGGAGTACCAACTCCAACCTCTTTGTTATTAAATTGTATTTTAAATAATACAATAAATTTTGTGTGTAACCGTTTGTTTTAACCTTTCAATAGTCGTATTAAATTTTAAGACACAGGTGGTCACGTACAGTCTCTAGACCGCATAGTTAACTCATTTGTAAAGGAATACAAACAACTAAAAATTAATAATTTTTGCAATATTATTTTTTAGGGCACCTTTATTCAAATTTCATAGTTTCACTGCTTTGTATTGATAAAATCATTCAAACATTGTTAGAAAAAAAATATGACAATTTTTGATATCACGTAATTTATTAAAGAAAAATGCAATTAAAAATTATTGAAAGTTTGAAAAATTATAAGAGCATGAACTCGTACATTATTAAAAGTAAAAAATGAAATAGTCAGAAAAAAAATTCTTATGGGTCAGTCATCGAGTGTTTTTGAATAATTTATGGTTTGGTTTCAAATTATTTATTGCAAAATGTTCCTGAAAAAATTTAAAAATATGAACCACATCGATCATTCCATATGAAATCAATCAACGTATTGCTGTGATCCAAGCTACCGAGCCAACACAAAATAAAAAATTTCTAGCTCAATTTAAAATAATAAATAAAATTTGACCTAATTAAAAACTACACAGATTGAAAAGATAAACTATTCACACTATTTTTCAATATTATGAGGAAATAAAGATCTTTAAAGATTGAAACACTAGATAAAAACCTGTTAGATAAATTCATTAAGGAAATTGCCATATCACAATTTCATAAAAAAGGATATTTAGATCAGAAATAGTAATTTTGCTGGATATTGTTATCAGCAAAAACATAACCAATAATTTTGTACTACAAAAATTGAATTTACTTTGTGAATAACTCATTATGTGTAAAACTGATTATATCCAAATGTGTTAAATAATTTGCTCTATGTGAAGGTCATAATTTGATTCTGTGAATCCATAAAAAGGTTAATAATGCTCAAATTCGTTTGAAAAGTGATAACAAATTTTCGTGATAAGAAACGTTCAAATATCTGTCCAAAAATTGCATACAAATCGGCTACTGTGCAACAAAACGTCTGTAAACCATTGGACAATTCATCTCACCAAAACGAAAAGCGATTCTGAAAATTTAAAGAGATTTAGACAAGATAAAATTTTATGAAGTATGGAAATGACTTACAGAAAACCAAAATTCGACCAATTCTTCGAATTTTGCGCAGAAATTATCAGTCTTCTCCGAACGCTCGAAAACGACGGATGTGTGTGGTTCAAAGTGAACAACTTAGGTTAAAATCATCCAGATGTCCAACGTGCCGAATATTTGTTAAAAGTTAGATAATGTGGATTATCTAAAATGGCTATCTATTAGTTGGAATATCTAACCACCAATAATGTGTTAACTGCGACTCACCTTTCAAATGTCATAGAAGTAAATATTTCCACACAATTCACCAGTACTCCATAAAATTAAAACAACTGATAAACAAGAATAAATCAAGTGATCAACACCGTATAATCACTATAGAAACAGGAGCGATTTTATCATCGTCAACATCAACAAATGCGACGTTAGTTGAGTGCAACGGAACGGAGTGAGCGCCAATCGAAATAATGTTCAGTGCGCATGCTTTTTAAACAAGCAGGATATTTAAAAAAAGGTATTTGTAAACATTTAATTAATCTTTATAATTTATTATTATTGTAACATTTTCTACGAAGCGACAAGAAGAGATATTTTTGGATCAACATCGAACGATTTTATTTTAATATTTGATAATTGTAATTTGCCAATAGATAAAAATGTATCTGTGTTTGTTTAATAATTTGATAAGCGCATGCGACTTAATGTTTTGGTCAATATAAAATTATTTTTGATTTAAATGCAACTTTTATTAATTCAACCACGACAGCTAAGTATTCCAATTTTTGAGATCATCAGAAGCAAAGGTGAATTTCGTTTATCTCTCCATACAATTATTTCGTCAACAGTTTTCAATTTATTTTATTTTGATCTTAATAAACATCCCTTAATTCAACTGAATCTACAATACCTTGAGGGAATCTCAACGCTGAGCTATACTAGAGGGACAAGGGTGGTGAGCTTCTTGATAAAATTGCACCCTCGAAAATTTCAATTTTCAATTTAAAAATTTTTCTTTCATTTTTGAAAGAGGCGCCCAACAAAGAACCGAGACGTGCCATTTTATTATAGAACAGTATAATTGACAGAATTGATTGTTGTGTGTACAGTTCACAACAGTATTTTCATGTCCCTTTTTGATTTTGCTCAAATTTGGTATACTTCTAAGTTATACCAAATGAAAGGACCCGTATTTTTCTGTTTGGCCCTAAAGTGCCCGCACTGGATACGTAAGAAACGGACTGTAAGATATTTTCAAATTTATAATTCGACGGAACGGAATTTTCGCGCATGCGTAGAGGTGATAACAATATAAAGTGAGTGACATTCAACGATTCAATATAACCTACAAATTATACAAATCGTGAAATTACATGTACAGCTGGTAGTTTCTACTAACATAGGCAACCGTAAAATAATTTAAATTCAAATTAAAAAATAATTTAAATTCAAATTAAAAAATAATTTTAATTCAAATATACACATAGATTAAACACACAGAATTCTTTCTTTTGATTGGTCGGACGTAAGGAACGCACTGTAAAAGATGAAAGTTGCCAACTCTTACGTTACAGTCCGTTTCTCTTACGTTACGTCATACGTCTACGTTTATTTATAAACAAGACTACCTAAATTCTATAGTCGATCTTTTTGCAGTGCGTCTACGTTTACAGTACGTCAAACTATAAATTCAGCTTAAACATAAACATAAGCATAAGATGGGACCGTTCACAATGACCGTAAGAATTACATAAAAATTAAAAAACTGCGCAGGCGCTATGAAGTTTCAACACGAAACTATTTTGTGACATAACCTCTCCGTCGTTTAAGTAATTATATCGTTTGTTAAGAATGGATCTACTACCATCTGAACAATTGTTGCTGTTATTACTCTTAAGGCGAAGAATTCGTAATATTAAAGGTCTGTGAACCCTGACAGCGTTTCTATTGGTATATAAAATCAATGCTATTGGTTAGAAAAACGGAGCATCATTCAAATATATATTTTATTTTTATTTATAATTTATAAATATATTTATAATTTATAAATGTTTAGAGCGTTTACAAAAGAATGTACAATTTTAGGTTATATTATTATTTGAACTGTCACACAAGAAGGTGTGTTCACTGCGTGAAAAACGGCGCATCGTTCAAATTAAGGTTAATTTCCATAAGAAATACGTAAAAGTTGAAATATTCCAACTTCTTATGTAGTTCTTATGTAGTTGTTCTGGGCTCCCTAAACATAACAATTACGTAACTGCATTGTGAACGCTCCCATTTAAAACCAGGTATCCAACTTTATGTATTTCTTATGCTTATGTTATGCTTATGTATTTCTTATGCTTATGTCCATTGTGAATGCCCACTTAAGGTCACAAAATGGGGGCTCTGATGAAATTTTGACTTTAAGTGCCCCTCCCCTAAAAAAGGGTAATTTAAAATTCTCAAAAATATACATTACCTTTATTATGCTTTTGACTACTTGGATACAAAATTTTAGAGTGGGTACGCTTTTGGTTTAGGAGTGACAACAAAATGAATGATCGTGGTCAAAAATCGAAACACCACCAAAAAAACCAAAAGCGTGCCCAATCTAGAATTTGGTATACAAGTAGCCAAAAGTATAATAAAGAAATATATTTTTCTGAAAATTTTATATTACCCCATTCTTGACTCAAAGTCAAAATTTGATCAGCGCACAGTGGGACAATACAGCTAAAACCTGCAATTCAAGATAAAAACGAAATGCTTTTTAGAAATTCCTCTCCATAACGTTTCAATACACCACTAACCCACGCACACTGAAATACTATTAAACTTTCGGTGGCCCCTCTGATGTGATCCCGAATTTTCTCCACCGGAAGCATTTTTAAGAATTGAACTATTTAGCGGAAAACGTTACAAATTTAAGCATATTGCGACATTTTAGTAATTTTAAACTTGTACAGATACAAGAATATCGCACAACCCAATTTGAAATGTGGACTCGAGTTCGAAACTCGAGTCCACATTTCAAATTGGGTTGTGCGATATTCTTATATTTTAAATACATACTGGCTAGAGCCGAGAACTTTTATTCACTTGTACAGATAGTTTCAAAGCTCAAAATCGACGCAGAAGGCTCAAATTCGTATATGTATGTATTTTGCCCCCTTGGCTCCTCCTCTCGCAGATTAGGGTTCTTAATCTTTGAAACTATCTCTACTAAAGCGCATGTAATTTATAAAAGTAATGTAATATATAAAAATAATGAGTATTGAGTATTAGAAAACAGTCGCGTTTACAAATTATACCCATTTTCGCCCATGCTGCACTAGATACAATTTTGTTTATTTTTGGAAGCAGTTCATACAGTGATAAAAAAAAAGTTTCCACCAAATAAGCTGTTTCTCGGTTAAGAAATATGAAAAATTATGTTTATCAATTTGACAAGAGATATCCAATTTAAAAAATGATCAACGTTTCAACAAATCAACGTATCAACGTATTTAAATTTCCTATATAGGTGAAAAATTATGTAAATAAAATATAACTTATGTTTGGTCTGCATTGATAAACAATTGATCGTCTAAAAATGGATTCATCATACAAGCTGGAAGATCGTAAATCTTTAGCTAAACTTTTATTGAGCCACGATTTAAAAGGTTTGGGCGGTATTTTAATGGACGACGTTGTGGAATCTTTGCCGAACGCAGAAAATATTTTAAAAGTTTTGGAAAATCACAAAAGAATAAAAGTTATTACCAGGTCCAGTGACAAAAAGAAGATTCTCTTTCATTGTGAATTGTGACCAAGGGGCCCTTTAGACATCGATGATGAATTTAAAACAAGCCACTACTGTGGTTACAATAAAAAAATATGACACTAAATTTTATCCGTAAATTTGATAACTTAATCCGTTGATCCGTGATCTGATAACTTAATCCGTTGATACCTTGATCGGTCAGATCATTGGATTAAGTCTACTATATAGGTTGAAAATTACAATCTAAAAGCACAGAATATTTTATTTGTAACCTATCATGATATATAAATTAGATTTGAATTATGCAGACAGACGGACGGACAGACACGGAACCACATCATAAGGCTTCTTGTTATACTTTGTATAGAAGCCTAAAAGTAGCGCACTGGGTACCCAGTTCTTAGACCTCTATACACACAGGGTATTTCCAACACGATTTGAAACGCTCTGTATGATTTTGAATTATGCGGACAGACGGACGGACATACTGACACGGAGCCAGATCATAAGGCTTCTTGTTATACTTTGTATAGAAGCCTAAAAGGTGCGCGAGTGGAAAATTAACAGTTAATAATAAAAATTTGGGAGATGGTAAAACGTACGCGCATCAAATTTCGAGTGGATGCCACATCCAGGTAGAACCCGAAAGAATTGGCGGGCTTTGAAGATTGAGCGTATGTAGCATTTATTTTTAATTTAAACACTTTGGAATGCTACAAAAGACATCAACATCATCAGGCGACCTAAAAAGACCAACATTAGTTTGTTTATTTTAGTCTATTAACTTAATCAGACTTTCGAAGTACCCTGTACTTAACTTTTGCATTTTCAAAATTTAATATTTGATAATTTGGCAAGGTCGTCCTGACAATCAGAGAGGTCTGAGATAAGTAGACAAGTGCGTTTTACGAGTAGTTCGTAGTAGTTTTTCGAAAAAGTAGACAAGCTTATAAGCCGATATCTGGGTCTTTCTACGATTTGTTAAGTAATCAGTTACGGTAGTAATTTACTTATTCGGCAGCGTCCGGGATTAACGTAGAAGACCAAAGTAATTTAACCTGGTGGAATTACGCGAAGTTTCGGTACCACCTGTTAATATTTTCCCTCGAGGAAGCTAAAAGGATCACCGTTTATAATCAAGTTTACCTCGATCAACCGCTTACCGCTATTTTTTTTTTTTGGGAGCACTCGTTTGTTATTTTTGGAACCTGATAATACCGCTACTGTTTGACACCTGTTCGATTCAACTTCGTTATCAATCGTTCAACCTGATCGCTAATCTACTGCTACATAACCTCCACAGCAACGTGAATTAATTCGAGATCACCCGAAGTTTGGTTTTACGACAAAGTCAAGCTCCAGTGCCGTCCTGAAACGAGTTTGGTTAGGGGTGAGAGTTTTATTTTATACATTTAATTTTCGTGTGGGGTTTTCGATACCGCCACAGTAATTATTGTTTTCGTCGTGTATTGGTGCGCCATCTACTACCATCCTAACCAATATTTTGTTTGCTTTAATAGGGGTGAATCCCCCATGTTATTTTGATATTGATTTGACGATAACAGTTGTTATCAACGCCAGCCCGGATAACCACTTGTACGGTGCAACTATTTATATTTTTTTGGTACTGTGCGATTACCTTTTTGTACTGAATTCGACTAGTAATTATATGTTTATTTGTGCTCCGGTGTTTTATTTCACTAGCATTTGCCCTTTCAGGAAAACATCTATTTATAGCGACATAAAGGGTGTGGCGCCTTTTTTTTGAATTCAGTTCTAGGGAGAGGGTATTCATCCCCTGCTCGCCTGACCCCCCCATAAATTGCTCTGCTGCTGAGCTTGCTGAAGCGTCGCTTTATTATAATCACCGGGAGTACAGGTAAGGTCGGCATATTTTTATTTAGTTTTGACGACTGGTGCTCAGGTGGAGTACGCAGGTCGCACGTAAAACTATAGTCGATATATGTAGTAGGTCGAGTTTTGTATCGACCGCTATTGAACGCTGATTTAAAATTAATGGTGGATCGACCATAGAGAAGAATTTACAAGTTATCGATAAATGATCGATATTTTCTGTATAATAATTGCCAAGCCAGAGTGATATCCTCAATCGATATTAAAATCGATACAGCAATCCATAGAAGATTCAAGATAACGGGACGAACGCCTGCAACAACTTAGAGAATCAATTGATAAAAATTATAAACTTTCTAAAATTTGGGGACGCATTTTACTACTCACCACCATTTAAGCAAATGTACGGCATTGCAAATTTAATAGACAATTTTGGACGTGATAAAAATAATATAAAATAAAAACTTTTTTTATTCATTTGTGGTAATTTATTATAATTTACCATTGTAATTTATTGTAAAACTTTATGAATTTGCAATTGACCAAAAAAACACAACAATGCCAATGGATCCACGTCTTTACGCCTAAAACTTTTACGCCTAACACACTTACGCCTAAGTCAATACGCCTAATCCTTTACGCCTAAAGGAATTTATGCCTAATGGTTTTAATGCCTAAAACCAACTACGCCTAAAACTTGAACGCCTAACGCAATTACGCCTAATCCTTTACGCCTAAAACATTTACGCCTAATGCTTAAAATTTTCTAAAAATCGTACAAACATAAAAAAAATGTAAAAGCCGAGATAATATGAGATTTATAGTAAAAGTTTATAAATAGTACAAGCCCTTACTTCTAAAAAATTTATACTTAATCAATTTTTTATAATGTTTACCAGTTGATACTTATTTTCATAGTTTATTATTTTTTCAATAATTCACAATAATTAATTAATCGTAATAATAATTTATTTACAAGCAAAAAAAGTACAAATGTTAAACAGCTTGAAGCTCAAAGTTGTGCGCGATGCCTCGAAGGTAAACGTCGATTTCGAAGTTCAATGGACCTAGACCATCCCCATAGGACTCCACGATTCTCTTGATGTTGGCAGCGGTTGTTCGGTAGCGTACACGACCTGTTGGAGGTTCCAATCCTGCCACGTACTGCTCAATTTTCAATTCTTTATAAATTTCCAAATAGAGAGATGGCATGCACTCAATAAAGAATGAAAACTCCGGTGCCATCCTTCAACCGAGTTGTTTGTCTTGGGGAGGTCATTCAAACTGGCCTCGTAACAGTTCCAGAGTTGGATGGAACCAATCTTGGGTTTTTTCGGGTTCCGTTGTTACGAAGCCGGCCAATCCAGTTATCCTCAAAATATTCAAGAAAAGGATCGAGAATATCTCCATTATCAACATAAAATGGAGATTCAGTTAATTGTACGAATACCATAACTACATCATCAGGAGGGACTAAAGCAAGTGCAGCCAACTTTCTTACATGAAGAGAAAAATCTGGGTTCTCCACATCGGCATATTTTTCTCTGAGATCAGGTATTGACGCAATTTTTCGCCACAAACTTTGACTAAAGTGGAAGAAACCACCCCTGTTCTGTGAATTAGGAAACACGTGTTGAAAAGCGTTAATCTGAGCCTTCTCGAAATCTGTCATGATGGAAGTTGGAGCAAGGTTTGGTTTTATATTCTTTAGTGCCTCAAGAACTCGGACGTAGGTCTGCTGTCGCTTATTTGGCAAGAGACAGAACACAGAAGGAATCACATTGTGGTACTTGACACCATGAATTATGAAAAGTTGCTCAAATAATGGCGGCACAGTCTTGAAAGTACCATCAGCGTACCAATGGCTACAATTTGCCATCAAATCTAAACCCAATTGAGTACCGAATATTAAAATGCGATCTTCTTTAGGTCCACTGTCAAAAATAAGGAACTGCTGAATGGTTCCATTCGAATTAAATTCGGTGACATAATCTGGAATTTCAAGTTCCGTAAGGTTCGAAGGTGTTGGAAGTGCAGCCCCAGCCACTTGACGCGCTCTTTGAATGTTGCGCTTCAACCGATCTTTCGAAGGAAGTGCGGCTTTTACCGCAGCTGGAAGTCCAATACTGGTTGCGACAATAATCTGGTGAGGTGTGTCTTGACTGTCCCGAGCTTTATCCTTGATTTCTGCCAGGACTTGCCGGGTTTTGACCTCCGCTGCCCGTGGTACGTGGTTGTGCTCTTCAGCACTCTCATAAACGATTAATTCACCTTTTGTGTGAACAACGGCTAGACATTTACTTTTGTTGTATTCTACACATTTCCAAAAAATTTTATCGTTAACATTCCTGTTTTTGGTATACACGAAGCTTTTGTGTAGTAATTGATCATTCCCTTTTCGACTTTTGATAAACATAAGAACCATTTTTTTAAAATTTAATCAGGGCTAAGAATGAGTTACTTTTATTACTAAAAGTTATGTAGGTCTTATATAGCAACCAAGTTTTGAACATAATCTAAATAATAGCCAAAATTCCATCAAAATCGGAGCAGTGGTGCGATTTTTAGAAAATTTTAAGCATTAGGCGTAAATGTTTTAGGCGTAAAGGATTAGGCGTAATTGCGTTAGGCGTTCAAGTTTTAGGTGTAGTCGGTTTTAGGCATTAAAACCATTAGTCATAAATTCCTTTAGGCGTAAAGGATTAGGCGTATTGACTTAGGCGTAAGTGTGTTAGGCGTAAAAGTTTTAGGCGTAAGTACGTGATACCAATGCCAATACCTATGAGTTGTTAGATGTTTATATGAGTTACAACGATAAAATCACAAAACATTTTTAAAAGTCTAGAACTTCTACTGCCAACAATTTTTCTACTTTTCCTAGGACGTCTTTCTAAATTTAAACATTAATTTTTAACCAGAACCGAACTAAAGAAACTTTTTGGAAAATATTTTTAAGTGAGCAAGTTATGTTTTTGTTAGTCCAGCACTGAGTTAAACGCCCTGTGTATCATAATTATATCATAATTTTACTAAACTTTTAGGTATTACTGGTATTACTATAGAACGTCTAAAATTGTTTTAAAAAATTTACATTTAAAACTGATATGACTGTCTTACTGTTAAATAATTTTGTGTGATCCATAAAGAAGACCATTTTTAAGTTTTGAAAGCATTTTACGGAATACTTAATGCAGCGCCGTAGCAAGGGTGAGGTAATTGAGGAATTTGCCTCAGGCGCCATCGCGGTTCCCGTCCACTGGACCGACTTTCAACCGACCGACTCAGCCTGAACCGACCGACTTTCAACCGACCGACTTTCAACGGACCGACTTTCAACCGACCGACTATCAACCGACCGACTTTTAACGGACCGACTATTTTTTCGACCGACTATCGATACTACCCGAAGCATTCACTACAAGAATGATTTCCAATTCGACTATTTGTCACATCATATAGTTTCATTTTACTGTCATTCGGGAAACATGGTCTCAATCGTTTATCTTTCTCATTAAGCAATATCGTGAGTTTTTGGTTAAAGCGTCGTTGGGGGGGGGGGGGGAGTTCTAACCTTGGCAGATCCATAACTCTGTTGGTTTGGTTTTCGTGGAGATGCCATAGCGACAGATATCTAGGAATCCTTCGGGAAACCTGGCCTCAATCGTTTATCTTTCTCATTAAGCAATATCGTGAGTTTTTGGTTTTTTCCCCTGTTTTCTCTCAAGAGAGAGAGTATATTCATGCAATTCGATACAATCTTAACAATAAAAAAAACAACTTAACAATAATTGATTAAACTAAAATGGTAGTGATGAATGTTGGTGAAATTAATGTTGATGAATTAAATATGATAATTAATAACTGGATAACTATTAAATTATAACTAGAAAGACAAACGAGCATTACAACGGCAGCGGGTAAAAGACAAAAATTTAAATTTAAAATGAATTTGAAGTTGAGTTTGAATTTTAATTTAAATTTAAATTTGAACTGGGTTTGGTTAGTTTAACAGTTTTTTTTTATTTATGTAACGTGAGTGGGGCATAAATCCATTTTAGACAGACTAAGGGGGGGGTGTTAAATTGTTTTAGAGTGTTGATAATTGATTTACAGAAAGTTATAAAAATTTGGGTGATGAATTTATTTGATATTATTTCAGAAATTGTAAAAGGTGAAATATTTAAAAAGGAACAATGTGAAGTGTAGGTATGGCGTTGTTGGACGTATTTCGGGCAGGAAGACAATAAATGATGCAGAGTCTGCCTACTTTTTGAATCGCAGGGGCACAGGTCAACAGGACTGATCTTGAATCTGTATAGATGCTCGCGTGCAAACGAGTGACCCGTCAATACCTGCGTCATTTCAAAGGAGGTATCAACGGCACTTCGAGTTTTTGGTTAGAGCGTCGTTGGGGGGGGGGGGAGTTCTAACCTTGGCAGATCCATAACTCTGTTGGTTTGGTTTTCGTGGAAATAATTAGGGAGGGAAATAAAATAATTTCAAAGAATTGAAATACAAGTTTTATTAACAAAAGTTATTTAATATATTACGGTGATCCAAAGTGAGGTCGATTTGAAGAATTAACACTTTTGCATTTGTTTCATCTAAACGTCATAATTCGTTTATTCTGCTGTATCAAAAATTGAAAATATCTGAAATTTGTTGACATGCTGTTTCTTCAGATTTATTTTGAAACCCAAATAAAGTCTTTTCAATAGATGCTGCTTCTGTAAAATAAAAATATAATGTAAGAGACAAGACATCAAATTATAAATTTTAGCAATTTCAAAGATGTTATAATAATAATAAATTAAAAACAAATTGGGTAAAAATTTGATATTTGTTAAGTTTGGGCGAAACGTAATTAATAATAATTAAAGTGATAATTTAAGTGGAAAAAGGACGGGACGATATTTCGGAAAAGAAGATAATTTGGTTAAACGCGTTTGCTCGGAGGATTGTAAGAGATAAGTTTGGAAAAATACAAGGACTCTCTCGACGTCCAGCAAGAAGGACGGACGTATTCATTTTTGTTTGTTAGAGTCGGCTCACGTCCATTGTAAAGGAAGGACGTAATTTTGGTTTTGGTCGTATGAACGTTCCAAAAAGTAAAGAGGTGCAAAGTTTGTATTTAAGAAGAAAAATCTGTTGATTAGTTGATGAAATTATCTAAAGCTATACAAAGAAGTCAGTTGAGTAAAAATAGAAGAAGAAATAATAGCAAGCTGGTTATTTTTGAACAATTTTCAAAAGTCGTTGATGAGACATGGTGAAAATATTTGGTACCACTGGTTTCAAGGATATTTCTTTTTTGGTTATGTTACAAAGGAATGGATGTTAATAATTAATTACAATACTTACGTTATATTCGACTTGGCATTAATTTATGAACAACAATTTATGGTTCATCACTTTTCCAATTCGTTCGGGAGTCCAGAAGAATTAGGCAGGCACGTTTTTTCGATACACTGGTTCCAGAAGTCCGAGCAGCTGGGTATTACAACGACAACGTTCGGTAAGACAATTTAAGTGATATTTTGTTCGGGAAAACGATGCGTACGCGAGTAAATACAAACAATAGTGCGGTATAAGTTTTCGGAAGGGGTAAAAATTTTATTTTTATGAATTTTTGTAAACTTAATTTGTTTTCTAGTTTAATTTTATGTTTTGGTCTCATTATTGAATTAATAAACAAACAGGTTCTAATTTTAATTGATTTATTTGGGTACATTAGATTTCAAATTTACAGCATAGATAAGACAAAATTTGATACAGCGCCAGCGTTAAGTTTTGATTTCTTAAGATTTAAATGCAAATAAGCATTGATGCAGAGTGTTTTTTTTTTATGCATAGTCGGACCACTTACACACCCTATTAAGTCTTCTTGCAGAGCTAAGCCGTGGACATTAGTATAAAAAAGAGTCGTACAGCTATACCTCGCTATAAAAAAATTAATTCAGTAGCTTATCACGGCAATATATCTATACCTGTATATAAATCAAATACCAGAGGAAAGGTTGTATTGAACAAAATCAAGAAACTCAAGAGGAGGTTTCCCTGCGATGTAAAGTTCTGTTTGAGTAACAATACGACTGTCAATATCTTGGTGCTTCTGCTTGCGTTTGTCAACTTTCTTCCCATTATCTAACAGCATTACATAATTTTTGAACCTAGTCTGCTCTTTTTGAATTCCTTTGATAAATTCGAAAAGAGTGGGTTGGGCTTTACCTATTGATCTGTTGAGAGCAGAGTGCCATCCCTCCAAATCATTAGTGGCCCTGCGGCCGTAGTTTGCGAACTGATTCCAAAGTTCGCGAGGAAAACGAGATAAACGATTGAGATCAGGTCTCCGTATGGATTCCTTGTCACCTCTCGTCAGGTCTGCCCACGGTTGAGGTCACCTAGATTTCCCAGACACCTGTCGCTATGGCATCTCCACGAAAACCAAACCAACAGAGTTATGGATCTGCCATGGTTAGAACTCCCCCCCCCCCCAACGACGCTTTAACCAAAAACTCACGATATTGCTTAATGAGAAAGATAAACGATTGAGGCCAGGTTTCCCGAAGGATTCCTAGATACCTGTCGCTATGGCATCTCCACGAAAACCAAACCAACAGAGTTATGGATCTGCCATGGTTAGAACTCCCCCCCCCCCCCAACGACGCTTTAACCAAAAACTCACGATATTGCTTAATGAGAAAGATAAACGATTGAGGCCAGGTTTCCCGAAGGATTCCTAGACACCTCACAGTTGTCATGGCTGTAAAATGAAACTATATGATGTGACAAATAGTCGAATTGGAAATCATTCTTGTAGTGAATGCTCGGGTAGTATCGATAGTCGGTCGAAAAAATAGTCGGTCCGTTAAAAGTCGGTCGGTTGATAGTCGGTCGGTTGAAAGTCGGTCCGTTGAAAGTCGGTCGGTTGAAAGTCGGTCGGTTCAGGCTGAGTCGGTCGGTTGAAAGTCGGTCCAGTGGACGGTCACGGCCATCGCAATGAGGGCGCTAAACTTTGACAAATTTTCAAATGTTAAAATAATTTGGGACAGGGGCGCATATAATCAAATTTGCCCAAGTCAAGCTTCAAGCAAAGCTTTACGCCAAGCCTCAAAGCTAAGCGTCAAGCTAAGCTTTAAGCTAGGCCTCAAGCTAAGCTTCAAGCTAAGCCTCAATGCTAACGGCCGGTTTTACAATTGGAGGTTCAGTATCGGCTCAACTAAGCCGATGCTCAGCTGAACCTCACCTATACAGGTCAGATCAGTTTTACAATGTGCGGTCATGTGAGGTTCAACTGAGCTTTGGTTTACCAATAACATAATTTGATAACATCGCACAATACATTTGACAGTTCACTTTCAACTGATTTCGTGCATAAATTGACTGTTTATAATTGTTTTTAGTGTAAATTTTATATCAGAAAATCATTATTTTGGTAAGTATAATTTTAATTAGTTCACTTTTGTATAATATTTTTTTTTTTTTTTTTTTTTTTTATTGGCGTCTTAGAAATTTACAATCTGTCTGTTACAAACATTCAGTAAATAGTTGGACCATGTGACATAATAAGGTAAGGTAAGTAAGACTAACCTCTTCAAACTTCACTTACATAGTAATTTTATATTTTTAGTTTTACATATAGCATTTCGTTTACACAAATCTATTTGGGAGATCCCGAGGGTGATAACGTTTTAGTCTACGTGGTATATTATCGGTTTCAAGGAGGTTCACCGCTAATTTATTTGGGTGGGCACCTAGTTTATCTTGATATTTTACACTATAGGATGCTATCTCACTTTTCACAGTTTTTACTTGTAAGTCATTATGAATAACTTCATTCGGTACGTACCACGGTGCATTTACAATGGTGCGAAGCACTTTTGATTGATATCTCTGCAAGATATCAATATTTGAATTACTGGCCGAACCCCACAGTTGGATACCATAAGTCCATATGGGTTTTATGATACATTTGTATAGAAGAACTTTATTCTCCAATGATAATTGAGATCTGCGACCCAGCAGCCAATACATTTCTCGAAACTTAAGACCAAGCTGTTTTCTCTTTGTCCATATATGCTTCTTATATGTAAGGCGTTTTTCTAGGTGCATACCGAGGTATTTTACATTATCCGCCTGCGGCAGCCTTCGTCCATTTAGAGTCACTGGTGGACAAACTACGAACTCTTCGTGTTCAATCGACCTAACAAACCGCCTTCGTTCGAGGACTCCCTTGGCAGGAAGAGCAACGTGGATCTAACGTTGGGCACTTGCGACACCATCAATGCAACCCACTCATGGGACATTGCGGAACACGTCATCATAACAGATCATAAAGCAATCACTTTTGAAATAGGTGCACCTAATAATCCCATCAGGATTATTAGGAATAGAAACCCAGATACCATCCAAGCGGAAACCATCGAGACAGAGTTAACTCAGTGGGTAGAGGAAAACGGCCCCAGGTCGGACAATCTAACCACTGAAAACGAAATCGAGGACATGGTCTCCGATTTGCACGGAAGGATCCAGGATCTAATAAATAGGAAAGCCCAAATGAAGAAGATCTACGTTGGCCGGCCTGACTGGTGGACCGACAATCTCGAAAGAGCGCGAAAGAATTATCTCTCGCGGAAGGCGGCCCTGTATAGGAACCGCATTGAGAACGAACAGAACGGGCTGTACATTGCAATGATGGAATCCAAGGAAAAATTCCTGGAAACACTGAAAAAAGCCAAACAGGCTAGCTGGCAAAAGTTCGTCGAGGACGACCTTGTACCCAACCCCTGGGGGGTTACCTACAAACTAGCAGCAAGGAAATATAAGGGCAAAAACATCCTCACCACCTTCAGTGGCGGGGACGGGAAGGTAACGGAAACGCCGGAAAAAACCCTAACCTACCTCATGAACGGTCTACTCCCCGACGACGATCGAAACTCCGATGCAACGGTGGATCACCAAACCATGCGGTCGGATTTCGAAAATCTGAGGGGTGTGCCGGACATGGCGCAGGTTAGGGAGGTCGAAAGCGACGAGCTGGATGACCTAATCAGGACGACGCAAGCCAGAAAGGCACCGGGTTTTGACAACATTCAGGGATCTTTTCTTAAAAAACTCTATGTTGTCATCAAAAACGTGTTAATGGGTATATACAATGCGTGCATTAAAGTTGCTTATTTCCCCAAACTGTGGCAGAAGGGGGTCCTCAAGATCCTACTCAAGAACCCAGATGGGGAAACAAGCAACATTAAGAACTACAGGCCGATCACCCTCTTGCCGGTGTTCGGCAAAATTTTAGAAAAAATTATGAAGAAACGAATACTCGAAAGTAATACCCCTTACCACGATCGGTGCCAATACGGCTTCGTGGAAGGTATGAGCACCACAACAGCCCTCAAGGCATTTTATGAAAAAATAGATACTACGGATATGAAGCGGAAGAAAGCCAAGGGTTTTCTCGCGGTAATCTTCTACGACATCTCCGGAGCTTTTGATAACATGTGGTGGCCGGCTCTATTCCGCTCGCTGAGCGAAAAAGGGCTCCCTCACAGGTTAAAGGTCATGATCAAAAGCTACCTCTCAGCCCGGGAGGTGACTCTCACTTCCGGGGTCTCAAAGGTAGGGAAAAGATCCACGAAGGGATGTCCTCAGGGCTCGGTCCTCGGCCCGATCCTGTGGAACTCACTTCTGGATCATTATCTAAAACAGGACAAACAGGAGGGTACTCATACCTTCGCGTACGCGGATGACATCGCGACCGTCGTCACGGCGTCTTCCAGAATTCTATTACAAGAAAAACTCCAAACATGCGTCAATGAACTTAGCGGATGGTGCAAGGACATGAAACTCGCTCTCTCGGAAACGAAGACGAAGATCATGTGCTTGTACCCGAAGCGAGTCCACAACTATGATTTAGATGTTAGACTCAACGGGAAGAAAATAAAGGTGGCAAGGGAATATAAGTACCTTGGGGTCCTTATTGACGAAAACCTATCGATGCAACCGCATGTAAACTACGTTTGCGGCAAAGCCAGTAAACTGGTCCATGCGCTGCATCGAATGGCAAAAAGCGGTTGGAACTTGGACACCTCGAACTCTATGCGAAGGATCTACCAGGGGGCGGTAGTCCCCATCTTGGCTTACGGAAGCGAGATCTGGATACATAGAATAGGGGATAAGCACACGTTGGCCCGGCTGATATCGTGCTATGGATTTTGCTGTCGCGTGATAGCAAAATGTTATAGGACTGTGTCGGCCATAGCCGCGGGTGTTTTGGCAGGTATCCACCCAATCGACTTAGAACTCTTACGACTACTGTCATGGCGTGAAGCCAGGAACAAGAAAGTAACCACCTTTATGGGGGTAAGAATAGACCCGAAAGATTACAAATACAGAGTGGACATCAAAAGAAAAATGGAGGACATAATCCAAAAAAAATGGCAACAAAGATGGGACGATGGACTGGTAGGTAGAATTACCTACCAATTCATCCCCAAGGTAAGTAATAAAATAATGAACAATTCCTTCCAGATGACGCAGATGCTAACCGGACATGGCGAGTTCGGCCGACACCTCAAGAGATTGGGGAAATCGGTGGACGGACTATGTCCGGCGTGCGATATTCTCGATGAACCTACACATCGGATACGGGAGTGCGATTTGTACATGCAAGAACAGTTGGAGCTGGCGGCCTATCATGGCATCCATCTCCCTGCACAACTGGACGAGCTGTACGAAGAAACACCACCCGACCTGATGTGTAAGTTCCTCGAGAACAAGACCATCAACATAACTGAAAACGAAGATCTAATCATATAAATTAACAACCCGACAAGGAAAAAGGTTTGGGTGTAACCTAAAAATCGATAAAAGTGATTAAATGAAAAGAGAAAAAGACACCAAACCAATACATGAAAAACTTATACTTAACAAACAAGTCACGATGGAAAAATGCACACGTAATCCCGATATGGAAACCTAAAAAAAAAAAAAAATTATTAGAACCACAAACTACACAAAAACCAGGCAGATTAATTGTTAGTTACAATAGTAAATACGATACACGGTTTGAAACCCGGAGAAAATTCATACAGAAACCTACTTGAACCAGCAATATTAATTTTGATAAATTATTTTATTTTTATGACAACATGAATGTCCTGCCAATATGCAGGATTAAGTTTTAGATTGGCAATGCTAATCCGTTTTTTTAAATAAATAAACTTCAATTGGTGGACAAACTTCTCTCTTCGTGGTAAAAGTGACATGTACCGATTTGGAGTAATTTACTCTAATTCTCCATTTCCTTAACCAGCTCTGGATTTGGTTTAAATTATCTTGCAAATCTCCCGATGCAAGTATTGGGTTTTTGTGGGATGCCATAATCACCGTGTCATCCGCGAAAGTACCGGTCATTGTAAAATTTGTTGTTGGTAGGTCGGCTGTATATATTAGGTAAAGCACTGGACCCAGAATACTGCCCTGAGGTACGCCAGAGTCTATTGGGCAAAGGTTTGAATATGCTTCTTTATATTTTACTTGGAACATTCTTTCAGTAAGATATGATTTTAGAAGTAGGTAATATTTAGGCAATTTTTGTCTGATCTTTATTAGAAGACCTTTGTGCCATACCTTATCAAACGCCTGAGAAATATCTATGAATGCAGCTGTACAAAACTTTTTTTCTTCAATGCTCTTGGTAATAACATCCACTACCCGATGAACCTGCTCGATGGTAGAATGCTGTTTTCTAAAACCGAATTGGTGTTCCGGTATTATGTTGTCTTGTGACAGCATTGGTTGAATTCTTTGTAACAGTATTCTCTCAAAAACTTTCGACAATACAGGCAGGAGGCTGATAGGTCGGTACGACGCAGGCTCCTGGGGTGGCTTTCCAGGTTTAGGAATCAAAACCATTTGTGCAACTTTCCATTGCGATGGGAATACATTCAGACGGATTACAGCATTGAAAATATAAGTAGCAAATCTAATTGCCTTGGCCGGAAGCTCCTTCAATACTCTCGCTGTTATAAGATCATACCCCGGAGCCTTTTTGGAATTTAGAGATTTTATAGCCCTTTCCACTTCGATTATTTTGAATAGTTTGATCATTTGATTTTCATTGAGAGGTTTGTTTAGTGACTCACTGTTTAGTTGAGTTTCGTCGACTTCTTGGTTTTCTGGTGGAAAAGGTTGAAAAACTTCAGTTAAATGTTCAGCAAAGGCGTCCACTTTCTCTTGATCGCTTCTTGCCCAGTCGCCACCCGTTCTTCTAATGGGAGGCACAAACGTAGTAGCTCGTTTTAATTTTCTGGTGGCTTTCCATAGTGAATAGTCGGTTGCCTCTGATGGTGATAGATTTTCCAGATAATGCTGAATAGATTTGTTTTTTAGTTCATTTAGAAGATTTTTGAGTTCTATTGTTGAACGATTGAGTTTAGTTTTATCACTTGGATGCCTAGTGTTCTGCCATATTCTTCTAAGTTTACGTTTTTTAGCAATTGCTTCTTTTACTTTGGGGGAACAAGTTTCTTCCATTGTGGGATTGTGTACCTCAGGAGTTGACAACCAGGCAGCATTTTGGATAGTAGTTGTTAGGTGCTCCACAGCCAAGACAAGATTCGCTTCAGATTTCAGTGGCAAGGTTAGGTCAACATTTTCGTCTATTAGTGCCCTGAATGTATCCCAATCAGTGTACTTACTGCTCAACGACGGAGGCTTCACTCTATCTGTAATTTTAGAATTTACTTCAATTAAAACCGGAGAGTGGTCCGAAGACAAATCTAAGCAGGGTTTAGCTACTAAATAGTTTCCAGCAATTCCTTTCGTGATGCAAATGTCTAGTACGTCTGGGATTTTGTTCCTATCCGTAGGCCAGTACGTTGGGTGTCCTGATGAAAGGTGGTTTAGATTTAATTTTGTTACGGTTTTTAATAATTGCCTGCCGCGTGGATTTGCGATTCTGGAGCCCCATTGTTGATGCTTAGCATTAAAATCACCAGCCGCAATAAATCGGCAACCAAGTGTCTCGAAGAAGGTGGTAAAACTATCATCTTTGATTACGTGTTTTGGAGGGCAGTAGATAGCCGAAATAGCCATGGGACCACCCAATTCCTCAATCATTATGCTTGCAGCTTGTAGGTATTCGTATTGATATTTCGGCAGCTCGTAGTGTTTCAATGCGTTTTTGACGATGACCGCAGAACCCCCGTGAGCCGTGCCATCGGGATGGCGTGAATGATAAATTGAGTAATTTGGGATTTTTAAATAACTCCGGTTTGTGAAATGAGTTTCCGATATTAATACGATGTCAATTTTGTGATTTATAATGAATGTTGCTAACTCTTGTCCATGTTGGGACAAGCCATTGGCATTCCATAGTGCTAATTTTGTTGTGAAGCTTATGGCAGTTTTGACACGAGCTTCATAAGAATGGTTAACATTTGATCCATTCTATTCATAAGTGTACTCAGCATTGTTTCCAGGGTGTTTGTGTTATGTTCTGGTGTCCTGTGGGTTGTGTACTGGTCGTTTTTGGGTTGAAAGCTTTGACTTGGTTCACCATATAAATGCGATAGTACGCATTTCGCTTTTGTGTCTTTATTCTTCGGACAATCCTTAGTGAAATGATTCAGGGCACACTTGACGCATCGAGGCTGGCGATTACAATAGGTCTTGGTGTGTCCATAACGCTGGCACCGCAGGCATTGAACAACTTCACGCTTCTGATGGGGTGGTTCGACTACTACAACTGTATTTAATAATCGATTTATTTTGTAGATGGTTTTGTTATTATCATCGGGTGCTAATTCTACAAGGTGCATTGATAAAGGCACTTGTGTTCCCTTCTGTATCATGTTCGTTATATGCATCACTTTGTGTCCTCGGTACTCGAGTTCTTGACTAATGTCAGCTATTTCTGTCGAGAAGTGAATACCTTTAATAACAACTCTAAAGTTTCTATTTTCTTTAAGCTGAAAGGTATGATTTTGTACTTTTTCTTTGTTCAAAGCCTTTAATATTGACGTATAGTTTTCTCCATTTACGGGTTGAATTTTGATGTTGTTATTTCCGCTTACTTTTAGGCTAAACCCGTCTTTAGTAACTTCGTTTAATATGTGTTTTAGTGGTCGTATGTCCTGGACATACGGAACAAATATAGGTGGTGGTTTAACAGTTTTAGGGGCACTTGTATCGATTTCTAAACTTTCTAGCTCAGCTATCGGTTGGAAACGATTATGAGTGTTTACTAACGTTTCTTGGTTTAATGAACCGAATTCTGTAATACGTTTCTGCCGAACGTTTCTAATTACTCTTTCTGGGGAGTTTCGTTTGTGTTTCCTTGGATTTTGCTGTTGCCACGGCAAAACTTCTTCGCTTTCCTTCGTTAGATCTGTCACCAAAAGGTCTTCAGGGAGGTTTTGATCAATAACAGTGTTTAAATCTGCGTTTGAGGTTATGTTTTCCTCGCTACACTTGCTGCATTTCCACTGGTCAATCCTTTCACTTCTGTTTAACTCACTCCATGTATCTATGGACATTGCAATGCACTGAATATGAAACTTAGTACCGCATTTCATTTTACATTGTATACAGTCTTCATATCTCGTCGTATTACGATTACACACGCCACACAACATCATGCAGGGCCGGACTGTTATGTTATTTGTATAATATAAACTCATATTTCATGTTGTAGGTGTTGGGCTTTATTTCTTGTACTTACTATTGTAAACAGAATTGCCATTGTGAAATATGTTTTGTTGGTATAAGCGTTCTGTAAGTAATAAGAAAAGAATTAAATTAGTAATTATAATTTTATTAATTATTTTCTGTAGTTTTTCTAACACTTTCTAACATAACATTTATTTTAGGGACGATGAAGATTTAAATATTTCTACCGTGATGGAAAGTAGGAATTCCATACAAGAAATTGGTATCTATGTATAAAGCTTCTGCATTTTATCAGCATTTATATTTTCGGCTTCATTTAGATCACAACAGCGATAGCAGTGGGAAGGATAACAAAGACAGTAATGGGCAACCGAAGAAGAAAGAAGAAGAAATTCTGGAGGAGGATAACGTTTTCGTGGTAAACAATGGTATATGTATAAAACTTCTGCATTGTATCAACCTAACATTTTTGGCTTATTACAGATTTGGACATCGATGACAGTCGGAAGAAAAATAATACCGAGCAACCAGTAGTTCATACCGGTAATGTCCAGTTTCCAGTAATCCTTAATTATCGTTGATGAAACTGGCTATAAGTGAAATACAAATTCTTATTGTATATGTATCACTCCTTCTATCCTAATATTTGTAATTATTAATTGAAATTTAGATTGGTCCAAATATACTCCCACGATGCTACGAAGAAAAAGATCAAAGGCCCTTATTACGCAGCAATCCAAGGGTAAATTTCACTTTTTTTTTTAAATGTAGTAAATGTAATGTCATGTATTTATAATATTTATATGCAGAAATACCACCCAGACGACACCGATCTGATATTGCCATTTCACATAGGGTTTTGCAGTGGGCACAGGCCAAAGAAGGCATCGATTAAGCCGTATTCATGTACCTACATGATCAAGAAGAGTTTCGTTTGCAGGAAATGAAGGAGAAGCATGAACTGGAAATGAAACTTATGCGGAAAAAAGCTGATTTAGAACTAGCTCACATGCAAAAAGAATACGAAGGAAGGATGGAAGTGATCGACCAAACAATTAGAGGAAAAAAATTACCTTAGAATGATTGATACGGATCGATATTTCATAATTTATTTTTATTTTGAATTAAATACATAATAAAAAGTTATAAATTTTACTTTATTTACAATAATTCCTTAAAATAATCATTTATTAATTGGTAACGGACCATGTTATTGACATTAACATGATCTTGGAAATTACCTATTTCTACATTATTTATATAATTAATAGCCAACTGTTTTTCTTCGTTAAGAGAGGGTAATGCATCGTTAAACATACATGCAAAACGGCAGTTTCCACAACCAAAGCTTCTACTTTTGGTAATTTTAGTCGAATTCCAAATGCCAGCATTTCCGTATTTCTAGTTCTAATCTGCGATTCGTTAAATAGATTGCGTAAAAATAATGATATAAAAGAAATTTTAGGTTAGAGTAAACGCCTAAATGGCATAATATCTGTTGAACCAGGCTCGTCATTGGCGATGGTTCAGTTAAGCTTCAAGTTGAGCTCGCCTCAAGTGCTAAGCGCGCATTGTATAACCCATAATTTGCAAAATTTGAAGCTCAAGGGTGGTTCAAAGTTGAGCTGAGTTAAAACTTCTATTGTAAAACTGGTTTTAAGCTAGGCCTCAAGCTTAAGGGCTCTCTGGGTAGAATAAATGTGGACCATGGTCACATATACGTCGAGGAATTTGTAAACATTCGTCAATGCTTCGGCTGCATGCGATTTGGCCACACTAAAAAGATCTGTATCCTAAGAGCAAGTGTCGGAAAAAACTAGACATAAAACTGGACAATCGAAAATTGCAATGATATGGATATGTGCGGCGAATGCTCCCCATAGGTGGCCAAAAAGTATGAACCTGGAGCCAGCCCCTGGAAAGGAGAAAACGATGCCGCCCTCCAAGAAGATGGGATGAAGAGCTACGTGAAGCCATGGAAAAGAGGCAGCTAGAAGAAGATCTATGGCAAGGCAGAGGCTCAGAATGCGAAATGCGGCCATAATATACAAATTGGAATATGTACAGCTGTAATATATTCATAAATAAATATTTATTGATAGAATACAATTCTTTTAGTATAATTAATTAAAATTAATTTTTTAATACATTTTATAAATTGTAACCGAGGAATTCACAGAGAATTCCAACAACTTTAATGTGCTTAAATTTCGAAAACGTTTAATTAACTACCACAATCGGTATTTAAAATATATCTGCATAAATTTATTCGGAAGTCTTGCGACCCGTAAGGTCCTACGCCCACTTGTTGCTCTCCGCCACTGCATAACAATCTATAAGTTACGCCACTGCGTCTTGTTTGAAATAAAGTGAGGTTATGAGATTAATTCGAGCACAAAATATAAAGGTAATTTAATCCTTATAATAGTTACTATTCGTTTCAATATAAATTCTCATATTTTAGAAGTGAGTGCCACCAGATTTTGGACCAATAGATGAACCTACCGGTTCTACGAAAAAACCTAGAAAGAAAACTACACTGAAATGGGGGTAACGATAACTTCGTAAGAGATCCAAATCATAAATTCGTCAACTTCATCGACATACTCAAACCTCAAAAGGTGGAAGACTTGGCTGTCCATGCGAGAAAGATCACCGAGGTGGAACTGTGGTTACAACAATATGTGATTACTTCAAACAGAACGGTACTGAATCAAGTTGTGTAACAAACTGAACATAGAATAAATTAGTGGAATGGATAAATCCGTTAAATCACGAGACCGAATGGCATTACTCCGGCAGTCAAATAAATAAATTTTTAGATTTGTTTGTGCAATCCAAATACAACTTGCTTTTGTCACAACTTGACGGAAAAACTAGCATTAGTTGAAGATTTTCCCAACTTGCTATTCACAACTCCAAACAATTTGTGAAGGTTCTCAAGTAAGTTAAAAGTACACTCGATTGATTTTGCTTAAAATTTGTTCTGTTTTAATAGGAAGTGTCAAAATGGAAACACACCTGTTGTGTTCATATGCAGCGATGCCGCTAACAGTAAATTAGATTTGTCTCAATCTTTGTATCCTCAAGCAATTCGGGATCAATTTCAAATTTCCACAATACAGTAAGTAGCATTTTTCATGCATATAGTTTTGAGGCAGGCCTCGATAATAGTAAACTAAATAAATAAAGCGCATAGATTTTTTTTAATACCTTATCAGTTTTGTAAACTTTTGGAAAGGTTTTGTTTTATCACGCACAGAGAAAAATTTTTGGTGTTTTGAAGTAATTTTTACTTTAAATTGAAGCCTAAATCGATCTCACACCAATTTGAAGTAATTTTTAGAATATTTTTTAAGTATATTTATAGGGATTTTTACTTCAATTTGAAGGAAAATTTACAGCAAATCTAAGAATTAAATTTTTGAAGTAAAATTTACAATAAACTTTGAAGTAAGCTTTTGAAGCAAATTTTGCAACAAATTTTGAAGTAAAATTTAAAATGAATTCGGAAATAAAGGGCGCAACAAATTTTGAAGTAAAATTCGAAATAAATATCGAAGTAAAATTCGAAATAAATTTTGAAGTAAAAATCCAAATAAATTTTGAAGTAAAATTAAAAATAAATTTTGAAGTAAAAATCCAAATAAATTTTGAAGTAAAATTTTAAATAAATTTTGATGTAAAATTTACTACTAATTTTGAAGTAACATTTTTAATAAATTTTGAAATAAATTTGGAGTAAAATTCGAAATAAATTTGGAGTAAAATTCGAAATAAATTTGGAGTAAAATTCGAAATAAATTTTGAAGTACAATTCGAAATAAATTTTGAAGTAAAAATCCAAATAAATTTTGAAGTAAAATTAAAAATAAATTTTGAAGTAAAATTTTAAATAAATTTTGATGTAAAATTTACTACTAATTTTGAAGTAACATTTTTAATAAATTTTGAAATAAATTTGGAGTAAAATTCGAAATAAATTTGGAGTAAAATTCGAAATAAATTTTGAAGTAAAAATCCAAATAAATTTTGAAGTAAAATTTTAAATAAATTTTGATGTAAAATTTATTACTAATTTTGAAGTAACATTTTTAATAAATTTGGAGTAAAATTCGAAATAAATTTGGAGTAAAATTCGAAATAAATTTTGAAGTAAAAATCCAAATAAATTTTGAAGTAAAATTAAAAATAAATTTTGAAGTAAAATTTTAAATAAATTTTGAAGTAAAATTTACTACTAATTTTGAAGTAATATTTTTAAGAAATTCCACATTTGTGTAGACAAATTCACAAAATTATTTATTATTAATATATTTTTATTAAAAAATTTTATAAAAAAAAATATTTATTTAAAAATCTTTAATGCCAGTTTTCGAAATATTGTTTAAATTTAAATCATCAATTCTTTCAATTAATCAATTATCAAAGTTTCTCATTAATTCATCGCGTTCTCTTAAAGCATACCATGTCTCATCCTTTTTTATCTTGAAAAATCTACATGCAAAGTTTCTTCTATTGCACCCATTTTTACCTTTATTCCTTCTTGTGCTAAAAATTGCAATTCGGAAATAAACTGCCGAAAGATGTTTGAGTTACCGAATATTTTCCTATCATTAGAATGGAAAATTCCAAACAAAAAAATATTTGATATTGCAGACAGTAAATGTTGTGGCATACAAGGTAACGAAACATATACTGCACGAAGCACCTAATTTATTTTTGCCAGCCTTAACTTCCCAAAGCATTACCAGTTTCAAAATATAAAAATAAGGGAAATACTGTTTTATCTTCATACTTTCGAACTATATTTCTCCACAAAGGTCCTTGAGTGATATTTTGATAACTGATTTGCTGCGAGGATAAATTTTCCATGCAAGTTTTCATCATACTGAGAATATTAGATATTTCAAACACTAACTTAAAAGTGTCTCTTAAAGGTATTAATTGAAAAACCGCATTTGTGAGTTCCAGAATTGTACTATGTTCGGCGTTTGTGTTGGCTATCAATCTTTGACCAATTACTACTTCGCGAGAATTTACGAAAGATCCTATCGAAGTAAACAATTTCATCCGTTTATATTCCGTGTTCACGTAATCAAATGAAGTGCGCAACATTTTAAAAGCATTCTGAATTTCTTCAACTACCACTTACATTTTTACTTGACAAGTTTTCTACAACTATTTCTTGGAGTTTACAAATTAATCCATTACAAAACAGATTTGAAACATTATCGATAACAAATTGAACAGAATTTCTAGGTAATAAAGAGTTATTGTACATGGTTGAAATAAAAGCTGTTACTTTACCTGCGTGATGACTTATTTCAGTACTTATATCACTATAGTTCTCGATTTACGTGAATTATCTGTGGGTTTATATTCATCATCAATTTTGCTATTGTGAACAAGAAATGTTGAATGTTCTTCTTGTTCCTCATTTTCTTCTAATTTTTCGTTGACCATATGATTTTTTATTAAATGTTGCTTGAACGTAAATGTACTAGAAAAAGTTTTCAAACACGTTTCCTCCACACACGTCATGTTGGAATTTGGTATCATATTATGATTAAACATTAAATGGAAAATTAAACGGTTTTCTGTGTTAAATTTATCACCGCATACGAAACATTTCATCATATTGTTCTTCATAATTTTTAATTATCTTCTTGTCTCTTCTTCTGTGTCCTGGAGTCCTGATGTATCTTTTGATATACAGGGTGTCCCCGTGACCGTGGAGAACCTTTGAGGTGGTGATAAAGGACACTTTTCTAAGACAAATTTTCAAATAAAATTTTTGCCCAAGTCCAAACCCTCGGGGGTACCTCCCTTTCAAGCAATTTTTTGAATTTCTGATTTCAAACGGCCATAGCTCCGATATTATTGATTTTTTAAGGTTAATGGATTAGAACTTTTTTAAAGATCATTCGCTTGTCTACAAATTAGGTTATAACTCCTTATCGTCTAGAATCAACGGATTTCGAGTTATAAATTAAATTAAGGGAAAAAATGTTTAAAAAATTGAGGTTTTTTTTAATTTTCTTGCGAACCCCGTATCTCTTAAACGAAACGTCTAAGAGAAAAACTAACGGCTCAAACCGGATAGGGAATTTAACGGGCTACAACTTTGGTCAAATAAATTTTTTTGGGCAACCAACCGTTTTCACAGAAACTCTGAAAATAATGAACAAGGTGTAGGTAAATAATAAATAAACAATATAAATTAACAAAGTAATTGCCGATAAACTAATGCGCTTTATAACAATGTCGCTCATACGTCAAACGCTACAATACGTTTTAACAATGTTTTAACATTAAAACAAATGCTATAAATCAAATTGAGATTTTTAGTAATTATGTGAATTTATATTTTTTACCTACACCTTGTTCATTATTTTCAGAGTTTCTGTGAAAACGGTTGGTTGCCCAAAAAAATTTATTTGACGAAAGTTGTAGCCCGTTAAATTCCCTATCCGGTCTGGGCCGTTAGTTTTTCTCTTAGACGTTTCGTTTAAGAGATACGGGGTTCGCAAGAAAATTTAAAAAAAAACCTGAATTTTTTAAACATTTTTTCCCTTAATTTAATTTATAACTCGAAATCCGTTGATTCTAGACGATAAGGGGTTATAATCTAATTTGTAGACAAGCGAATGATCTTTAAAAAAGTTCTAATCCATTAACCTTAAAAAATCAATAATATCGGAGCTATGGCCGTTTGAAATCAGAAATTCAAAAAATTGCTTTAAAGGAAGGTACCCCCCAAGGGTTTGGACTTTTGAAAATTTTTATTTGAAATTTGAAATTTTATTTGAAAATTTGTCTTAGAAAAGTGTCCTTTATCACCACCTCAAAGGTTCTCCACGGTCACGGGGACACGCTGTATATAACAATATCAGCTGAGGCAAACATCAGCACTGACATCACCAAAACCATCATCGCGAGTGTCGGTAAATCGGTCACGGCCCATGCCGCACAAATATAAACTAGCTAGTTTAAGAACCCCGGTCAAGGCCCACCCCACGAGTGATTGACGCGGATAAAAAATAAGACAATCCTTTAACCCCCTAGCGAGTGGTTGACGCGGAAAGACATTTAGACAATCTAGTGTATGATGACTTAACCCTCCTCCTAAAATCCCTTCCCCTGCTCCCAAATTAGAAAAAAAAAAACCATTGAGACCATCAGACCGTCAGTTATTGTCAACAGAATTTCAAATTTCTTTTCATTCAAGTGAAAATATACCAAATGCTAGCAATGTTGAAGAACATAAAATTTCTATAACTTGTGGTACTGCAGTAGTACTACAATACATACTGTAATAGGTAAATTAAACTTTGTTTAATGGTAATTTTTCGTAAAAGTAAAAATACGTGAGCTATAGGCGAAACACCGCACTTAGGGGGCGAAAATCCTCATTGGAGGGAACGCCGGCTTGGGATTTTTATAATACATTTTGGGGGTTTATTAGAACACTTCAATATACATCTTTGCCAAATTTCAGCTTGCCCGGACCTTCTGTAAGCTCAAACCAAAATTTCGGTTTCGTTACTTGGAAGATACTATAACTTGGGCAAATTTTGAAAAAATCTATTTTTCTCTTCATTTTCCAACCTTGGCCACAATTTCAATTAATTTATTTATTTATTCCCGTGTCCGAAAACATTTCTCTCCCTGCAACGAATCAATATTGTGCCATTTTAAGGGTGGGTCGTGTTTTCGGTCAATAATGTAAGTATTAGTGTGCCATGGAAAAACATTTAAAAAAAATACTTGATAGAGAATTTTATGGTCTTCAATTATGGTCTGATCATAATTTTTCATACAAGCATAAATAAGCGAGTTATCGGCAAAAAATCGCGTCGGGGGAGCTAAAACCCCCGATTGTGGGGGACGCCGGCGTGGGATTTTATGGGACCTTTGGGAGGTTCATTAGAACACTCCAATGTACATCTCTGCCAAAATTCAGCTTTCCCGGATTTTTTGCAAACTAAAAACCTTCCTTGCCTGGACTAAGAACCCTGTTTCAAATAAAGGAACAGGAATTTTATCAGTTACAGTTCCAAGCTCAGATATGTAACTTTTAATTTTAAACAATGATTTAGCCTATACCTATGGCATTTGATTACCAAATAATTTAGAGATTGTAACAGCGCTTCTATTGTGTGTTCATGCTTAATCTACCCATTCATAAATTCCAAATTTATTTGATACAACTATTCTTTTACTTTCCCATTTACGTAGTAAAGGAAAGTATTGTTATCGAGTTAAAAAAAAATTTTGAGTTAGCATTTTTCCCATGGTCTATGAGCCCATACGAATTGTTTAAGACCAATTTTGGAATGATGTCCGGATGTGTGTGTGATGTATGAAGTGTGATGTATGAAGTGTGATGTATGAAGTATGAAGTATGAAGTGTGATGTGTGGTGATTCTATCGTCAACGTTTTCAGACAAACGCGTGCACCGATTGAATTAAAATTTGATACACTAGTTTGAAGTAGCTGTCTAAAGAGCTGATTAGATTTTGGTTGAAAACCGTCCATTTTTAACCCCCTTTTTAGGGGAATGAAAATTGTTAAAGAGCATTGCCGCTTCCCGGTGGAACATATGAGTTTGAAAATTGTCTCAATCGAAAGAGCTTATTTTTCCGCATCTTATGATACCCCACACTTGACACTTCCCTCTTAAATTATTGTTAAAATGCAAAAATAAAATAAGCGCTCTTAAAAGAATATGGTTTGCCTTGGATAATTTTGATCAGTCAAAGTGATTTGTATTGTTCATTACTATAATTTAATATTTTAACTAATTTACTTATATAAACATGTTATGTACTAATTAATATAAAACGAATTTTTTAATTACTTATAAAAAATTAATTCTGACGTCATTACGCCCATAGTTAAAATTTGATTGCATATAGACAGCACGGCATTCCGCAAATTTCTAATTTTTTCTGGAAAATTACAATTTTAAAAATTTTTCATTGCAAACAATTGTATTATTAAAATGAAAATATAAAATAAGTTCTTTTAAAAAATATGAGTTACCATGTTAAATTACAAATTAAATTTCGTAACTTTGATATCTCAAAGTAATTTGTGTATTTTATCGAGTTAAAATTTTTTTGAGTTAACATCTTTTTTATTAATATTTATGCCCGTATTCACAAACGTTCGTAACTGAATTAAACGTTCTGTTAAATTTAACAACCAATAGAAAACGTTTGTTGATATTAGTAGACCAATAAGAATTATTCATTAATTTAACAGACCGTTAAATTCAGTTACGAACGTTTGTGAATACGGGCATTAATATAAAATGAAGTGGAATCTACTAAATGGGAAAGTCATGTGTTGTCACATCAGATTTTTTACATTTGTTATCGCGAAGATGTAATGTTTCAATTGGAATGCACAAACTTTTACGCATTAATTAAGTTACTACTACTGCAAAATTTGGTTTAGGGTGGAGGTGGTAAAAGGGTTACTTTATTGACTTGAAAGAAGGGGCGGGGGAGAATTGTTTATTAAAGATGTTCAATAAAGGTTGTAAAAATAGCACTAGTAATATTACGAACTACTACCAAAAAGTACTAGGAAATAGCAATTGGCACTCCTGATTCTACCAATGGTTCATTTACATTTGGGCGGTGTTATGCAGAAAGCTACCAAGCCACGTCTGCATAAATCCGAGATAATTAACAATTAGTACAGTATTAAATTAAAAAAATAAGGAGGTAACTTCCTGAAGAAATTAATAAGTTATCCTGTGGCTTGGATGTTTTCAGCAGAATGTATAATGAACCTTACTGGCTCCGTACCTTCAATAATTGAAAAAAAAAAATGTGGCTTGGTAGCTTTCTGCATAACACCGCCCATTTGTGCCTTGGAAACAGCAAGACGTACCATGAGCGAGAACCTAGAAATTTCCGAAAAAATCGCGCGTCGTAACATCTGACCATGTGGTGACATTTTTAAAAACGGCACCTCGTGAAAATTATTTGGTAGCTAAAGTAAGTACTTTTTATTTATTTATTGACTCATCAATAATTTATTTCATTGTTTGAAATAAATTTGAGCGTGGCAGATGTGAAAGAATTTGATTCTTCCACGCTAATATGCACGATTCAAAAATCTAAAACCGGCGTGGGGCGCACTTTCGTCATTAAGAACGGCGAAGAAAACCCCATCGATCACGTGGCAATCTAGTGACTTTTTTATCAGTCATCTGGTGACTTTTTTTATTGCCCTAGAGCAAAAAAAAGTTTTTTTCTCCCGCTCCCCCCCTATTTTTTTAACTTTACTCCCCTAGGGTAAAAATGGGCCCCTTTACACCCGCAAATCGGGGTAAAAAGTGAGTACTTTACCCCCGGAATTTCAAAAAATGTTATTACAATAAATTGTTTATTCCAAAAATGGGTGACGACTGACAAATTGAAACGATATTAACTTAGATATAGGTATCTTTATTTCAACGACAAAAATTTACAATTTAAAAAATATACATACATACTCGTAGATTGTGTAGGTACTTTCATGTGTTTGAAAATGGCGGAGATCAGCATAGTTGCTGTTTTTCATCTCGACCAAGACCTACATTGGATCGATACATGCTGAAGTATGTAGGAAGTCATCCACGTTGTAATACGCTTCCTTGATTAGGTTTAGGTGATTTAGGATTATTCTCATAAATAGTTTTTCGTCAAGTGGTTTTATCGAAGACGGCAAACTATTAAAGATTCGTAGTGCATGGCACATGGACGACTTTTTCGTCCTGTTTATCCTTGGAGACTGTCCATTAATGATGTCTTACAGTTTAGGACCAAACGAACCCCCCCCTTGGTCACAAAATGTGAGACCCCCGATATGTCACAAATTTTTAATCCCCCCCTCACGAATCCCATAATTATGGTGACCATATGTACTTATTTTAGTAGGACAGTACTCTTTTTTAGAACGATGTCCTATGTACTTAAAAACTTCTCCAAGTACTTACAAATGTACTTATTTTTTCATTTGAAATATTTTAGTTAAATTCAATCAAAATAATTCAAATGAATTGTATAACTCGTCTGGGGGGTGCCACCGACTCTGACTCTCACGCCTCATGGTTGTTTCCTTGAGTGCAACCCCACCAAAAAAAAAGTCATCAATCTTAATCATCGCATTTTTCGGGACGCCGTTGACCTCTTTTTAGGTATTTACTATTTACCTTCTTTCGCCGAAATGTACTTTTTTTCATTAAAATGATATGGTCACCATACCCATAATATACAATATTCTGCAAAAATAAATTACTGTGCATCTCGATCTGTACAACTCTTAAGAGTTAAGTATAGCAAAACACCATGACATTGTTTCAATTTGCTAGAAAGTCTAGGGACAAAACTGGCCCTAATTTGAGTTTGAATATGCAAGTCATGCGAGATTATAGTAACCCTTAGTTGTTTTTAATAATTTACCTTAGCCCAAAAATTAAATTTTTAAATTTAACGTGACATCATTTTAATAGGAGGTTTTGAACATTTAGTTAATAGAGAAATAAAAATCTAAATTAATTTTATTAATTTAATTAAACAATTTAAATAAAAAGGGTTGAAATAAAATAATGTAGTTATATCGCAAAGATGAAAACCTGTCAATTTGCTGTACTAATTGAGAACTTGGCGGGATACTGTCTCAATACACTTTTTATAGCAATACAAAGCGAAATAATCTGTAAAAGAGTACTTTTCAGTTTGCTAGCCAAAACAATTTATAGTAACCTGTGAAAGAGTCCCAGGAAAGTTTTTATCACAACAAACTACCAGTAATTTGTAAACGAGTACCTGCCAAGCGTTTGTAATAACAAGCTTATAGTAAGCTGTAAATGAGTACCGTAAGGCTCCTGTTAAAACAACTTTATACCAATCTGTAAATGAGTACCTGTCAGGTCCCTATAATAACAAACGGGCAGCAAGAACCAAGTAAACTGTAAACGCCGCCTGCTAGGTGTGTGCCAGCAAAACATATAGATTTCACAGGTAATCGCCAGCAAAAATTTTTACTTTGGTAATAATTGTGTGACTTTTTTAACATTTTTTTAACATTCTTCTCGAGTTGCCGAAATCCGTGTTAGTAAATACCGGGAAAGTTTCAAAAGTTTTAAACAGCATTTAACTTTCCAGCTAGATCCGGCCCTGTATGTTTTAGAAAGCAATAAAACAATTTGCGGGTGCGAAGATAGTAATTATGTGATACGAAAAATAAGTGGTTTGTATGTTCTTGATCGAAGTTGTAATCGAAGAATACGAGTTGAAATTATTAGTTTATTTACAAGTACACGAATTGTACTTAAATGATACACGTAATAAAATTTTCAAATTTATTTACATTTTTTGTAAACACTATGCTGCGATTAGAAATTGGAAAAGGGAAAATTTTGTTTAAAATTGTCGAAACGCAAATTTTATCTTAAAACTTTTCGTGAACGCCTTGTATTTTGACACCTGCTGTCAGTTACAAATTTTGCCTTGTTTAACCTCAAAATAAACATGACTTGGTTTTGTAAGGATTTTCTCAAGTCATATTTTCGGTTTGTTATCCTAAATGGTTTCTTTTTATAATTAATTATACACTTTAAAATTACAAACACGGTCGTCACATTGTTGTGAGTAATTGCGAATGTCCTACTAATAAACCGACAGGTTGCACGGAAGGTTTCTTGTGATGGTAAGTCATGGCTCCTGCATGAAATACAATTCAGAACGGTTGACTTGATTTGTTTATATCATGTTTAAAAATTAACGAACAGTGTATCCAATGATGAATTTGTAATCCAACTTGACGTATTTATTTGTATTTTTAGTGCCCCGTTGCATTCCATATTATGGCTACACAAAACCGTAACTATTTCACCAGGCACCAGGAGGAAAATATGGATATGGCAGATCGATATAAGAAGAAAATGTAACTTATCGGTGGAAAAGATGCATATTCCATCAGGGATGAAAAACTGGATTTTAAAATCGAAATTATACCTTGCCTTTCGAGTTTAGTTCTCACACACTGTTTTTACACAAAGGAAGAGATGAAGGCTTTCAAAAGCTTGTGATTGTAGAAATACTTCAAAGCAGGATTTGTAAAGAAATTCGGATGTGTTAAAATAAATTCTTATGTTGTTATCGTTGGCAAGGTGAGTTTATTTAGTTCCCTCTTTTATAAGAGGGATCAAATCAATGTGGCAATGTAATAATAAACTATTTATTTGTAGATAAAACATTCTTATAAAATGAATGAAAAAAGTACACATGTATGGGTAATTGTCCAAGAAGATGGAAGTGTTTACATGGTTCATTGTACATTCATGGATGGTAGCAGTGAAGTTTACAGAAGAATATGCAACAAAACCTGACGAAACGTACAGATGTAAAAGCAGCTTTGCTAGTTCCATCAGTTTTAAAAACACCGATATGAATTGTTAGGTGAGACGATCCATTTTAAATATAACAAAACTGCAAGTACTAATGATTTTGTTTTTTAGCGCTGGTTTCAAGATTTTCACGAATTCTACACATCAGTAGTTGGCAGCATTTTCAACAGCTGTCATCGTGGACGAAATTAACAATTTGTAAAATGTTTCGAATGATTTTGTGTCTGCCACGATTTTCTCTGCCAATCTACACCTTCTCACAAATTCCTAATAATGTGAAGAGTTATTTAGAGTTTGCGGCTGATGTAGTTAAAACGTAATACTTTTTGATGGAAACTTTCTGCTCGTTCCTTCCATTGTTATCCGTAGTGGAAATTAATTGGTGATCTTGTAATACAAGTTTTCTTAGGTATCTTAAATGATTTCACTTTTTAATAAATAATTGTATGAAACTACACAGTCACCATTGATTTTTCAATTAATTTTTATTTGTAGATATGTTCAATTGGTTCCCATCGCAGATTATACGATTTGATTCCCGTCACCATCTGGAATAATGCTGCGGAGGAATCGTGGATTGCAAGTTTTGTTGTGAATATTTATGGCGGTTGATTCAAATGTGGACTTTTGTAATATTTCTCATATTAATGAAGGTTAGTGCATTTCAGCAATCTTTATATGTTTTTTTTAAAAGTTGTATTTTAATTTTTATTAATCTGCTTCCCTATTAATATGACAATTCTACATGAAACCACACACAGGTGGCGGCGAAATAATTTTTAAAATATCAGTTTTACTAATGTATTTTGATCTACTTTGAAAACTAAAGGGCAAGCGAAGCAGGCTTTCAATGCATACTGTAATGGTTTTGTTTTAAAAGCTTGTCATTTTATTTTAATTAAATCGGAACTGATAAATAAAATTTTAACATCATGTAGGAAGAGAAAGGGGTAATAAGCCCCCCCCCCAACCAGTTAGTAGTTTGTTTATAATATCTGATTTAGTATGGAAACTGTTCGAAATTCTGCTTAAAGTGGTAGAGGACTTTTAATAGTGAAGTAAAATATAGTATAAAATACTTCTCTTGTGAAATTTTTTTTTTTGGAGTAGAACTAAATGCAAAAACCCAAGGAATTTTGATCAAACTTTCCCTCAGGACCACTATGTAGTTTTGTCAAATTCTCGTGGTTCTGTGTATCTTGTAGCTATTGTATATAGTTTCGATAAGTTTTGGCTGCTCAAAATTGAAAAAAATGACTGCGGACACCGGTGTCCGCTGTGGCCCAGCGCTACTCTCAGCGGATTACGAAATATTACTACCAATAACCTGAGACCACTTTTTGATTCAATGGTGGGGGCCTTCGAAATTAACGGTTAATTAAGCAGGGTACACAGCAACCTGGAAAAGTTGGGAAATTTTTTTGAGTAGGGGAAAACGGGAAAATCTCGAATTGTCAGGGAATTTTGAATATTGTTCTGGAAAGATATGCAACAGACTTAAATACTTAACACGTTCAACGCCATGGGGGTGACTGGCAATCACGCTACTGTGGTGCGCATATATAATATTTATAATGCTGTAATGTGGCATAGGTCATAGTTTGTGCGAGTTTAAAACGTTTTAGTGACTCACACGACGCCCTAGTGTAAAGCTCTAGAATGGGACTTGGCTAACTTTTAAATTTTATAGGAATTGACGTTAATTTGAAAAAATTTAAAAACGGACAGACATTTGTAAAACTTTATTTTAAATTTTTTAGCATGTATTTGGCATCAATATAATAATTAATTCTTGCCCAATAAGTAAAAAAGAAACATTGATTAAAGTAAAACGTAGAAAAAATTCATTATTAGCGAAAAATTTTAAAAGTTTTTATTATTTTGTAGCATAGGTTAGGTATCAAATAAAAATTAATTCTGTGTAAATGAGTAATAGTTATTTACGTATAAGCTCGAGAAACACCAGCTTATAAAAAATCCCTCCATTACAGACTAGATTTGGATGTCTAAAAGAAGGGCAAAAACTTTGAAATAGATTGAAAACGTAGTTTGAGGTAAGGTGCTTTAAAGCTACTTAAATGCAGTTTAGACTAAAGGGTCATTCCATCTCAAATCAACTGAAGAATGTACTCGACCCCCACCAAATTTGACGAAACTTGGTACAGAACATCTTAATAAGAAATAAAAAATACAAATTTAAGGATTTGTCCAAAAAGGCATTTCTTTCCTTGTTTTGGTTCTTCAAAAAGTCGAAAAGTTAGTGTGTAAACTTGTAGAAAAACGATTGTAACTTCATCCCAAGTAGTCTAAATTTAAAAATAAAAAATGTTCTGGAAAGGTAAATGAACGATCTATTCAAATATTCAACCACATTTTATTTTTTCAACCCCTAACTGGATTAATTTTTTAATATTAACCCTATTTCAAATCCTATTTCTAAAGGGGTCTTTTCTTTTGGTTAATTTTTTTACAGGTTTTTTATAAAAATGTGCTGAGCATGTGTACCTAATTTTATCATGGGATGATCATGGGTTTGGTTACTAAAAATTGATTAAGTATAGGCAGAAACGGACAAAAATCGGTTTTTCGCCGTTTTGTCAGGTTTTTTTGAACTTTATGACAAAATAGTTTAATATAAAATTAAAGCTAATTAAATTCTCTACAAAAAATATTTACACATATTATTCGTCAGATTTGTATTCACATAGCAATAACAGCTCAAAGTATAGCTAAGTTGCGTGACCACCGTTATATTTATTTAAAAAGGTCGGAATCGATTTTCAATTGTATAGATTTTCATCATAAATATTTATTATGTGAATATAAGTTGACCACACCATCCCTAATTTTGATAAAAAGTTTATTATAATATGACAATGCAGTTAAACCAAAAATACATTATTTGATTTTTTTTGTAAATTTAATTCGTTTCCATGTTAAGGCCAGCTAAATGTGATACTTTTCAGTTTACACCATCGAACATCACGGTGTGTAACTTCGGAATTAATGAACACAAGAGGGCTGATTTTTTTTCAATAAACTTATAAGTTTAGGTTGCTGGAACAATTTTTTTTAATTGTGAGTTTTGCATCCCCTCCCAAAGGGGTCCCTTTTCCCCCCCTAAAAATTAATATATATTATTAAGACTAACATAGTATAGTCAACCTGTGCACCAAATTTCATTTTGGGTCGGGAATTGCAGATTGAGCAAATTGTGGTGGTTGAATATTTGAATAGAATGTTCTTCTACCTTTACAGAACATTTTTTATTTTTAAATTTAGACCACTGGGGATGAAGTTGCAGTCGGTTTTCTACAAGTCTACACATCAACTTTTTGACGTTTTGAAAGACCAAAACAAGGAAACGAATGCCTTTTTGGACAAATCCTTAAATTTGTGTTTTTTATTTCTTACTATGATGGTGTGTACCAAGTTTCATTAGTTTGGTCGGGGTCGAGTCAATTTTACCTATTTTTTGGTTGATTTGAGATGGAATGACCCTAAAGTTGAAATTTTTTTTATCTAAAAATAGTTTTTCGTTTCTTGGCTGCGATTTAAAATATTTTTCTGATTTTCGCACATCTCCCGAAATTTTTTTTCTATGATCCATTTAAAATGTTATAAATTACTATAAAACTCTAAACTATGTTCGAATTTCATTTATATATAAAATTTAATAAACGAAGAACACACTAAAATAAATACAAATCGTACAAATTAAAATATCAAGTTTGCAGTACAAAAGATGAAACACAAGTGGTCGGGAAAATATTGAAATAATAGACTAACAATAATAAAAATATGGAATAACCGATATTTACGCTTGTTCTAATATTTTATTGCTTTAGGACTATTTTATTTTTAGTTAAAAGGTGTACAGAGCAACATTTGTGTTTACTTAAAATTTTGTGCCCTAAAATTCCACAAACAAACAAATTTTATTATTTATTTCATTATTTTAATCGTTAAAACGATGAACATTAACTACAAATAAAAATTAAGAAGTACACAAATCTGTATACTAAAAGTCGTATAACTTTGTAAAAATTTATCAATGCATCAGATCAATGTATAAATCAGATCAATGTATAACTCGGATCAATGTATAACTTGGAGTTAAGGTCATAAACTCCAAAAATGTCAGTTTTTCATGAAATTAAAATCATTGATTCTGCAAGTTATTAGAAGCAATACAGTTACATTTTTATGGCAATTGCCTTCTTGTGAGCCAAAATATTTGCTTCTAAAAATGCAAATATTTCCATTGGTCTAATGGAGTATGCAAATAAAAACGTAATAATTTAAGTTATTTTGAGTATAGACAAGTAATTTAGTGAACACCGGAAGACATTTCCGTTCTTAGTTTTATTATAATTAATATAGTTCGAAATTTGCTGTCTGAAATAGCAAATTGCAAAGAACAATCCACCGTGTATGTCTTCTTTAAACTTTGTTTGAAATTTTTACTTTAATATGGGTAACATACAGTTCAATAAAAATGTGAATTTTAAAAATCGATTTTTTTAAGTATTTCTGAGTAGGCGTAATCCCCTTAATAAATTTACAGTGTTTGATTAAATGTATGTATATATTTCGCATCCCTCACGCCAAGCCTTGCGGTTCTCCCAGTCGCCCTCTGTTAGTCCTCGGGAGTTCATTGCCCAAAAAGATGTCATAACTTTTTTTTATTAAGGAAGCTATTTTTTTTCATTTTGCTTTTATTTTGTAAGCAATAGATTTAGCTTTAATAATATATGTAAATTTTGATAATGAAAATGGACTTGAAATGCAAAATTCTAAATATTTCATTAACCCTCGTCGAGCGGTATAGGTACAATTGTAACTTTCGCGTTTTAAAATTGCGATAACTTTTTTTCAGAAGCTGTAGAGGGTTGACATTTTTTGACATCTCTACATTTTTGGTCTAGATTACATAGGTCAAATTTCAGAAAAATATCTGCACCCTCTCTTCTGGTAGGGGTCCTGTTGTTTTTACACCCATAACAGACGGTATAGGTACAATATTGTACATTTACTATATATTTTCTATATAAAAACAAGGTGGAACTCGCTTTAGCGGCAGTTCCTAGGCTTCTATACAGCTACCTTTCTGGTGTGAAAAGTTGTTGTTGCTAGTTATTTTTGGTCGACATAATATTTATAATGTAACATCAGATAATCCGATAATCTGCACCAATTACATTTTTTGCGGTTGGTAATTATCATTTACTATATAAGTAATAACAATCAAACTTTTCCATTCCATTCGCAACTTTACTTCTCTGTAATGTGCGGTCCATTTGTAGAATGCTCAAAAACTCGTAAACGACTATAAAAAGTTACAACCCGGCAAGTGGTTGTAAAAAAAGAAAGAGTCTTCTTCGCTTCACCTGCCCTTTTCATGTTCGCCGATGGAGAGTACGTAACGGCTAGGCTCTGTATTTCTAATACCAAGCCACGAGAGCGTGGGTCCCTCAAAGAGGTTCGTGGATCCTTAAAAAAACTTTCTTTGCAAAATTGTCACTACCTTTTGGGCGCCATGTCCCGATTGAGCTGTCGATACCTAGAGGCTTTTCTCGAGACAAAAAAATTGAAATAAAAAAATAAAATAAAACTGACTGTCTTGATCGGAATACACACATTTATTGAAATAAAATTTAATTTGTAAAAACGTAAACAATAGAACAACTTCTTGACTTCACACACATAAAAATTACAAAGATGAATGAAAAAAAATATTTATGTACACAAAATTAAACAAAGTTCGAAAGACGTGTTGCTCGGGTTGGATCTGTATCGATCCAAGCCTAATATCCTTATAAAAGGATGGCGTGTAAAATAACGCAGTAAAACTGGATAAACCAGGCAAGTAAAAGATTTACTATCGCAGAAGGTGATTAGTAAACCGGTAGAACGAATTCTTTATATCAAATTTTAGCTATATTTATGCTGATGGCATTGGTTAAATTTAACAAATTTCACATGTAAACAGTTCTTTAAATACTTACCAATTTACCGGGGTAACGTTATAAAAAGGTATACAAGCTGAGAGACATGTCCTTCATTCGTTCGGTGTTTAACAGAAAATTCTGTCGTAAAGTTTAATCTAAAACAGTATTTAAGAAAGCACATGTATAAATGTTATTAAATTAAACCATAGCTGATTATTTTGAAAATTAAAAATGTGGTAATTGAATTTGTTATCGAATACGAACAGATTGGCTTGATGTTGTCAGCTGGATTAGGATTCACATTGAAAAATTAAAGCTGGCCATATTTACTGGGTTGAAAAATTGAACGATTTAAGCTAGTCACGTCGTCCTCCATATTCGAAAAATTCGATCGACGTTGTCGAGCGTCAAAAACATCATGAAAACTTCGCGGCTTTCCATGAGCTCCCATACTCGACGGGTTCCGACCAAAAAGGTGAACGTTTGAAACTGGTGGACATATTGACTTGATAAAAGTTGGATTCGTCTTTTAAAGATGTCATACATCTCTCTGGGTTGCCCAAAAATTGTCGAAGTCGGAAATATTTAACAAAAAGGTGACATCGGCCATTTGGCTGGAGGTTTTTTGCCAAAAGAACCAGATTAAAATTTTGAACGACCATTTTCCAATATGGTGGATAGCGTCAGTAAAATTTGCAAAAACCATTTAATCGATTAATAATCGTGCCGATCATTTGGTGAAAAAGAAAAACCATCATACCACACACGACAATATTCTCGTCACTTTAAATTAAACTTGAGTGTTAAAATACTTTTTAAAACTTGAAAAATACTCGAAAATTCGACGAGCATAAGTTTTATGCATCTTGTAGCTATGACCGCTTGTCAACCGACCTTTCTTGAACAAGCCGTGCGCTTCTTTTCAAATAAAGTGACGTTACGTTGGTTGCATAACTGTCGGCATTAAATTTGAAAAATGTTGATTTAAAAAATCAAATTAATTTAAAAGGATGATAAAAAAATTATATGCGTCATAAACTTAAATATACATTGTGAAACTAAATAAACCTTGTTGACAAAAAGAAATTTTTTGCCAACGAAAAATTCTAAGGGTGACAAAAAAACGTCACACATTTTTTGAGGTGGACCAATCCTCTCTTTCTCTTTTATTTACAACTTAACTTCACTAATCACATCAAGCCACTGCTATGGTTAAAATAAATAAAAACTTGTTTTTTTCACATCAAAGTAAAACTAGTAAATCATATCCTTGGGACAATACCTTATCTTCACTTTATTCTGGCCGTTAATCCCTGCGGCAGTTAGACCAGTAAGCCACGTATCAAAGAATAATTGGATCAACGGACAATCGTATCATGGTATAATCGTATCAACGGATCATCGTATCAAGGTATCATCGTATCAAGGTATAATCGTATCAACGGATCATCGTATCAACGTATCATCAGATCAATTTGCTTATATAGGACATCGCCCTATGAGTATAGTAGATGTAACAGTTTGGCTAATTTTTCGCGCGTTAAGTAAAAGTAAATTACGGTATTAACAATGGCATTAATCGAAAACAAATCTGCTTTCAAAACTGTAAAGAATGTGCAATTTGGTATTTTTAGTCCGGAAGATATTCGTAGCATGTCTGTCGTCCCAGAAGGTATAAATCATGTAGAAATTATGGAAGGAAGTCTTCCAAAAGTGGGCGGCTTGATGGATCCGAGGATGGGAGCGTTTGACAGCACTTTACCATGTCAAACATGCGAAGGCGACCGGGACACTTGCCCCGGTCACTTTGGTCACATCGAATTGGCCAAACCTATCTTTCACGTTGGCATGATTAACAATGTCATGAAAGTTTTACGCTGCGTCTGCTTTAATTGCAGTAAATTGTTAGTGAACACAAAGAAACAAAACCACTATGAACACGCTCAGAAGATAACTACAGACGATTCCAAGAAACGCTTAGAACTAGTGTACGGTATGTGCAAAGAACAAACAATATGTCACGCGGATGGTGGATGTGGAAATCATCAACCTGTAATTAGAAAATCGGGTCTCGATTTGACGGCCGAATGGAAGGAATCCGACGGAAAGGTTCCACAAGAAAAAAAGTATTTGTTGGCGGAAGAAGTGCTGCATATCTTTAGACAAATTAGCGACGCAGATTGCAGCGCCCTGGGAATGGATCCGAAATACTCACGACCCGAGTGGATGATCGTGACGGTTTTACCGGTTGTTCCTCCTTCCGCGAGACCCGCAGCTTTCATGGGCGATTCGCCGAAGAAACGTCAAGACGATTTGACAAATAAATTGGCCCTAATCATAAATATACTTTGTATAGAAGCCTAAAAGTAGCGCACTGGCTACCCAGTTCTTAGACCTCTATACACACAGAGTATTTCCAACACGATTTGAAACGCTCTGTATGATTTTGAATTATGCGGACGGACGGACGGACGGACACGGAGCTAGATCATAAGGCTTCTTGTTATACTTTGTATAGAAGCCTAAAACGTATCAACAGATCAACGTATCAACGGATCAACGTATCATCGTATCAATGTATCAACGTATCAACGTATCATCGTATCAACGTATTTAAATTTCCTATATAGGTGAAAAATTATGTAAATAAAATATAACTTATATTTGGTCTGCATTGAAAAAAAATTGTTATTTTTGGTCGCCATATTATTATAATGTAATATCAGATAATCTGCACTAATTAAATTTTTGCGGTCACAATCACAATTTCGAAGGTTCTGATTAGATTTGAATTATGCGGACAGACAGACAGACGGACAGACGCGGAGCCAGATCATAAGGGTTCTTGCTATACTTTGTATAGAAGCCTAACAAGTAGTTTATATAGGGAGACCTCTTTGAAAATATCTTTAACTTAGTAAATTTCTTTCGAACATTTGCGTATTTATAAATTGCATTAGCAAATCGAAACAACGGCTTAATAGATTAACTCAATACTATATAGACGAAGTATTTACAATATAACAACGTATCAGTTGATCAACGTTATGATTGGCTCTGAAACATGCGGACGGACACGAAGCCAGACCATAAGGCTTCTTTCTATACCTTGTATAGAAGCCTAAATAAGGCTTCTTGTTATACTTTGTATAGAAGCCTAAAAGTAGCGCACTGGCTACCCAGTTCTTAGACCTCTATACACACAGAGTATTTCCAACACGATTTGAAACGCTCTGTATGATTTTGAATTATGCGGACAGACAGACGGACGGACGGACACGGAGCTAGATCATAAGGCTTCTTGTTATACTTTGTATAGAAGCCTAAAAGTAAGAAAAAAACTTGAATAATATTTTATTAAATGATTAGGTTAATTTATTGTAAAAAAACTTATTGTGCATTACAAAACATAATTTGGAAAATATTTTAATTAATTTTCTTCACAAGTAATACATGTTGTCTTTGGTAGCGAATTGGTATAAAATTACACTACTTACGAGATACGTAACACACGGCTAATCTAAATTTGCAGTTTCGTAAAATGAAAATTTCAAAAAATCACTTTATATTTGTTTTGGATCTTTTATATAGGTAAAGGGAGTATAGTTGGACCACTTTTTAAAAATCTGATGTGACAACACATTACTTTCCCATTTAGTAGATTCTACTTCATTTTATATTAATGCCGGTATTCACAAACGTTCTTAACTGAATTTAATGGTCTGTTAAATTAATGAATGATTTCTATTGGTTTTCTAATATCAACAAACGTTCCTTATTGGTTGTTAAATTTAACAGACCGTTAAATTCAGTTACGAACGTTTGTGAATACGGGTATAAATATTAATAAAACAGATGTTAACTCAAAAAAATTTTTAATTCGATAAAATACACAAATTACTTTGAGATATCAAAGTTACGAAATTTAATTTGTAATTTAACATGGTAACTCATATTTTTTAAAAGCACTACTTATTTTATATTTTCATTTTAACAATAATATAACGTTTGCATTGAAAAATTTTTAAAATTGTCATTTTCCAAAAAAAATTAGAAATTTGCGGAATGCCGTGCCGTCTATGTGCAATCAAATTTTAACTATGGGCGTAATGACGTCAGAATTAATTTTTTAGAAGTAATTGAAAAATTCGTTTGATATTAATTACATAATATGTTTATACAAGTAAATTAGTTAAAATATTAAATTATAGTAATAAACAATACTAATCACTTGGACAGATCAAAATTAAACTAAGGCAAACCATAAATTTTTAAATTTTCCGTTTTTTAATTTGTATATCACGATTACTCGAAACCAGTTCATTTTTCGAGAAAAAGTATATCTACAAATTTTGTCGGGCATACAGTCGGCTCGACGACGGTGTATTATTTATCGCGATCCGTTCGACGCCGCCCGGCGTAGCGCAAAAAACGGCAAAAATATGTAATTAAAATCGTCGTCTCGCTTATCGCTCGAAAGCGATCTGCGATCTGCGACCTAGACATTTTTTTGCAAAAATGCAAATCTAAATTCGAGAGGATCCAAATTAGACCAAAAAATCGAAACTTTAATCTGAAAATAAGCGAGCCAGGCGCAAAAAACTATTCAATTTTTACCCCCCCCCCCCTTAAACGGTAACGGGACAAAAATTGGAAAATTTGGCCATAGGGTCATTCCATCTCAAATCAACTGCAAAATAGGCAAAATTAACTCGACCCCCACCAAATTTGACGAAAATTGGTACACACCATCTTAGTAAGAAATAAAAAATACAAATTTAAGGATTTGTCCAAAAGGGCATTCGTTTCGTTGTTTTGGTCGTTCAAAATGTCAAAAAGTTGGTGTGTAGACTTGTAGGAAAACGGCTGTAACTTCGTCCACGGTGGTCTAAATTTAAAAATAAAAAATGTTCTGTAAAGGTAAATGAACGTTCTATCCAAATATTCAATCACATTTTAATTTTTCAACCCCTAACTGGATTAATTTTATAATATTAACCCTATTTCAACCCCTATTTAAAAAATGGTTTTTTTTGTTTATTTTGTTACTGTTTGTTTGTGCAATTGTGCTGAGTATGTGTGCCAAATTTTATCATGGGATGCTCGGTTGCTAAAAATAAATTAAAAACATGGAATGCAAAATTGAATTTTTCAAATAATGTTTGGCAGTATAAAATCAAAATTAAAATATAGGCCAGAAGGAGTTGACTACTATTAAATTTTGGGGTACAAATATATCAGCAAATTTTGCCAATTTTGGGAGCTTTTTTGAATTTTTGAAGATCTTTTCAGTAATTTGAAATTTTAATGTGCACAACTTTACTATAAGTACCAACTGCTGGTATTCGAGTATTAAAAATTAATGAATTTTGTTTGCCCAAGTCCAAACCCTTGGGGGGTACCTCCCTTTAAAGCAATTTTTTGAATTTATGATTTCAAACGGCCATAGCTCCGATATTATTGATTTTTTAAGGTTACTGGATTAGAACTTTTTTAAAGATCATTCGCTTGTCTACAAATTAGGTTATAACCCCTTATCGTCTAGAATCAACGTATTTCGAGTTATAAATTAAATTAAGGGAAAAAATGTTTAAAAAATTCAGGTTTTTTTTTAAATTTTCTTGCGAACCCCGTATCTCTTAAACGAAACGTCTAAGAGAAAAACTAACGGCCCAAACCGGATAGGGAATTTAACGGGCTACAACTTTCGTCAAATAAATTTTCAGGGCAACCAACCGTTTTCACAGAAACTCTGAAAATAATTGAAAATAAGGTCGAGTTAAGTTTGCCTATTACTTTCCCATTTACGTAGTAAAGGAAAGTATTGTTATCGAGTTAAAAAAAAATTTTGAATTAGCATTTTTCCCATGGTCTATGAGCCTATACGAATTGTTTAAGACCAATTTTGGAATGATGTCCGGATGTGTGTGTGATGTGTGATGTATGAAGTGTGGTTATTCTATCGTCAACGTTTTCAGACAAACGCGTGCACCAATTGAGTTGAAATTTTATACACTAGTTTGAAGTGACTGTCTAAAGAGCTGATTAGATTTTGGTTGAAAACCGTCCATTTTAACCCCTTTTTTAGGGGAATGAAAATTGTTGAAGAGCATTGCCGCTTCCCGGTGGAACATATGAGATTGAAGCTCATATCAATCGAAAGAGATTATTTTTCCGCATCTTATGATACCCCACACTTGATATTTCCCTCTTAAATTATTGTTAAAATGCAAAAATAAAATAAGCGCTGTTAAAAAAATATGGTTTGCCTTGGATAATTTTGATCCAAGTTTTTATCCAAATTTTGTATTAAACACATAAATTTGAGCAAATCACTCACTCACTCATTCATAATTTAGTGCGTATAGCTACGAGGGTCGTGGAGAGTTGAAATTTTGCATACCCGTGTGGTTTTACGAGGATTGAACGGGAAAATTTTCCCGTTTTTCATGGGATGTAACGGAGGGGGTGAAATGGCGCTTCAAAGTGGTCACAAAATTTCGGCATTCACTTTGGAGAGTTGAAATTTTTCAGGAAGCTCCGGGCGGTGGGCGAGGGGGCGAAACAATTTTCTCTTTTTCGAAATTTTTTTCCAGCGCTTGGCAAGAGGGCTCCTCGCGGTTTTTCGTATTTTTGTATCTACTTCCAGAGTTTTCGTCCGATCGACCTGAAATTTGCTCGAGGGGTGGGGGCGGCGAAACCGGACAATCGGTATGACCAAATTTTCCAATTTTTCTCCCGCTACCGTTTAAGGGGGGGAGGGTAAAAATTGAATAGTGTTTTGCGCCTGGCTCGCTTATTTTCAGATTAAAGTTTCGATTTTTTGGTCTAATTAGGATCCTCTCGAATTTAGATTTGCATTTTTGCAAAAAAATGCCTAGGTCGCAGATCACTTTCGAGCGCTAAGCGAGACGACGATTTTAATTACATATTTTTACCGTTTTTTGCGCTACGCCGGCAAATTAAAAAAATTATGGTTTGCATTAGTTTAATTTTGATCTGTCCAAGTGGTTTGTATTATTTATTACTATAATTTAATATTTTAACTAATTAGTTTGTTGTATAAACATATTATGTAATTAATATCAAACGAATTTTTTAATTACTTCTAAAAAATTAATTCTGACGTCATTACGCCCATAGTTAAAATTTGATTGCACATAGACGGCACGGCATTCCGCAAATTTCTAATTTTTTTTGGAAAATGACAATTTAAAAAATTTTTCAATGCAAACGTTATATTATTGTTAAAATGAAAATATAAAATAAGTAGTGCTTTTAAAAAATATGAGTTACCATGTTAAATTACAAATTAAGTTTCGTAACTTTGATATCTCTAAGTAATTTGTGTATTTTATCGAGTTAAAATTTTTTTGAGTTAACATCTGTTTTATTAATATTTAATATAAAATGAAGTGGAATCTACTAAATGGGAAAGTAATGTGTTGTCACATCAGATTTTTTTTCAGTTAATTTGAGATGGAATGACCCATTTAAATAATCAAAATTCGACCGATTTATAAAAATTTCTTGATTAAAATGTAGACATGTTTACAAAAAAATTAATATTTTGTAAAATAAAATTTACGTTAGCCTTTCTTTCATAAGATTTGTATATTTTTGAACGACATTGGCCGCAATAAAATCAATACAAGTTTCATATTTTATGAACTTTATTCAGACAAAACCAAAAATTAATAAACACTAGAATAGAACACTGCTTATTCACTTTCTTCAAATTCACCAAGCAAATAATCTATAATGCTGTCATTTGATTTAATGTTATTAATAAAAAGGTTGTAATATTGCCGATTGCTGTTGCTAATATTATAAGGCAAGAGTTTTTTTAAGTCGTGGCTGAAAATGCATAACACCTATATTTTGTGTTCGTCTTCTGGATAGGTCATAAGGTTTGAAATTTTCTTCAAATGAATACTTGTACAATATTGTCTTATTACTTGTCGTATACTGCATCTACTTAATTTGTAACCATTGAAGAGGCCCATGAAATGTGTTTTGTTTCCGATGTACAAAATGCGTTCATAATCTATATACAGACGATACATTTTAGAAATGAATAGATCGGAGGATAAATACTGTTTTTCAGTGTGAGAACGTGAATAATGGCTCTCAGCAGCTGGAAACATATTCATATGCTCCTTTATTATTAATTAATCGATTTCTGAAATTTTAGGCTGATTACCGTGTTTAATATCTTAAAATGCATCTGTAATCACACGAACGGAAGTATTATCAAAGTGAGATTGAAGGCCAATGTTGTTGCTAAAATTAAACTTGATTTGTGCTAAAGGGCCAAAGTAGAAATTGTACTATTTTACAAATAAACAGTGGGCCAATGTCTTTGGCCTTTTTACCACAAACAGCTTTTAATATATCTGTGGGACATTGGCTGCAATAATTATTCGTTACATATACTATTACTTAAGCTTTACATTGGCTATTTTACCACAAACAAGTTAACAATAAAAGAGACGTGATGCAATACCTAACGCAAAACAGCAAAAATTTGATATTAGCCCTTTTAGCTCCAAGCCACAGAATTATTAGTTTATCTGTTTTAAATTTTCAAGGATTTAAAATTTATATCCTTTTTACTTTCCCATTTACGTAGTAAAGGAAAGTATTGTTATCGAGTTAAAAAAAATTTGAGTTAGCATTTTTCCCATGGTCTATGAGCCCATACGAATTGTTTAAGACCAATTTTGGAATGATGTCCGGATGTGTGTGTGAAGTGTAATGTGTGATCATTCTATCGTCAACGTTTTCAGAATAACGTGTGCACCGATTGAGTTGAAATTTTATACACTAGTTTGAAGCAGCTGTCTAAAGAGCTGATTAGATTTTGGTTGAAAACCGTCCATTTTTAACCCATTGTTTAGAAGAATGAAAATTGCTAAAGACCATTGCCGCTTCCCGGTGGAACATATGAGATTAAAAATCATATCAATCGAACGAGATTAGTTTTCCGCATCTTATGATACCCCACACTTGATATTTTGCTCTTAAATTATGGTTAAAATGCTAAAATAAGATAAGCGCTATTAAAAGAATATGGTTTGCCTTGGATAATTTTGATCTATCAAAGTGATTCGTATTGTTTCATTACTATAATTTAATATTTTAACTAATTTATTTATATAAACATATTATGTAATTAATATCAAACGAATTTTTTAATTACTTATAAAAAATTAATTCTGACGTTATTACGACCATAGTTATGGTCGATTTATGCACAAATTTAGCGTAACGGAATATAACGTAGAAATGTAATGTAAGAGATGGACTTATGCTTATATTACGCTAACTATGCTAACTATGTTACGCTAAATTTGTGCATAAATCGACCATTAAAATTTAATTGCATATAGACGGCACGGGATCTCGCAAATTTCTAATTTTTTTTGGAAAATGACAATTTTAAACATTTTTCAATGCAAACATGTTATTTTATTGTTAAAATGAAAATATAAAATAAGTGCTTTTAAAAATATATGAGTTACCTTGTTAAATTACAAATTAAATTTCGTAACTTTGATATCTCAAAATAATTTGTGTATTTTATCGAGTTAAAAATCTTTTTGAATTCATCTTTTTTATTAATATTCGATATAAAATGAAGTGCAATCTACTAAATGGGAAAGTAATGTGTTGTCACATCAGATTTTCTTTTATCTTACGTTTGAACATTTTAGTGCATTAGTGCTCGCATCACCCGAAGTAAAAATTCATATGGACTCGGAAACTATGCATCCTATCGACGTGGAAGTGAAAAAACTGTTTGAAACCAACTCGATGGTTGAGGAATTCATGTTGTTAGCCAACATAAGCGTGGCTCAACAAATTTTAAAAGCTTTCCCCGAGTATGCACTGTTGCGGCGTCATCCCTAGCCCCCATCTGTAAATTTTGATCCTCTTAAAAGAGCGGGCCAGCATCTGGTAAGATTTTTACTTGGTAATTTTACCATACCTATTTTTCTTTTAAAATTTTAGGGTTTCGAGATAGAAGTAGACACGGGAAATAAATTGGCCACTTCATTGGATTTAGCGGTAAAAGACGACAATCCCTACTTGAACACGTTGCTGAGAATTTTAGCGACGAGATGCATGTTACAATCCGTGTACTTCCCCAGCGGAGTTTACCAATTTGAAGAATTTTTCCATTATGGTTTGGCAGTACCATTGTACACACATTTTACCTCTCCAATTCGTCGGTATGCGGATATTATCGTTCACCGCCTCTTGGAAGTATCGGTCGATGCCGATTCTACTTACCCCGACTTGGTAGACAAACATAAAACTGCCGAAATTTGTAAAAACTTAAACTACCGCAACCGAATGGCCCAACATGCTGGTCGTTCGTCCGTTAACTTCAATACTTTCGTGAGTCTCGGAAACGTTATTCAAACTTTTTTTTTACTTTCTTCTTTTAGTTATTCTTCCGCGGTAAAATTGAAGATGAGAGGGGCTTCATTTTGTACGTGAGAAAGAACGCTATCCAAGTTATAATTCCGAGGTACGGTTTGGAGGCAAATTTATTTTTGGCGAAAAAAGGCGAACAGTCGTCCCATTTTTACTGTTGCGACTACTGTCATGGCGTCAAGTCAGAAACAAGAAAGCAACCACCTTTATGTGTGTAAGAATAAACCCGTAAGACTATAGATATGGTGCGGAAATAAAAAAACTTATGAACCAAATTATAATGGACGAATGGCAGAAGAGGTGGGATGATGGGGTGGTAGGGAGGATAACCTACCAATTCATCCCCCAGGTAAGCAGCGAACATACGAAGAACTCATTTAAAATGACCCAACTTTTAACCGGGCACGGCGAGTTCGGCCGGCACCTTAAGAGATTAGGGAAGTCGGAGGACGGACTATGCTCGGCCTGCGAAATACTCGATGAACCCGTACATCGGATACGGGAGTGCGAATTATACAGGGAGGAACAGGCAGAGTTGGAGGCCTATCATGGCATCCTACTCCCGGCACGCCTCGACGAACTGTATAAGGAAACACCACCCGACCTGATGTGTAAGTTCATCGAGTCCAAAACTATAACAACGACAGATGAAAACGGGTATGAGTAATAGACCCCTACCCACCCCCTCGAAGTACCTAACCTTGACGTGGTGAGGGGGCTTGCGTGTTTCAAGGATGCGGCGGGCGTGCACCTGCTAGGATTCGGGCCAGGGAATTAAAACCCCCTCGTGTTCGGTCTGACTGACCTGCTGGGCTGGGTCGGGACTTAAAACTCTTTGTGCTTAGTACCTGGCTTGTCAAGAACCGGGATGACGGTCGTCGTGGAGAAACCAGACTAATAAGGTACCCGCGTGTTTTTGCCGTGCGTGGAAACCCGTAAGGTAGGATGAAAGGATCCTGGTGGCTGAGCTAGCTCGGGGGCGGTTGTAGTTCTCCCGGGTCTGGCAACACTCCACTTTGGCCTCGATTTCTACTCAAACGGGAGGTCTGGACTAGTCCACCCAGATCAATCGGCTTTGCTGTTCTCCATCTGAGGATAGGCGGGACGAGCTTCTAGGTGAGGACGGAGTGTGCAAACACTCTGCCTCACCGGTTGCTATATCTTCTGAGTATCCCTGGCGTACTAAATGGCGTCCCCTGATGCGGGCTCGGTGGAGGGTGGGGAGCTTTGGAAGATGAAGATGGTTTTCATATATGGATCAAAAAGAAAAAGATTACAAAAAACAACAGGCAGCTGCACCCTTAGGGGAAACACTGTCGAAAAGTATAGCAGGAGTGTCCGCTCAGGACACCCAGCAAATTCGCCCTGGAGCAGGTACGTCCACCTCGGATGTCCTGCCTACCAGCGGCTCAAACGCTAACGTGGTCGTGCTCTCTGGGGCCAAGACAGGGACGTCCCCAGTGGATGCCCAGTCTGATGGCAACACTGAGGGGTCGAGCTGTAAGGGGGGATGAATAAACTTTCATAGTCGTCCCATTCCACTTATGACGAAGAGGTTGGTCACACTGGTGGGTGTCAGGATGAAATTAAAACTTTTTTCTTTTTGAAACAAACTCAAAGTTGCGGCGATATAGTCCTACATGCGTTTGATCTGGTTGTGGTTCGCCTGCGTTTAGATTCCCAAAATATTCAACACGAAAAAATGGTGCTTGAACTTGTCGAGCCATACATCGAAGGTTTCAGCGTTCAACCTTTACACGCTTCTCCGAAACGGAAGGTAGAAGACCGTGAAACGAGTTCCAAGTAGAAAAAGTCGGAAAAGAAGAAAGAAAAGCACCAGGAAGATTAAATGAATGAATGAATGTATCCGGGAATCCGGGTATCACAGAATTGGAGGATGAAGTGCGGTAATAGGGTCGAATGGAGGAAGATCGTTAGCGAGGCGAAAACACACAGACACCTGTAAGAATGAAAAGCGATTTCTGAATTTCAGAATTCTGTATTCCCATCCTTTTCAAATCTTCCTCCACTCCATCCCACCATCTAATTCTTGGTCTTCCTCTTCTTCTTTCACCAGATGGTTTCCACTCTACTACTGCTCTTACTGTTTCCTTTTTATTTCTTCTAAGTACATGTTCCATCCATCTTATTCTCTGAGCCTTAATGCATTTCACTATTAAAAAATTTATTTTGTTATTGTAATTTTTATATTTGATTAAGTGTAAATTTTGCAATGAATATATACTGTGTCATACAATGTTGTAAAAAATGCATACAATAATTAATAAAATTATAAAGTTTATAGAATTTTAGTGTTATAATTTTACCTTTTGAACAGGATGTTAGCGTTAATTCCGTAATTTGTACGACATACAGCAATGGGACAAGAAGTCGAAACATCAAGTAGTTGCCAACAAAGCAGATTTGTGCAAAGCACAACATAAAAACAATAACTATATAAAAAGTCAAAGGCTAAAACGTGGTAAAATGTGAGAATGATAAAATCGAACAAAGCAGGAACAACCAGGTAAGTTAAACAAAAACATAAAAATCGAAATTACACTGGTCATACGTGTCAACAACGTTAAAAAGTTAAAACTTCGCGCCGTATCTTTTAGTTCAACCAAATCGTAGTTTATGTTAACTACACTAAACGTAGTTCAAGCATCACCCACGCCACATAATTCGCAATTTACATTAAGCAAACGCCACCATGCGGGAGAATTTCAAATTAGTAAATGACGTATTAAATGAAAATAAAAATTCGTTCTTCAGGCTCAAAACATAACAAAATCAACTAATTAACAAAATATATTGTAATAAATTTAAGACTATACTGAAATGTATGCAAATTTTCACCATACCATGACTTTGAATTTCGAAATATACGTCTAAACACAGCCATGTTGTTGTCGCTGGTGGCGCCACCAACGGTAAGGTAAATCGCCAATAAGGGGGTTAAATAGTTCGATGACCTCCTGTTTTGTTGTTGTAAATTTGCAAGACAGCTTTATATGACGCATTAATAGGTTCGAAGTCGGTGACTTTGTTGACGTTGTTAGTCTCCTCCGCAATATAGGCCGCTTCTAGGAAGGCTCTCTTTGGGAAATACGGCTCCTCAGCTAATATCGTGACATCACTCTCGCTGAAAATATGGTTAGATTTATTTAAATGCTCGGATATTCCAGTCTTGTTAGAGCCCTTCTTAGTGTCTCCGATGTGTTGAGATAGGCGTTTGGATAACAGCTGGCAAGTTTGTCCCACACGCAAGTTTTGTTACATTCACAAATTATTTTATAAACTACACCACTTTTGTATTTGTTAGGTACCTCGTCTTTTACCTTAGAAAAGAGTATATTACCTAGTTTGAAGTTTGTATAGAAGGCGAGGCAAATCTCATCCTTCTTGATGAACTCCTTCAAAATTTCCTTGATATTGCTAGATAAGGTGGTGCGTCAATTTGTGGTAGCGTGTGGCGATCGGGGGTGTACCATCATCTGGAACTCGTGGTCTGGGTGTCATCTCCTTTTTTCTACCGAAGAGGGCTAATTGGACTAGTCTTTGTGGGTAATCATTTTTCTTCAGTTGGTCTTGAAGTTGAACAAGTCGTATGCCTCGGAATTTTGGGCTAACACAGGTGACAATCCGTAGTTTGAGTGTATTTATTACTCCCATTTTTTGTTGTAGAGGATGTGATGAGTTATAGTTCAGAAGCCTATCGGTCGACGACGGTTTGATGTAGAGATCGGTGTACAATGTTCCACTCACTCCCCTGCAAACCATCAGGTCCAGAAACGGAATCTTTCCATCCTTTTCCAGCTCGTGGGTGAATTTAAGTAGAGGATCGTAACTACTTAATATCTCGAGGCTCGTCTGTATTTTATTAGATGGTACCGCCAACAACATGTCGTCTACATACAGCATGAGAAAAGGTAGCGTGAAATCGATGGAGCCCAAGAAGTTCATTAATAAGTCATGCATGACGAAGTTGGCAAATATTGGGCTGCATGGGTCACCCATTGCAGAGCCGACAAGCTGAGAATAGAATACTGGAAGTAGCTGTTATTAAAAATCACCATTATCATATCCATGAAGACGTCCTTCGGGATAGATGTGTGTTGGAAAATGAGGTCCCAGTTGTTAGACATCGAGGCGACGACCGCCTCTTTAGCGACATTGGTGAATAGGGAGGTAACATCAAATGACACCAGCACATAGTCCGCAGGTAGGATGGAGTTGGTGACGATCTCCAATGCCGATCTTGAGTTGTCCACGTTAAACGGAAAGGTCGGGATCACATTGACGAGGATCGAGTTTATAAATTTTGCCAGCGGTATCGACGGTGAACCGATGCAACTAATCACCAACTAATCACGATGCAACAATCACAATAGTGTTAATTATAATACTAAAATTCTGTAAACTTTATAATTTTATTAATTATTGTATGCATTTTTTACATTTTTTACAACATTGTATGACAGTATATATTCATTACAGTCCTGATGATGGTCAAGAGTTTGGTTCGAAACTAGTCGATTGAACAAATTGCGTTTTATTTAATTCGTCTCCTTAAACCCAAGATCCCCAAATTCGTCAATAATTGGAGCGAGAATTATCCTTAACTTTAATGAACTAGGTTTAATGATCGACACATTTGTAGCATCTTTTAAAACATCCATTCCTGATCCAGTTAGTCAAAATATAGAAATTGGAACTGAGAGAATTAAAATAGATGAACAATCAGTTGCAAGACTTCAAGAACAATTTAATTGATTTCAAGTATTTACTCGAGATGAAGACCATCTATTATGTATTTCTACAAATGAAATAAAAGCTAAAAATGTTGAAAGCGCAATTTTAAATGCCTCTGAAATAGCTGAAGAAGCTTTGCAAAATTTTACTGCACTAATCAACACGAATAACTTTTATAAACCCATTAAAAAAATTAATATTCCACAACCACAGACTTCTAAAAGTAAACTTGAAAAAATCAGAAAAGGCAAAACCTTAGGGGGTCAAGAATTTTTACAACGAATTTTGGCGGCCAAAGAAATGGGAAGAGATGTCAGCTATAACCTAATTTTTAAACATGAATTGGCTGAGTATCCAATGTCATTAAGTCATTATCAATAAATGGAATTTTGTCAACACCATCAAATAAAAGTACCCTTGGGAATATTATCGAATCATACACAACGCCTGTTTCGAGTGCCATATTCGAGTGAGCTGAGGACTTGCCTTATTTTTGATGGAATGGCTATTATTCAGAGTGTCGGTAAACCAGCAAAGGCAAAAACTTTTGGAGATTTGTCGAATATAGTTAATTCAATTGTATTTAAAAATTCACACAGTGCAGGGAGAATAGATTTTGTCCTAGATCACTATTTAGAGAAATCTATTAAGGGATGTACTCGTTTGAATAGAAGTTCCGAAAAAACATAATCCATTAACAGAATAATCGATTCACCTGATGCTCCATTACCTACCTCAAAATGGCATCTGTTTATACATTCAATATTTAATAAAAGGCAATTAACAATTTTTTCAGCAAACTAGCCACTTGAAAATCGGCCTTTCGGCGATTTTCGTGGCTAGCTCTGCGAGGCGTGCGGCCTGTGGCCTCGCTGTCGGCCTATCGGCCTCCCGATTGTTTATGGGCTTACCGACCGGTTTTTGGAACTTTTAAGGATTCCATGGTCGAGTGTTGGTTTGCATGTGAGATCCCGGGTTTCTTTGCTCCGGATTTGGCGTCTCAATGGTGCAGCGAACACGAGTCGGCCTTCGGCCTCCCGATTGCTTTTAATAATAAGGGTCGGCCTTCGGCCTCCCGCTTGTTATTCCTGTTACGGGTCGGCCTTCAGCTTCCGATTTACTTTCGAATATTGCAGATCCGACATCCCATTGCATATCCGCGGTACAATTTCAAAATTCGATTTGGCGACAAATTTCGGCCTTAAAAATAATTTTCGAGGTCACGTGTCTTGGAACAATTTAAAGCCATCGACGGTGTCTATCGAGAACCTTAATTTGGGCAATTTTGTAAAATTTCAAAAATTCGCCTTAAGGGCCGTAACTGGGCCCTCGAAAGAGATTTCAAGGTCAAAATGATGGTGCTTTTAATATCTGCGCGAGGGCAATAAGATATCGCACATTTCAAGGTCTCCCAGATCCGGGGTAACCGTCGGAAGGACACGTAAGCGTCACCGCGCTATCGCACGAAAAACATCCAAAGACCTAATCGGGGTCGCCCAACAAATCTGCACACGATTACGCAATATCGTCATTTGACCTTGTGGACTTAAAACAAAAAAAATGCGACAACTTACTTAGTTACCTGTCGAATACTTTATCTACGACCTACGTATTGCTTTGCGGAAACGCGAATCCAAACTTGAGGCCGTCGCGATGCGATCCAAAAATCGAAATTTTAATCTCCACCAAAAAGGTCGAGGTTTGTAATCGAAATTTTTCAAAATTTGCATTTCTGCAATTTGCCGGATTATCGGACGTCCGACGAAAAAAAGTGTTACTTTCGAAAAGGCGGGGCTCGAAATTTGTCGCCCGAAACCGTTTTCCAAATTAAAAATTTTTTCGCGCTCGTCGCACCAGTACGGCATCAAGGTGGAAATTTTGAGAATCCTTCAAACGGCCACGGGGTCCTTATTTACGGGAGGATTTTTAATTTTTTACCGGCAACCGAGGCAGATTCCGAGGATGCACGAAATTGCATTTATATTTTTTTTTGTATCTTACACCGTACGTTTATAAAATGAAAAAGTAATTTTCCAAAATAATTTCCAAGGGTTTAGTGCCTTCAAAAACGAATAGCAAAAATTTTTTTTATATAAAATTTTAACGTCGGAATCGGATTTGGCGAGCAATTTTAATAATTTTTGATGCAAAACTTGTTGGGAAATTATTCTACCTCGATCAAAAAAAATCAATTCAAAATTGTCGGCGTACCTGCAGGACTTGAGTTTGTTTGGTCCGGATTTGGCTTCTCGACAACGATGAAACAAACAGGAGTCGGCCTCCCAATTATGCGAGACGTCAAAATGTATATATCAATGAATTTTTAAAATTTGCCGTTTTAATGTAATTTAAATCGTCGTCTCGCTTAGCGGTCTAAATCTATCTACGACCTACGGTTTTTTTTGCAGAAATGCAAATATAAATTCAGACGGATCCAAATGAGACCAAAAAAACGAAACTTTAATTTAAAAATAAGCGAGCCAGGCGCTAAAGGAGAAAACAGCGCGTCCCCCCCCCTTAAACGGAAAAGGGACAAAATTTCGAAAATCTGGTCCCAAGCGATTGTCCGTTTTCGCCGCCCCCACCCCTCTCGGAAATATGGGGTCGATTGGACGAAAACCCCGGAAAAAGTGTCAAAAATACGAAAAACCGCGCTGAGCCGTTTTGCCGAGCGCTCGGAAAAAAATTTCGAAAAAAAAAATTGTTTCGCCCCCTCGACCGTCGCCCGGGGCTGCCTGTAAAATTTCAACTCTTCAAAATGAATTCTCAAATTTTGGGACCACTTTAAACCGCCATTTCACCCCCTCCCTTATCTCCCATCTAAAAACGGACAATTTTCCCGTTCAATCCTCGTAAAACCACACGGGTATGCAAAATTTCAACTCTCCACGACGTCCGTAGCTATGCTCTGTAAATGGTAAGTCAGTGAGTGAGTGTCACGCTCAGCTTTATATTAATAGTTTAGTTCAACATTCACGAATATCTACAACAGTTGAATTTGTAACAAGCGGTGGCTTTGATTGCTTTTTGGATTACATGGACAATTTCCCACTAATTGACGATAATTTAAAATGTAACTACGAGGAAGCAGATACGAGGATACTACTCCATATTTTATCAGCCAAAAAGGCCGGCTATGATAGATGTATCGTAGAATGCTAAGATACGGATGTATTAGTACTTCTTTCCCATTTTAAAGATGAATTAACCCCCGAAGTTTGGATGAAAACGGGAACTAAAGGTAAAATTCGCTTCATACCAGTGCATGGCATAAAAATGGACCCATCACTTTTGAAAAATTTACCAGCTTTCCATGCAATCACAGGATGTGATACAACTAGTAAGTTTTCTGGTATGGGAAAAAATAATTGCTGAACATTATATACATCATATCACACCTTGTTAAATGGCGTTGGCAACCAAGAATTTGATGAAGAACTTTTCAGTAATATGCACGATTTTTTTCTAAAATTATATACAAAAAACCTCGTCATATCTTGTATAAATCACTTGAGAGCAATTCTAGCCGTTTCAAAAACTATTGAGAAACTACCACTAACCAAAGATAGTTTAAGGCAACATTGTTTGCGTGCGTTTTACCAAACCCTTATGTGGCTTAAAAGTTTAGAACCCCGGCCTTCACTGCCAATAATATGCCATTCAATAATATAGATGGACAGTTGTAGATGAAAAGGTGACTCCCATTTTCCAAACACAGCCAGCATTTCCTGAAGATTTAACTACCATTTTAACCTCTTGCAATTGTAAAAAAGGTTAGAATCTACTGTAGTAATTGTAACTAACGATAATTTTTTTTTCAAACATTTCAGATTGTACAAAAAGATCATGTAACTGCTCTAAAAAAAAGTATTTGTTGTATTGGTTCTTGCCGTTGCATAGGACAGAAAACATGCAAGAAGCCAGTACCAAAAAATTCGAAAATTTTACCATCGATGATGCAGCGTCAAATACAGATAGCGATTAAATTACTGTTTGTAAATTTTTGTTTTTTTTTCATAAAATTGCATAAACCTCATATGGCACATAAAATAATATTCCCTTTCACGCAACACAAAGGTTTCATTTTGTGTTTTTTTTTAAATTTCTACTAAAACTGATTTTTTTATAAATTTTCATTTTTTAGGGTAATATCAATTTCAGAATAGTCAATAATAATTTGATTTCCACAAAAGTTATTTATATAATTCATTTATAAACAATAAAGAAATGTATTTTTAATTAATTTCAATATTTTATTTTGTTATGCATGCTATCCATATTGTGCATGAAGTGTAGGTGCGGAGTGGCAGGGGTGCGACCGTTCCGAGATATTTACGTCCTGGTTTAATTAATTAATTTGTGATCTTATTAGAAGTTGGAAAAATATAAAAATTGCATTGTGATAAGCAGGAAGAATCAATCTGTAGTGTCCTAAATAATAGTATATCAATAATCGTATATAATAATAGTATATAATAATCAAAAATCGCCACTACAAGGTGGTTATCCAACTCCACAGGGGGGTTATCCATCAGGACCTGTAATACAGAGCCGTATCTAGGCGGTGGCGAGATGGGCGCCCGCCAAGGGCGCAGCTACCCGGGGGGGGCGCAAAATCGGCCATGAAAAATAATTTTTTTTTTAGATTAGTGCATTTTGTTAAGGACAAAAATTTCACTTTATTGAAATGAATGTTATTCCAGATTGTTAAGTTACTGTCCAAAGCTACATGTGGTTTCTTGGAAATTACAAGTTGTTTTCCTGTTAAGAGACTGAAAAAAGTCAAAAGAATGGCTGGTGAAATGGCTGAAGATGAATCCCACTTGCTGAGTGCTGAAAAATCATTTGAGAGAGAGTGTTTGTAGGATTTCCTTTCTGACTCGTTAACAAACGTAAAAAGCTATGACCCGGCAAATGGTCATAAAAAATTGAGTCTTCGGCTTCACCTGCCACTTTTCATGATCGTCGATGTAGGGTACGTATCAGCTAGCTACTGAGTATTACCTCGCGTCGGAGAGGCGGGGTCCTCCTAAGAGGTTCGTGGATTCTTAAAAAATTACTGGCTTCGCTAAATAATCATTACCTTTGAGGGCGCCATGCCTCAGTACAAGCTTTCGATGTGCTAGTAACTTATACTCAGACAAAAATGGAAATTAAAAATAAAAAATAGTTGGTTGAGATTAGAATAACACACTTTAATTGAAATGAAAATTTTAATAAACGTAAAACAATTGAACAAATTCTTGACTACACATATATAATAATTATAACAATAAGAAAAGATGAAAATATTTATTTACAAAAATAAATCGACGAAATAATCCAAGACGCAAAGATGAGTTGAACGTCGTGGCATTCGGATCGAATCAAACTTCGATACGAATTAAAATATCTTTATGAAAAGATGACGTTTACTATACGCCGTTAAACTGCACAAGGCAGGCAAGTAAAAAATTTAAAGCCACTGAAGGTGGTCAAAAAATTGATGAACGAATTCACATTTATTTAAATTAGCTATTTTGTGCTGAAGGCATTTATCAAAATTTAACAATTTTCACATGAAACAATTCTTAAAATAACTTACGGTTTTGATGTTACGTTTATTAAAAATGTTTTAGATCGGTGACATGTCTTCGATTCATACTATCGTTAGCAAAGCTTCTGCTAAAAAATTGACCTAAAACAATATTCAAGAACATCACACATGAAAAAAAAATTGTTAATTAAATTATTAAATTATAGCTGTTATTTTGAAAGTTAAAAAATATGTTGTTTAAATTTATTATCTATACGACCACATCTGCTGAATGTTGAGCATAAATTGCATTAAGAATATAGCACACCATAATTGGGACACCTTCGATCCAGATGGCATCTCGAAAATAGCCAACTTGCACCTAGCTGACGAAAATATTCTAAAGGCGGCACCATATGAACCCGCGGAAAGGCGAACTCGTCCTTAGGGGTTGTTAAGACATCCCTCTGGTTTTGTCCAAACGGGTGAGGGTGGAGTAATCAATAAAAAGATACCTCGTTCGAATGGGCGGCCATGTTCTGCCGAGAGTTCAGATTTGATTTGTACGGCCATGTTCCAATTTGGTTAGCGTCGTTAAAAATTTCAATATCCATAAAATTGATTGTCGATCGAATAGATCATTTGGTGTTGAAAAAAATGCCACCACACTACACACTACATTAAATTTCATCATTGTAAAATAATCTTGGGTGTTGAAAAAACATTAAAACTGATGAAAAGTTAAGAATTGTCGGAACGTAAAATTTAAGCGTCCGACTGCCATGAAACCATTTTGTCAACTCCTCGTTGTACGTTTGATCATGCGTAAACGCAGAAACATTTTTAAAATAAAATTGATGGTGACTGGGTTACATAATTGCAGGCGTTGAAATTTGTAATATTGATTTAAAATCAGATGAATAAAAAACATGTTAAGAAAATTTAATTCGATGTCGGAAACTGAAATATATTTAAAACGAAAATAAAATTTGTTAACAAAAAAATTTTGCCAACGCAAAATTCTATGTGACAAAAGGACGTCACATGTTTCGTTGTGTTTGATAGGATTAGAAGCGAAATGGACAAGAGGGCAAACATCTACCCTTCGGTTTTATCTGACTTTAATTTTTTATCCGGAAAGTCTTTAAGTGAGTATTCTGATTCTCTTCTTGAAAAGTGTGCAGCTAATCTTGGTGCGATGTATGCCAAATATATAGATACGTTAGAGCTTGAGAACGAAGTAGTTACTTTCAAGTATCATGCAAAAGAGCTGATAAAGGACATCAATAAGGCCTCCCATTTGGATGTTCTGAACGTTATTTCTAATTATGAATTAAGAGACGCCTATCCGAACATTGAAATTGCGTTGAGGATATTTTTAACAATGCCTGTAAGTGTGGCGTCTTGTGAGCGTTCGTTCAGCAAGTTAAAAATGATCAAGAACTATTTAAGATAAAGTATGTCTGAAAACAGATTGACAAACTTAGCAATTCTGAATATAGAATACGACATTGCGTTTCAGATTGATTTTAACGATATCATCGACGATTTTGCCCTGGTAAAAGCAAGAAAAGTACAGTTTTGACTCATGATTGATCAAAAAACTTTAAACCTACAACTTTGCACTTTAATTTTGTAAAATTTCCGCGGAAGGACCCCCGGATCCCCCGTTTTCGTTGGGGGGTATTCCATACAACACCATTCCAAACACCCCGGTGTGGGGGGCGCAAATGTTAAGTCCCGCCAAGGGCGCGGCCGTACCTAGATACGGCTCTGCTGTAATAACAAACCAACCAGTAGCAGGGGGTGGTTGGACGAATATGACACACAATGTACCGAATTGTCCACCATGTCTGGAATACCTTAGCACGATTGATCAACTTCTCGTCCATCAAAAAGTTGAACTCCTAGAAGCACATACTGGTTTTGAGACTGCAAATAAGTATACAATTAAGAATAGTTTAGGACAAAAAATTTATTTTGCTGGGGAAGAGTCTAATTGCTGCAGTAGAAATTGTTGTGGGCCACCTCGACAATTCGATATGAAAATTTTGATGGGTAATCAGGTTATACGTTTACATCGGCCCTTGGCGTGCGATTCTTGTTTATTTCCGTGCTGTTTACAGAGTATGGAAGTTTCGTCTCCGCTTGGTAATATTATTGTTGGTTCAGTTGAACAGGAGTGGAGTCTGTGTTGTCCTTACGAAATTAAAGATAGTAATGGAGAAACTGTGTTACGAATCGAAGGTCCCCTCTGCCGATGAAGCATTTGCGGTGATGTAGAATTTAAAGTCATGTCTGTGGATGGAAGTACAGAAGTAGGTAAAATTTCCAAACAATGGTCGGGGTTGATTAGAGAAACGTTCACTGATGCTGATACTTTTGGTATTACATTTCCTATGGATCTTGATGTTAGAATCAAGGCAGTTTTAATGGGTGCTTGTTTTTTGATAGATGCGATGTTTTTCGAAAAATCGCAAAATAAAGAGAACGATGGACCTTCTATGCTATAATAAATGTTTACAACATACGTTTTAATTTATGGAACTGAATTTTTATATTATAATATTTTTAACGTAATTTTAACAATTTTTTCTAAATTCAATAAAATTGAATTAAACTAATTAAAAATTAAAAATAGGCGATGTCACGCAGATATTCCAAAGCAACGAAATTAACAATTTTAAAAGTATAAAGATGATCTCAATGGTTTACGAAACTTCAATTTGCTGATGAAATAATAAATTTACCAGTTTTAAAAATTAAGCCTACTTATCTTAGGATAATAATGGGAAAACGTGGTAAATCTGGTTTTTACTGAAAAGGCTCGTTACTAATGATAATTTTTCTTTAGAGAAAATATTGTCTAGGCTAGATTAGAGGCCGGTAATTTGTGGTCAATAAAGTGAAACCAAGTATGAATGATCCTATGTTTAAAAGGTGCACCAAGATAATAAATTTTAGGAAATAGGATCGAATGAATGAGCTCAATAATTTAAGAATTGTATTTGGTAGGGATCCCAAAAATAATAAATAATGATGCCAGCGAAGAAATAATGTAAATCGAGATGTTAATTGAGAATAAATAAATAGAAAAAAAAAACTAAATTGAAAGGAATCTCGTGACTTAGCAAAATTTGTAATTATTGTAAAATAAGTAGGTGTACATTTGTATTGTAATGTAGCACCCTCGTACCTTTCTTAAGGCTACAGCTCCGGCAGCTCAAATTAATTAGCGGACCGCGGGTAAGGAATCCAATACGCGCAAAAAAAACGACAGCAAATCAAATTTGGGCGCCACCCGTTTTATTATTAATGTAAAAAAAACGGGAAAAATTTTATAGACGTGCTTTACCACCGTAAGCCTAATGTTTCACAATATTACAATTTTTGATATTTTACAATTATTTGACCCTATGATAGGGTTCTCAAACATTTTTTAACTTACGCTAGCGCTTGTTGGTCTTCGTGGATAAGCACGTTTTTGAATAATATGATCTTCAGAATTTGCTGCCGGTATGACCGCGTCAGGTGGGGTTCCTTTTTTACCTTAACAAATATCCGCTAAACTCTATATTTCATCTGAGTCTTCCGACGGTCTCAAAACTAAACTTGGAAGCCTTAAAAAAAGGAGGGCCAAATAAATGACGAGTCAAAAAGTGGCAATCGTACCTACCTTCCCCTGCAGAAGGAAAGCTTCCCGAACAAAAACCAGAGCACTATTAAAATAATCTTAAGCCACCCAATCGCATCTATCGGGAGGAAACGGTACAAAATATCTCAAACTCGGAATCAAAAAAAAATCTCAAATTTAACGGACTCAAAATAATCTCCGAAATATTGTCCTTGTCCGGCTCTAATTTCTAACCTTCCTTTTTTATCGCTTCTAATCCGCGCAAGTCTACTTCTCACCTCTTATACCGGGTGCTTCGAAATGGCTTGCTTCAGTAAATAATTAATGAGTTAAGATATTTATGTAATATTTTAATGTAATATTAGATTTAAATTTTAATATCCCTAATTTTTTTGAGAATGCCTTTCAAATAGTACTTACTTAACGTCATTTTTGCGAAAAGGGAGATGTAGTATCCCAAATAATAGTATATCAATAATTTAAGGTATTTAGGAAACGCTGACTTGCGTCTAGTATTTCTAGGTATGCAGAGGTTACACGTGTTTAGTGGTTTGTACTTAATACATGCAACATGCATTAAAGTAAGTCAGTAATTGAATATAATATAGTTATAAGGTAGTTGTCAATATTAGCATAGGAGAAGTTTACGATTTAGTTTAAGAGTAGTTAGATAACTACTGGGTGTCCAAAATTGAGGTATCATTTTAATTTTGCTGCCATTTTTTTTCTACTTGTAATTTTTATTCGAAATTTTTATTTTCAGATTCTAAATACATTCCGGTTATTTAATATTAACTTAAATATAAATTAAATAAATAAATTAAATAAGAGAAACAATGGATCTTTTGAAAGAAAAGTTCGAAAATCGCATTATTTCTCGTAGAGGAGGAGTAAATTGGCCACCAAGATCGTGCGATTTGACACCTTTAGATTTTTTTTTGTGGGGTTTTTTGAAATCGAAAGTGTACAGCAATAATCCCACAACAGTTCAAGAGCTTAAAACCAACATTATCGAGCAGATATCAACCATTGACAACAGTTTATTGAAAAACGTGATTGATAATTTTAGTAAAGATTGCGAGCCTGCCGAGCCAGTAGGGGGGGGGGGTCACTTGACCGACATAATTTTTCATTTTTAACCGGAACCTAGTTGTAATAAACTGAAATAAAAATATTTTTAATATCTGAAAAAAAGTCTTTTTTTTATTAAAATTAAAATGATACCTCAAATTTGGACACCCTTTACTATGTAAGAAGATCTAAGTTAAGAGTAGTTGTGAGGCATGGCTCAGTAAGGGCATAATATAAATAAATAACAATAGTATTTATACATTCTTTCATTTCCACTACAAATCTATAAATTATTCTTAATAAATTTTTTTGAGAAATACACGGTTTCGGCAGTAGCGTAGTGTAAACGGCAAATGACGTGTAAATAATTAAAATATTGCGGCTCTTCATTTCGAGTAAATCGAGTTTCAAAATTATTTCTTTCATAACCGTGCGTGTATTTGCAAAATTATAACAATTTTTTTCAGGTAGAAGGGCCACAGAAAATCCATTGAAAAAATTCACACAGATATTTGAGATATCGAAGTTTGTTGTCATGGGGCTAAATGAAAATTTTGAAATTGTGTCCTTTTCCATTGGACAACTTTTTGACGACTTGTAGATTTGGAATGTGTGAAAAATGAGTATCATTTTTGGATAGGTTGTTGCTTTTTACCTCAAAATGCCCACAAAAGTGAAAATAAAAGCGAGTTTGCACTCTACTAACAGACCCAGGAAGAGTTGAAGAAGCGTAAATCAATGTTCACGGTAGGACAGAATCGTCACATCACGTCAGGACGAAGAGTGAAATGGAGCGCTGAAGATATTGCTAACGTAATATCATTAAGAAGCATCAGCCCAAGAGCCTATCGCTACTTAAGGATAACTAAGAAAATGCCCTTGCCTGCTCTCTCCACTCTCAGAAGGTGGGCCCAAAAAATCACAGTTCAAAGAGGCCTGCTTCACGATGTATTAAGAATTTTGAAAAGTAAAGGAGCAAGTATGGCTATGGTAGAAAAATTATGTGTTTTGTCATACGATGAAATGTATCTCACGAAGCCAGATTGGACCGAGAAGTTGAACAAATTGTGGGAAATCACAAAAACGTACAAGTTGTTATCTTAAGAGGATTGGCTTCCCCATGGAAACAGCCAATTTATTACGATTTTGATTATCCCATGACTAAGACGATCTTAATGAGCATAGTTGAGGCAGTGTATATAGCTGGTTACGAGGTAGTTGCGGTCGTGTCCGATATGGGACCTACAAATATGGGACTTTGGAGAGTGTGGAATATCAGTTGGTAAAACTAATATGCCACACCCTTGTGTACAGGAAAAATGATATTTTTCTTCTCAGACGTGCCACACTTACTGAAATTAGTTCGAAACCACTTCTTCGATTCAGGATTCTTGTTACACAACCAGTATGTAGGCAAATAATGTCTTGATGAAATAATCACAGCAAGTACACAAGATCTACGTGTTGGGTACAAAATTACCTCCAGCCATTTATCTTGTAAAGGGAGTCAACGCCAGAACGTGCGTCTAGCTGCGCAAGTGTTTTCCAAAAACACAGCGAAAGCTGTACAGTGGCATGGAGAAAATAGATTGTTGCGGTCCGATAAATGGAAAGTAGTTGCCGATTTCTTACTTTTAGTTAACGACTGGTTTGACCTCCTTAATAGTCGTACGAAATTTGGAAAGCACCCTGGCGTAAATGCTTCTGGAGTGGAGCTTGAAAGGCAGAAAGACCTCCCCCTTCGAGTGACATCAACGTTCAAAAACATGCGAGTTCATAAACACAGAAGTTTACTTCCGTTTCAAAAAGGACTACTTGTCACAAACGCCTCGTTGCATAGTCTACTTGATTATTTAAAGACATACAACATTTCCTATATAATAACTTCACGTCTGAACCAAGATATCTTAGAAAACTTCTTTTCATATGTTAGGGGAATGGGAGCGACACATGACCATGGTCCACTTGCTTTTAAATACCGGCTACTCTTGGAATACATTCCGAGACGGTTTTTACCAATCATACTAATTGTGAAGCTGTTCCACACGAGTAGGAAAAGGAAGAAACAACAATTACGGCAGCTGCCCTGTCCAAATTGACGGGGACAGAAATTATGGAAGTAGACCAGCCACAAATAAGTCCGACATTGGTAGACCTTGTTGGTTTGAATTCAGATATACTAGACGTTTTTGATAAATACATGGTACGTGATCGACTATTGTAGCCTTGAATTATTAACATAAGTATGATTTCTTTACAGGAAAACGGCTCTAAAGTTGCACAGCAAGGTCTGCTCTACATTGCAGGTTACGTTGTTTAAAGATTCCGCGAGAAATACCGAGAACTCGGCACCTTGACAAAAAATTTACATTTGCCACACAAAAGTAAAGACTGGATTTTGACTGCATCAAATGGGCACCTACGTTACCCCTCTGTGGATTTGATTGAGGTAGCAATGGCTATGGAAGAAGTTTTTATTGGCGTTCATGGATACAGTGGCTTCTGTCCGGATACTAATATTATAAAATGTGTTGTGAATAAAACTATGGAAGTGATCCCTAAAACAACAATTTCACTCACAGTACTTAACTGTTTAGTACGAAACCGAACATACATTCGTATTAATGAAAGCAACAGAAAAAAATGAAATAAATTATTAATTAATAACTGCAATCTTCTCCTATTAGAGAAAATCTTTATTTGTGTAACTAGTTTCGATCACAAACGGTTTTCTTCCGACACACCATATAGAAATTATAATAGTTAGTACTATAACATAAAAAATTTTTAGTCGACACGATAACCGTTAATACGGCCCTGTCTCATAGTGAGTTTTGATTGTGATTTTAGTAGTGATATAACCGAAATTTTTTCGATTAGAGTGCGGAGTAGTATAAAGATAAGGTGTGTGAATGCGAAGCAGAAGTAATCCCTTGGCTTTAATTTGGAAAACGGGTAGTTTCTCGAATTTCTTTGTTCATAACTAGAAAGGTTAGAAAGATAAGGAAAAGCGCATTTTGGGTTGCATAGCCTAAAGAATTCTTAAGTGGAATAAATAAACAAACAAATTGAGATTTTTCAACAAAATTTTACAACCAAATAGGTTTATCATCTTCGAAGGGTTGACTTGGATGATAGGCTTATATCGCGATCAATAATTTGTCTAAACCCAACTTGTGAGAGTGGGAAATGAGTGATATAGAATGCGAGAGCATATCACCAATCGATAGCGAAGATTCCACAACAGATCGTACTGGGAAAAAGAGAGCGGCAATTCAAAAAATATATCGACGAAGTAAAAAAACTGTTAGAACACCGGCTAAATTAAGTGTTAAAAAGGACGAAGAAGAAATGAAGGAGATCAGAGATATGATGCGAGAGATGATGCAGGAAATAAAGGAGGTGAGAAAAAGCCAAACATCATATGAGGAAGAAATAAAAATACTGAAAGGTGAAAACACTATATTAAAAGAAAGAATCTCAAAACTAGAGAACCGACTGTATCGCTTGGAAAACAAAGAAAGAAAGAATAACATCGTAATAAAAGGAGTCAAGTTCAATGGAAACAACTTAAAACAGGAGGTGGAGAATTTCATGAGAAGGGAATTGAATGTAAGCACAAATATAAGTAACGTAGAATTAATAAAACCAAAAACAGCAGATCCTTTTGTGGTGGCTAAAATAGAATCTTGTCAGGAAAAAATGGAAATAATGAAAGAGAAAAACAAGCTAAGAGGTACTCAGAAATACATAGATGATCTGTCAAAAGAAGATAGGAAAATCCAAGCTGAATTAAAAATCGTGGCAAAGAGAGAACGAGAAAGGGGAAACGAAGCGAAAGTAGGATACAGGAAAATATTCATAAATAAAGAACGGTGGAATTGGAACGATCAACATGGTAAAATAGAGAAGCATGTAGAACTCTTGTCTGCAAAAAACTAGCATCGAGGAAAGCCGGACGGAAACAAAAAACGACAAATGCAACGATAAATGGAGAAAATGATCTGGACTTTGAAAGAAAACAAAAGAGAGTAAAGAAAAAGCGGGAAAATGAAATACTGTTTATAGCAACCTGGAATGTAAGGGGAATTTTTGAGGGGGGAATGATAAAACAACTAATAAATGTATTGAAAAAGATATAAAATAGACTTAGTAGCATTACATGAAACAAAACATAAAGATAGCGGAATTTTTGATATAGAAGGGTACACATTCCTTATAAGTAGCGGTAATGATAGAAGATTGGGAACTGGTTTCGTAGTAAGTAAAGAATTTTGTGAAAAATTTTAAAAATGAGGAAGTTATGAAGATGTCTAATAACGCAGTTGCAAATTCGTATATGGGAAACCTGAACTACAAAAACATTACCGCATAATTTTAAATGCGTTTTTCTCCTGACATTTCTTTAGGTGGTGGGCATTCTATCTTAAAAAATAATAGACCGATTCAATTGAATCTTGCGGCATTCGATTTTATATAAAATTCTCTATCGTCTGAACTAAAACAAATGCATTCGTACAAAATTTAGGTGCTTTTTTGTGGTTCCAACTTGAAAAAAAATGTAGAAATTTTCAATTTTTTTTAAAAACGCTGCCATTTCCTCGGCAAGTTTTTTTTTTCTTATGATTGTAGTTGGGACGATAGCGACAACTCTGTTGAATACGAAAATCTTTCGTTTTTTAATTTTGGACAAATACAAAGGACCTGAGCTTGCCCACCACCATTTTAATAGACTTACGTTCAGGAGGCTGTAGCAGCACAAATTTTTATTATTTTTATATGAAAAATTCACAATTGCGTATTCAATATTTATATAATAAATATCCCACCATAACAGAAAAATTTCTATGTTGTTTCATTTTTATAAAAAAAAAATCCTGAAAATTGCCTAGATTTATGAGCGAAAAAGTGGAATACCCCCTTTTAACGTGACACCATTTTTGTTCGATACCATTTGAATTACAAAATATCAAAAATTCAGCCAATTTCTCAAAGTTATTATTTAAAACATCTCGCAATCTTGACGAATATAATTTGTTCGTAAAATTGATCAAAACCCAAGTTTTACTGGCCGAGAAAAATCTTCATTTACTTCAGTTGTGGAAAATCCTCGGCAACATTCGCGATTTTTATCGGCATTCCGTTTCAAACTAATAAAATATTGAAAAATTCGACACACTGAAGATGAAAAGGTACAGATATGTATTTTTTGATTAAATTGATTATAATAATTATTATTCAATCAAAATTTATCACATTGGACCACCGAGGTCAAATTATTGTACATTTTTAGCGGAGTGCCTTGACGTGTAAAACTTGTACCGATAAATTAATACCAAATAGGCGCAATGTTTTGAGGAATTCTAAATTTGAGTTGTATTTTACATATTCTGGAGTTGCGACATTTTTAGCGAAAAACGACGTGCGCCAAGGTCACTTCAAATAACAATGCAAAGACATGAAAATAAATCGGTGTACGCAATTTAATATCTTCATTTAGACTGTACAACATTTATGATTTCTATAACAATAATCTTTTGCACGGAATTTTAATCAAAGTTTTAAGATTTTTTGATTATAAATATGAATTACGATTTCTTAGGTTTCATTTTTAAAACCTGATGCACGTCGCCATACAAATATGGCCATGCGCCGATAAATTTGGGGAAAAACAAATTTGCGAATCTTTGGCTATTGATTTTATAATTATGCACGTAATACATGTATAGGATTCCTATTGCAATTTTCAAAAGAAATTCCACGACTTTTCTAGATTTTCCTAAATTAAATTCATATACCAGCACAGTACAATAATAAAAAGTTCTTGAATTTGAATATGTAAATCAAAATTTTGACTTTATTTTTTTAAATTTCTAATGCCCAGTAGTTCAGTCTCTGGTTACCTTTTAACCCGAGATAATTATTATGTTCACAATAATTGTTGAAACAATTATTTCGTTATAAATTAACTCGGTTTAAAAGATCACCCAAGACTGAACAACTGGGCCTTAGAATTGCACTTCACCCAAGTTTTAATCGAAATTAACATTTCTAAATTCCTTTGCTCAACTTGAGAATAAATTACAAAACTTCAGACAATTTTTCCAAGTACCTAAGCCATAATTTATAATTTCCCCTCGCAATCCCGGCGTATATCATTTGTTCGTAAAATGGATCAACTCAAGTATTGCTAGTCGAGAATAGCCTTCCTAGTGCAAAAGTTGTCGAAAACCTATCAAAAATTATCTAAACTATATTTTAAACTATAAAAGTATCACAAAATGAAATACCCCGAAAAAGGAAAACTTGCACAATTTTTGACTGCGACGTAATCAACTTTTGACCATAGGCTAACCTTTCTTTTACTTGCATGAGACTTCTTACCTGCAGAGTAGGTTCTGTGGAAATTTCCTCTTTATCTTTATCTGTGAACTTAATAACTCGAGAATACAAAAATTCCCTAATAATGATCCAAAAGTTTCGCAAAAATGTAATATATTTTAAACAACAAATTAATTAAACACATAAATAAAAATTGAACAATGTTTTTTAATTATTACTACCCCAACAAGTTAATACTAAAATAACGTTTTTCTTTATAATCGTTGCACTATTCAAATTTGACCGCGGGTCGTATACGAAAAATATATAGTTTTATTAATGGATCGCTTACCAACAGTTGGTACTTTTGTTGCATTTATTGTCGTCAGCTCGAACGGTTAACCTTGCTTATCCAGTTCGTGACCTCGTGCTTTACACGTATTAGTGAATCCAAATCCAAGCTTTCTTGTACAAATAATTATCACTTGTGCCTTTACACTTTAGATTAATTTTAATCTGGTAAGTAAATTTTACTTTTTATCTTTATATTCTGCACGTATAATAAACGTGACTAACCACTCTTCACTGTTTAGGTCCCTCAAAATTTGCACTTTTGCAAATATTTACCACTTAAAATCTGGAGACCAAAATTAACACGTCTGCACGTGTTGAACCACGCTGAGGAACCTCCTATGTTTTTTGTTATTTTTCTTGGTTACCAAAAATATCTCACCTACTTGATAAAACATCTTTATGTGTAAGTATTAATTTTCATAAAATGTCATGTGTCACTTTTCTAATGTTTTTCGTTTCTTTTTAGGTTAACGACATTTGACCCGTTTGTTCAAAATTCGAAGTAGTCCACTACGTTTATCGAGATGTAAACTTTATGTTCGTACAACGTTATTCACAACTACTAACTAACACCTTAAAACTAAACAAATAACAATTTTTAAATTTCCTACAAATAAATCAATTTAACAATTTTATCGAGATCTAATTTGGTTTCGTTTACATTTTGATTTAAACTTTTGTATTCTTTGTCAATTTCTTTATATCAAATGTATTTTACCTCACCGATTTGAATTAAATTTTGTTTACTATTCTTTTGGATACGAAATCTTATGCAAGTTCGTGGCTCTTTTTCATTAATGATTCAGTAAATTGCCATTGACGTACCAATCTCTGTGGAACACCGCAATATATATTATATTATATATATTGCGGTATCGAGATACCACGTCAATGGAAGTACGTTATTTAAGTTTCAGTAAAATTTTGTTATGAATAAAAGCATGTAACTTATCAAAGTAATCAGAAAAACTTCATCTGATACCAAGAAATTTAGCTTACAGTCAAATGATTCGTTAAAACGGGACATAAAACAGGTTTGAATAAAATAAATTTGAAATGTATCATTTAATAATTGTCTTTGTTAAAAATGTTAATTTATAGTAAATGAAAGATTGTCAGTAATAAGAAAGGTATTTTAAAAGTTAGAAATTTGTTAAATAATTGATAAATGTAAAAATCCATGTTAGCGTTAAATTTAAAATAAGTTTGTTAAAATTATTACGTGAGTTCGACATGTCACAACTTAATGAACTGCGTATGGAAATTTCATGTCCAGCATCTTTATTTATCCAATCACTAAGCACTTGAGAAGAAGACAATCCAATCTAAAAATATAAAAGAAAATTTTACTTATAAAATTTCAACGAACCACAATGGGCTTAGTCCATACCTGTACTGTGAAACTTCAGATAATATTGATTTTTCGATCAACCAATAAAAAACCGTCTATGCAAACATCGAGATTGCGGTGAATTTTGAGAAAAAGATTAATAAAACAATCGATAAAAGGTTGTTGTTGAATATTCACACGTGTATGGTGGCGAATTTAGATCGTCCTGAAAAATTTGATATTATAGTGAAAATAATTAGTGAACGTACAAAATACAAGTGTATAATTCAACAAAATAGGTACTTACCTACGTAAAACCATAAATAAAGTGAAAACCGTAAGGGATTGAAAATATTTTTGAAGAAAATAAAAAATTCACCACAAAACGAAGTCAACAAACTGCATCTGGAAGTTTTTCATGGTAAATGAACCCATCGAGTGTATTTTGATGCGCAATTGTGCCATCCCCAGTTCAAATAAAAGAAAACATTCCTGAATTTAATAAGGTATCGTGCACATTGCAATATAATTTTTATAAAACTAAGTGGAATTTTCGGACTTCATACGACACGTGTTTTGCGTTATTTTATGTTCAGAATTCTTTATAATAGATTTAATAATAGAACTTTTCAATATAACCAAATCTTTATTTACATTTGTGTGCTAAATAAAAACATTAATAATTTTGTAACGAAGGATATTTATTTAGACCTGTTCCGCACCATAATTTTATTTACAGCATTGGTAACGGAACGAATCCACCCTGTACAAGGTAAGATACATGCACTACGAAAGAGCTAAGCTGAGGCACCTTATTTCATTAAATTGTATTTACAAATTTTCACATACTTTTCCATTGACGGGGTACAATTACGTACACCCATATAAAACATTAACGACAAGAACCTTTAACCCTATTAGCGAGGGGGTACATAGCAATTTTTGGCTAGCCCAACGTGAGGCTACGTCAGCACATAGCACTTTTTGGCGTCACAACGTGGGAGCACGAGTCACCTCGAGTAACCTCGTACCACGAGTAAAATTAGGTCATTACAACGAAATTACTAGATAGGTTAACTACAACGAAAAAGTTCATCAAAATTATTTACAACGATAACATAAAAACTAATAATTTTCTTAAAACTAAAATTAAAAATATTCTTATCACTAAAATTAAACGTACATCATCAATTAACTTAAAAAACTATTTCCTTATAACTAAATTGCTTAAAAATAAATCAAAATGGCAGAAAAATCTGAAAGGACGATCAGGTATGAAAAGAAGAATCCAGAAGTAGTGGATGAAGGTGCAGAAGAATTTGAATTGGAAAAAGAGGAAGAAACGTTAGAAGAAGGGGTATCGATAACCGAAGAAGTCACAGGAAGTGAAATGTTAATCCAGTTAGATGTTGACGAGACACCGAAGGTCGTAATAACAGAAGAGCAGCAACGATGGGATATGATGATGGCATTCATGGCAGACATGAAAAAAGACATAAAAAAAAATGCAGAAGACAATAACCAGAAAGCAAAAGAAAATACAAAATTAATTATCAACAACGCGAATGAGGTCAAAAAGGAATTATACGAGAAGATAGATGTAGTTATTAAATATACAGAAAACACGAAGAAGGAACTCAACGAGAATTTACAAGAGTGTAAAAAGGAAATTGAAATAAAATTTGCTCAAGCAATAAATGACACAAATTCAAAGATACAAACGGTAAAAGAAAATGTATACGAACTAAGTGAAAAGGTATCGGAAATTAGTGACCAAATCATACCGGAAATAACAATCAATAAGAAAATTATACAAACTCGAATAATTTTGGAAGGACAAATTGAAAAGTCAAAAACGGATATGAGTCAAGAGGTGTGTAAATTAGCAAATCAGGTAGATAAAAAAATAAATGATCAGGGGGAAAAGCTAAAACAAATAGAAGAAATCGCTAAAATAAAAAGTGAAAGTGTAAACAGTTCAATAACTTTATCGGCATTACAAGATATTACGTGGCCCACAAATAATGGCCAGGCTATTAAATTTTACGAAAAAGGAGATTTTAACCCTAAACAATTCATCAAATACGCGAATCGCAGCACAAGTCACATCCGCGATGTGAACAAATTTAAAAATTGCATCTGCTCAATGATGGGTGGCAATGCTAAAAAATGGTTCGGGTGTGTGCAAGATAAATTTGAAGATTTTGTCGGTTTCGAAAGACTATTTCTAGATCGTTATTGGGACAAGCAAGCTCAGGGGCGAATACGCAACGAGTTAATGAACGGCAAATTTAAAGGGTACGGTCGCCGCAATGACTATGCGGAAAATATCATTAACGAGGTAACGCAACTTGAACCGGAAGTATCCGAGGAAGAAATCGTTGAACACTTATCCAATCATTTTTGTCAAGATATAATTAACAGGGTAGCGCTTGAAAATATAAACACGATATCCGAATTATCGAAATTGTTAAGGAGAACAGATGCGGTTAACATGGACGAAAGAGCCAATAGGCCAAGCTATAATAACGCGACTAGAACTTTTAACAATTATTCAGGGGGGCAACACGACTCAAATAACCAGCGCACTTATTACAATAATGGGAACGACAATCGCAATAATCGGGACAACAGGTACAACCGGTATGAAAGATCGGGAAATTACAATCAAAATAACAATAATTATTCGGGGAACAACAATTTTGAAAATCGTAGGGGCAACAGTAACAATTTTAACTCAAATAATCGGGATAGTCAAGATAATCGTAATGTGGGATACAATTCGAACAGAAATAATTTTGGTCAAGGCAATTATTACGGAAATAATCGAAATTATAATCAGGGTTATCGCGGAAGATTCCAACGAGGGGGTCGATATGAAACAAACTGGCGCAACCACGATAATGATCAAAATGATCGGGATAATCAACGGGGGGAAGACGATCGCAATCAAAACACAAGGTCAGCGAATACAAATAATCGACCGATAAATAGTGTTACGGTAAATAGGACACCTGCTGTGGAAGAGGAAAACTCTCCACAGGATTTTCAATAAATGGCGTAACCAAAGATGAAAAGATAAACTCGTATGAACATCCGAGAGAGTTTATCAACATAGACGATATGGGGGATGTAGAAGACAACAGTACAATAATTTCATTTACAGATAAAATGGTAGGGTACATTTACGTTCCAGATAAATATTTAGTTGAAGCTGGGGATGGAAATTTATTAATAGAAAAAGGGGCAATATGTAATAAGGATGATTTAGAAAATTTAAAAGATTCAAATTTGAATAAAATTAATTCGGTTACGCCAAGCCAAGATAAAATGGAATACGAGCGAAAGAAGAAAGAGAGATTCAAAGAATATGATAGATTATATGAAGAGAACAAAAAGAAAATACAAGAAAAGAATAGAAAGAAAGGAGAAGATCGGAAAATTGCAAGAGAAAATCGAAAAAGATTAGCAGAAGAGCAAGAGAGAACAGAAGAGATGTTATTAGCGATGGAGCAAGAAAGAGCAGAAGAGATGTTAAAGACACCAGAACAAAGAAAGAAAGAAGAAGAGAAGCTGAACAAAATTTTGGAAAATGGAAAAGAATATTTGAAAAAATTGAACCAATTAAACATTGACCGTTTCAATAGACAAGAATGACAATGGCGAAACTTAAATATATTAAAAAAAAAAAAAAAAAAAAAAAAATTTTAACAACTTCTAGAGTAACCGCTTAAGAAATAGTAGGACAAGAATAAAATAGCATTGTAAATTTGATTAAGGCTATTTAGATATGAAAATAAAATTGACCAAGATGAAAGATTCCATAATAATAAAAATTATTGAGATTTGCTTAAGATGAATGATAAAAGTTATTAATACAATTAGAAAACGAGAATTTATTCAATGAAATTTTAAAAGAATTTAGTTAATTTTAGAAAAAAAAATTCTGAATTTAGGTTTTGGGTGAAAACATGAACTTGAAATAAATAACTATGAATTTAAGTTGAGAGACTAAAAAGTATTTAATAAAATTGGTATTCAATGTTGAACAATGAGAAATACGAGGGGGGAAAATTAAATAATATAATAAGTTAACTCAGATGGAGTAACTAGAAGAAGGTAGGTGAGAATAGATACCTGGGGATAAGAAAATAGATCACAGGTGTAAATGAAATAAATTGAGTATATGATTATGTAAGTAAAATGAATATGGAACCAAAAAAAAAAAAAAAAGAGGTTACCGAATAAATATGGGGAAATATAGGACAATATTGATTATAGTAAAATAAAGAATGCCAATAATAATAATAGATAAAAAAATGAATTAGAATGATAGGAAAATAGAAATCACCCAAAAGCAAATACACGAGTTAAAAATAGGAAGATTAAAAATAAAGGGTCAAGGTTTGAATAAAATAAAACGGAAGTCAAATTAAAAAATTTAACACTCAATAAAGTTAAGTCATTATCAGAAATCTTGGTCAAATTTGTTAGTTAAGTTAATATATAAGATAGTTTGAAAATTTGAATAGGATTAGTTAGTTTCATTGAATTTGAGCAATTAGTTAAAACAGTTAATAAGATTTAGTGAGTTAATTTAGATATTAGTTATATTCGTTAGAAAACGATACATTAAAAATTTAATTTGTCATATTTTTGAAATAAAAAAAAAAAAAGCACATAAATGTTAATTGTGGAATTTAACACAAAAATAGGTATTTTTCTTTTAAATTACAAATTAACAGGGGGTAAATGCGGTATCGAGATACCACGTCAATGGAAGTACGTTATTTAAGTTTCAGTAAAATTTTGTTATGAATAAAAGCATGTAACTTATCAAAGTAATCAGAAAAACTTCATCCGATACCAAGAAATTTAGCTTAAAGTCAAATGATTCGTTAAAACGGGACATAAAACAGGTTTGAATAAAATAAATTTGAAATGTATCATTTAATAATTGTCTTTGTTAAAAATGTTAATTTATAGTAAATGAAAGATTGTCAGTAATAAGAAAGGTATTTTAAAAGTTAGAAATTTGTTAAATAATTGATAAATGTAAAAATCCATGTTAGCGTTAAATTTAAAATAAGTTTGTTAAAATTATTACGTGAGTTCGACATGTCACAACTTAATGAACTGCGTATGGAAATTTCATGTCCAGCATCTTTATTTATCCAATCACTAAGCACTTGAGAAGAAGACAATCCAATCTAAAAATATAAAAGAAAATTTTACTTATAAAATTTCAACGAACCACAATGGGCTTAGTCCATACCTGTACTGTGAAACTTCAGATAATATTGATTTTTCGATCAACCAATAAAAAACCGTCTATGCAAACATCGAGATTGCGGTGAATTTTGAGAAAAAGATTAATAAAACAATCGATAAAAGGTTGTTGTTGAATATTCACACGTGTATGGTGGCGAATTTAGATCGTCCTAAAAAATTTGATATTATAGTGAAAATAATTAGTGAACGTACAAAATACAAGTGTATAATTCAACAAAATAGGTACTTACCTACGTAAAACCATAAATAAAGTGAAAACCGTAAGGGATTGAAAATATTTTTGAAGAAAATAAAAAATTCACCACAAAACGAGGTCAACAAACTGCATCTGGAAGTTTTTCATGGTAAATGAACCCATCGAGTGTATTTTGATGCGCAATTGTGCCATCCCCAGTTCAAATAAAAGAAAACATTCCTGAATTTAATAAGGTATCGTGCACATTGCAATATAATTTTTATAAAACTAAGTGGAATTTTCGGACTTCATACGACACGTGTTTTGTGTTATTTTATGTTCAGAATTCTTTATAATAGATTTAATAATAGAACTTTTCAATATAACCAAATCTTTATTTACATTTGTGTGCTAAATAAAAACATTAATAATTTTGTAACGAAGGATATTTATTTAGACCTGTTCCGCACCATAATTTTATTTACAGCATTGGTAACGGAACGAATCCACCCTGTACAAGGTAAGATACATGCACTACGAAAGAGCTAAGCTGAGGCACCTTATTTCATTAAATTGTATTTACAAATTTTCACATACTTTTCCATTGACGGGGTACAATTACGTACACCCATATAAAACATTAACGACAAGAACCTTTAACCCTATTAGCGAGGGGGTACATAGCAATTTTTGGCTAGCCCAACGTGAGGCTACGTCAGCACATAGCAATATATATTATTTTATTAGTAGCACTAAAGGCCTAGTAGGCCCATGGCTTGTTTGATTACGTGGTTCCACTGCTTCCTATTTCTCGCCTTCTGTTCCCAATCTCTCAAGTCCATCATGTTGAGGTCTTCTTGCACTTCAGTCCACCATCTACTTCTTGGTCTCCCCCTTCTCTTCGTACCTCCAAAATCCACTTCCCAAACTTTCTTGGGCACTCTTGTCTCATTCATTCTTGTTAAGTGGCCCAACCATCTTAATCTTTGTGTCTTGACATAACCCACTATACTCTGTTCACCATATAGTTCCTCCAGTTCTTTATTTGTTCTTCTGATCCACCATCCATTCACTTCTTTTCCTCCAAATATCCTCCTCAGAATCTTTCTTTCCCAAACCTCCAACATAGTTCTATCCTGCTTTCTTAAATTCCATACCTCGCATTCATATGTTACTGTTGGTCTAATAATTGTTTTGTATAGCCTTAGTTTCAATGTTCTCGAGAATATTTTGCTATTCAGCATCGGTTTCATTGAGTAGGAGCTCCGTGTCCCAGCCGCAATTCTCGCTTTTAGTTCTTGTTCATTGCTCGGTTTTCTTGTTATTACCGTTCCCAAATAATTAAAAAATTCAACCTCTTCAAATTTCAACGTTTGCAATTCATTCAATTTAACATGCAACGTTTGTTTTGGTCTGAAAGGCGTGTCTTCCCATATCATATATTTCGTTTTTCTCTCATTCACCTCGAGTCCCATCTTCTTTGCTTCAATCAACAACTTTCTTACTGTCTCACCCAACTCGATTCTTGTTCTTGTCAAAATTGTTAAATCATCGGCAAAGGCCAAACACTGGTGTTTTCGTCTGAATATAGTGTTATCTCTATTCATGTTCGCTCTTCTTATCACTCTTTCAAGGCCCAAATTGAACAAGACCGGTGACAATGGATCCCCTTGTCTCAATCCCACATCTGCAATAAATTCTCTAGATAATTCTCCGTTTACTCTTACTCTATTTTGCGTTTCCTCTAGTGTCATTTTTGTCAGACGGATTAGTTTAGCTGGTATTTCCAATTCGTACATAGCCTCATACATTTCTTCTCTTATGATGGTATCGTGAGCCTGTTTAAAATCCAGAAACAGTGCGTATGTGTTCAGTCTATATTCATGGCTTGTAGCTTGTATTTCCTTTAATACAAATATTTGGTCCGTCACCGATCTGTCTTTTCTAAAACCACTCTGATATTCACCTATTCTATCTTCCGCATATGTTCTTAGTTTGTTCTTTATACAGGTAGACAGGATCTTATACATAACGTTCAGAAGGGCTATGCCTCGATAGTTCCCACATTCTGTTTTGTCACCCTTCTTGTGTATTGGGCATATCAACGCCACCCTCCATGACTTCGGCATATCTTCATTTTGCCAAATCTCTTGGATCAATTTCACAATCATTTCATGTAATTTTCGTCCTCCGTATTTGATCATTTCGGCCTGGTTTCCGTCTTCACCTGCACTTCTGTTATTTTTCAGGCCTCGTATTACTTCCAAAATCTCTTCTTCTTTTGGTACCTCGTTACTAAAATTTTCGTCGTCTCTGTATATTTGTTCCACGTATCTATTTTAACTGTTTATTTGTTGTGTACTTAGGAGTTCCTGGAAGTATTCTGCCCATCTTTCAGTTATTTTTTCTTTTGTTCCCACCAAATTACCTTCTTTATCTCTGCAAAAGGTTGTTCTTGGTTGGTAACCTTTCTTTACTTTTTTTACCCCCTGGTAAAAATTTCTAATTTCTCTATTTCTGTACTTTTCTTCTATTTCTACTAGTTTTTGAATATTGTATTCTCTTTTCTTTTCTCTTATTATCTTCTTACATCGCTTGCGCTGTTCCTCGTATGTTTTTCTGTGTTCTTCGGATTTTGTTCTTAGCATCCTCTCTCTGGCGGCTCCACGTTTTTTTATTTCATCCTTGTATTGTTTATCGTACCATTCCTTTCTGGTTTTCACGCATTCCTTAGACTGGTTCTTTACTACTTTGTTTATGCTCTCTTGAATTACCGTTAATATTGCGTCTTTCCCAATATGTTTACCCGTCGCTACTAGTGTATTTTCCATCTCTTCTGCATATTTTATCTGTTTCTGTATGCTTCTTAGCTGTATTCTCTTACTTTTCTTCTTCATACTTTCCTTCTTTTTTTCGGCTATCATTAGGTTTATCTGTTTCATTTTCATTCTTACCATGAAATGGTCGGAGTCTGCATCGGCCCCGCGGTATGATCGTATGTCTTGTATGTAATATTCGTCTCTTCTTTCTACCAGTATATGGACAATCTGGTTTACATTTCTACCGTCGGGGCTCATCCATGTCCCCTTATGTATATTTCTATGTTCATAGCATGTACTTTTTATTTTCATATCTCATACGAGATATGCAACATACGAGACACCTAAATTCAATTATCGATTACCTCATAGTACGGCAAAGATCGGGTATAAAGGTACAGGACGTCAAAGTCAATAGAGGCGCAGATTGTGGTTCGGACCATTGTTTGGTAATTTCAAAAATATTGTTGTGATATTTGTGGTGCAACTACTGTATCGCCCAAATATGCAAAAAGCCCCACGTTGTGTAATCACTAATGATGTTGTGATATTTATGATACAAACCCTGCTTTTGGCTTCTACCACCTTTAAAATCACAATCTCTCTTACCTCGACCAGCTCCAGAACATTTAGTTTATATTGAGACTCTTTTATTATTAAAATTGTGAAATGTTGAACTGCGATGGATCGTCTTTGTAAATCTGACGCAGACCTTAAATTAGTTGCTTTAATAAAACTGCAACTCGACATACGAATAATAATAATTCGTTGGTTTACCCCGCTTTGTTTATAATAAATTCCTAGTACTACCCTATAAATATAACCCTTTCTATTGAAATTAAATAAAAGAAACAATATCTCATAGGTAATTGTATTGGTTATTATTATTACAAAACCAGGTGAATATTTGCTGTGGCTATTAGATAGATGTAAATTTGAAAATATTAAATTACAAGATACATAAAGAGTTTTGTTACAAAAATATTGTCCACGATTATTCAAATAAATAGATATTTTCGAAACTTTTAAAAATGTTTTAATTAAATTTAAGTAAGAGTTACCTTTGTTTAGTGCGCCACTGGGTACGATAATATTAACTTCCGCATAAACGGGTGGAACAGGTGTGTTGTTATCAGCAACTTTAACAGATGTGTTGGTGTCCTCGAATCCAAACAACGGTATCACGTTCAGATGATGTTCAATAGTGTATCCAAAATAATCAGGTACGTAGCAATCAATTGTAATATTTGATTGAGTGATGTTGAAATTTATTAACTTTAACCAAAATTTACTTTCAGATAACCTCCAAAATTTATCCAACGAAACGAAATTCTCAAGCATAACCAGGCCGTGCTTGATATAATGAACAGCAGTAAACTTTTTCCAATTGCTGTGCAAATGGCTCTCAAAACCAGCATAAAACCAATATCGATCGAATAAACCAAAAATTTCTCAATCAATCTCAAAATCGCACAAAAAATATTCTGCCAACCATAAAAATTCTATCTCGTACCAACTGCTAATTCCAAAAGTCACTAAAATATTCTCAACTTGACGATGTTTACTCGAGCACATATCAAAAACAACTGAGTATAATTGAAATATGAGGGGATAAATTTTTATAATTTTTGTCGGTCACCCATTCAAGAGCTTTCCCGAACACACCTTGCTTGCGCGCCAATATCGCACGACTTAGAGCAGAACCAGTCGACCACTTATCGACCCTTATTAAAATTTTAACAAAATTAGCGCAAAACCACAGCAAAAGCAACATTACATAATATAACAACAATGTAAAAAGGTAAGTTCAAGTTTACATCATTAAAAACTTAAAATTTATTGAAAAATAATCAAAGCAAATATTTCAGGTCAATGACCTCGAATTACAGATGAGGTCCTGAATTAACCATGAGATTCGTCTTCCACAGATACCATTGATCTGAATTGATAGAGGAAAACTAAGCTACCTAATGTTTACAGGGATGTACCAGGAAAATACTAAATTCTTGCTCTATTACGAACAAACATGAACTCAAACGAAATGATACCGAGAATGAGTCAGATCGGCAAAAACTTAAATTTCCAGTTCAATATATATACCGTATGTAGCAATAAATAAAGAAATCATAAAACAAACGACGGAAGGTGAAAACATAACTGAAACACGATATAATCTGGAAAGTATAGAACACGAAAGCACAACATATCTGTATAAAAGAAGATTAAAAGAGAAACTCGTTCAAAAAGAAAGAACAACCGAAGAGGACACCTAAAAGTATGTTTACACGGCGCTGCACAAGAAGCTCTAGGAAGATATATAGAAAAGAAAAAACCAAATTGGTGGGATACAGAAATCGAAAAGGAAATTAAAGAAAAGAAAGGGTTATATCTAAAAAGTCTTCAGAAAAACGACAATGAAAGTAGAGAAATCTATAACAAAAGCAAATAGAAAAGTAAAGCAAAATGTATTAAAGAAGAAAAATAGTGCATGGATTAGAAAGTGTGAACATATTGATAGTCATATTGGAGGTACGAGGAGTTCGAAGGCATGGATGCTTTGCTCATCAGTTCACACGGTTGTTAATAATTTTATTTTACTGTCGTAATTTGTTCAAAATTATGACAATTTTAATATGTTTCTTGTTGAGGACTCCACCAATGACGATTCCGTGTCTCTCCTGTTTATATATTATTAAGAGAAGACGCCACCATCCGCTTTTAGAGGTAAAAATCTGAAATTCTCTGTAATCATGTTTAATGTCGGTTATATGTTACACTTGCTAATTTGTACCTTTTATACCAATTATAGTCCTGATGATGACCAGAATTTGGTCGAAACCGGTCGACAGAAGCTTTTGTTTTCTTGAGTATAACGCCTCCCCTGTGCCCAAGATCCTTGATTCCATATATCATTTGGAGCGCGATTTTTATTGTATATTTCAAGGAGTTACTGCAAGAAAAACGACCACAATTTCAGCTAGAAAAATATCAGACAACACAAAGGGGCAAAATAGAATTAGATATACTACAGATTAAAGAAGCCATTAAGAACACCAAAGCGAAACGATTCCCGGGACCAGGAGGAATTTACCCTGAACTGATAAAATATGGTCCAACAAAACTGTTTGAAATGCTAAAGAACTTGTTCGAGAGATGCCTCAATGGTGAAGATATCCCAAATGAGTGGAAAACATCATTTATCTCGCCCATCTATAAAAAAGGACCTAAAGACGACCCAAGAAACTATCGAGGAATAGCCGTAATTCCCACAATAGGAAAAATATATTCAAGAATTTTAAAAAACCAAATAGAAAATGAAATAAAAACAAATCAACCGGAAGAACAGGCAGGTTTCCGGGCTCAACAATCGACAACATATTCACCCTAAAAATAGCCACTAGAAAAAAGAATGCAACGAAATAGAGAAACCCATTATAGCCCTAATTGATCTAGAAAAAGGCATACGATAGTGTACCAATATCGCGTATGTGGACTGAGATGAAAAACCTTAATATAAATGCAGATCTGATAAACGCCTGTAAAAGATATTATGAAAATACGAGTAACACTGCAAAGGTAAAAACTGGCAACCGAGTAACAGATAGCTTTGGTACAACAAAGGGTCTTAGACAAGGATGCTGTCTCTCTCCAACATTATTTAAAATTTACCTGGACAGAGCCCTAAATGGGTGGACCTGACATTTTTAACACTTACTTTTTTACTTCTTTAGAGGCATTTGAGAGAGGGGAGCGTTAAAATTCGGATATGATCAAAATAAGGACCAAAATTCATATAATATTATAAACTTTAAAAACAGCACTTAGCAGTATTATTTGTACTGTCACAATTATATTTGTTTTTGTAAGTTAAAACTAAACTTAGGGAATAATAATTATCACAGCTTACTATGTACTGATTTTTACTACTGCCATATAGAAGAATCGTTTTTTTATTTGAAGTAATCACAGTAGAACTCTGATGTAATAAACCTTGATAGTCTGGGCCTACAACAACGCTTACCTTACAAGTGCTACATTGTAACGAGCGTCTGCAGATCCCAAAATGGCAATGCAACGAATGTAGTCGGAAATGTACGAAACCTAACTGTATTTTTTCAAATTTGACAAGTGCATTAAAACAAAATACACTATACAGATAACCTATAGAAGTACTCCTTAAATAATTCTACTAGTCAATTAGCTATCATTTCGTGATAGCAGGTTAATTAATAATAACAAAATAACAATCGAGGAATTTCACCAATTTATTAATGGTAAGTAAAAATCACCTTTAAGGTAAAAATCACGCTTATGTAAAATTAACTTCTTTGTTTGAATTAGATTGAAAGTAAAATGGCACTTGCTTATATATGTGAAAAATGCGACAAGAGTTTTACCAAGAAGAAATCGTTAATTGCACATATGAAATGGAAACATGAGACATTTGTGGAAAGAACATGCACGGTTTGCAATAAAGAGTTTTCAAGGAAGTCTCATCTAAAACAACACATGAAAAGCAACGTTCATAACAAAACACCGCTGAAATCTTTCAGGTGCCCTCTGCACCCCTGCGATTTTATTGCTGAGAGCAAAGTTGTTGTCTTGAAGCATTATAGTAGCTCTCACGGAATCAACTTGGAACCTACGAATTTAACTTTCAGCAACACCGAAGCCTTTTTTGAATGGAAAAGAAAATTAGAAAGTAATACCAAGGCCCAGTTTATAAACACCAAAGGAAGTGTTAAAGGAAAAAGTGGAACAACTATTTATTTTATTTGTCACCCAGATGGTAATTTTATTTTTAAGAGCATGAATTTAAGGCATATTAAAATACAGGGTTCAAATAAAATAAATGCTCATTGTCCAGCTAGAATTAAATGCCAAATAACTGACAAATGTGTCCAAAGTAGATTATGTTGACAGTCACATTGACATGCAATGGATATAGGTCGTTTAAATATAACAGAGCCAGAGAAAAAAGAAGTTGCTGAAAAATTGGCAGCAAAAATACCTTTTCAAGAAATTTTGAATGACATTCGCGATTCAGTCGTGAACAGTGAATTACAACGTGTTCACTTGTTAACTAGAAAGGATTTGTGGAATATTGTGGATTCATATAACTTAAATCATGAAGCTGTTTTGCACAAAAACGATTATCTTAGTGTAGATGTTTGGGTATTACATATTGTCGTGATATTTTTTGAGGTCCGAATTGACCGACACAAAATTCAAACTTTACTGCAAACTATAGATTGAAAAGATAAAAGCATCCACTTTATTTCTTGAAATTACAAGCTTACAAAGATCTTTAAAGATAAGAATGCTACACAAAAACCTGTTAAATAGATTCATTATGAAGATAACCATGTCAAAATCTTCCAATGAGGTACTTTAGATCAGAAATAATAAAATTTATTGCAAATTGTTATCAATGAAACTTAACCTGTACATTTTGCAAACTTTAAACTGAAATTTCGAAATGGACGCAAAGTGGTAAATTTTGCGCAAGTAAGGTCAGTTGAACTAGAGCATTCAAATTGGACAGTCGAGTAACGGATCCAATTGTTATAGAAAACTTGGAGATAAGCTTCTCAAGATTAAATAACTCCAAAATACTTACTAGCGTATAATCCAATTAAATTAAATAATTAGCAAGTCAAATTTGGACAAACGGCGCCACAGCAGCTCGATTCAACGGAAGCGAATTTGGTAGCATCAGGTCAACACAACACCATACCAACAGCTGATCGAAAGTGCAACACTTGTGCGTGTGTGACCTCAAGATTGTGTATTATCTATGCAGGCTTTTTTACAATAGTCGGATTTATTTAAAACTTAAAGGTATTTGAAATTATCTTATTAACTTTTTACAATTTATTATAATAACATTTTCTACGAATTAAGAAGAGAAAGAAGAAGTGGATCATCATCTTTCGATGTTTTTGTATTTATATAATTGTACACATTTTGTCTACAGATAAAATTATCTGTATTTATTTTGTTATTATTGATAAAGCGCTTGCGAATTTATTTATCAATATAAAAATTATTTCTGATTTAAAAAACAATCTCTTTTATTAATCAACCATTGCAGGTTAGTATTCTGAATTTTTGAGATTATTCAAATACAAAGGTGGATCATTTTATCTAGTCAAACTATTAAGCATTTTTATATTTTTCTTTCATCTGAAAGTGGCGCCCGAAAATATTTTATTTTTAATTAAAATCCACTCCTGGGATGAGTCTACATGAATCCGACGAGAGCGATGCTTGGACAGCTTGTGCCTAGATTGTAATTTTATATCCCTTTCTCAGGACAAAAAAAATTACATAGCAATATGTTGTCAACTACAAATACGGTGAGGTTTTATAAACCGCAAGGTGTCACATTAGAAAATTTTCCTCACCTGAAAAATGAAAACTTCTACCTTATGATAATGAATGACACCCAACTGAAAATTTTACAAAAATTTGGGGATAACTGCGTATGTATCGACGGGACTCATGGCTTAAATGCATATGACTTTCAATTATTTACTTTGATGGTCCTCGACGATGTGAGCTAAGGATTTCCTTGTTGTTTTTTATTTTCAAATCGATCTAACACTGTCGCAATGGAAACATTTTTTAAAGTACTAAAAGACTCAATTGGTAAAATACTAGAGCCAAAGGCTTTTATGTCCGATATGGATGACACCTTTTATAATGCCTGATGTACCATTATGTCTCCAGTTCCTAAACGGCTCTATTGCAGCTGGCATGTTGATAGGGCATGGAGAAAAAATTTAAATAAAATAGAAACTAAAGAAACGCAAGCGTTAATTTATAAAAAATTGAAGGTGCTAATGTTTGAAACAGATCTATACACTTTCAACATAATGTGTAATAAGTTTACTCTCGATTTATATGAAGACAGCAATACTGCAGATTTTGCCAAATATTTTGAGAAGTACAAGCATACTTCTTCCACTTGGGCTTACTGTTACAGAAAAGATGCAGGAATCAATACTAAACAACATGAATCTGGAAAGCATGCATAAGGTTATTAAACACTTTTATTTTGATGGTAAAAAAGTAAAACGACTGGATAAGAGAATCCATATGCTAATGAAATTTATTCGCGATAAATGTTTTAATCGTCTTGTTACTATGAAGAAGGGAAAAATTACTGAAAAATTAAAAAGTTTGAGAATTCGACATAAAAATTCAATAACCGAATCTCTTTTGGTAGTTCGAGACACTGATGAGGGTGAAGATCGTTGGAATGTTTCGTCTTCTAATAACGAAAGCATTTATTCTGTAGTAAGAAGCAATAATTTATGTCAATGCCAGTTGCGTTGCGTAGAATGTGATACTTGCATACATGCGTTTAGTTGTTCATGTATCAATTATAGCATCAAGTGGAATATGTGCAAACATATTCATACTGTTTTTGCACTTTTCTAAAACAAGAGGAGCACATGAAGTTAACAAACGATGTCACTTGCAACGAAGATAATATGAATCAAAACATAACAACTTTCGAAGAAGAGATTATTATCAATGAATTAAGTAAAAAGAAAGACACGGTATGGAATAAAACCAAAAAAATTCCTGAGCTTCGAAACCAATTTTCGAACATAATCAACTTAATTGAAAATGAGGAACAATTTAGAGCTTACGTAAAACACATTGCTCCACTTGAGCATATTATTAAGACGCTTTCAACGAAAGACAATATCGACTCATTAAAAGTAAATCCTGCAGAATTATTAGAACCTGCGAATAAAAATTGGCTATGTGAACATTGCATAACTTTCCCCATTCAGTTCTAACGTCACAAATTATTTTTCGGTAAAACAAATGAATAATAATAAAAACACAATATTGTGAGATTAATACTATTTTTTCAAACCCTAAAAAATTATAATAATATCCTGGTTAATTATATATAAAAGTTCAAAAATACATTTTAAAAAAAGTGCTAAAATCAAAATCCATCAAACGACCTGTCAAAATTTATTAATTTTTAAAATTATCCGATATTAACTTTGACGTGCTTTCTTTTCTCTCTCTGTCGTTTAATGTGTGTGCGAGTGCAAAGGGAGAGGGTACGATTAAAAAAAGGATCCGGTTTAGTATGGTAAATGGTGGTCCAAAAGTAATAAACACCGTACTTTTTTCATTTCGTTCACCATTTCCCTAATTTTGAACGGATTTTTACCATTTTTATCTGGCCTCTAAGTTTAGCCGTGATATACGTGCATACCAAATTTCATGACATTGTGTTTAGCGGTTTAAGCTGTGCGATTGATACTAATTTTTTCGCACAGAGTTACACAAACACACACATACAGACGGACATCAATAAAAAATTGATGAAAATGTTATCAGAGCATCATAACGAATCATTCAATACCAAAATTTCAATTTTCGATTTTTGACCCGATGACAATACTTTCCCTATACATACGTTAATACGTATGGGGAAAGTAAAAAAATAAAATGTCAACAAAGGTTTACTTCTACAAAACGCACCAGAAAATGTAAACAACTTTTGAATAATCCCTCTGAAACTGAACGACAGGAATTGGGGCTAGAAATGATTTGGTCAAAACAAGAGAAGTAATCAAGTTGACTTCGGAGGATTTCTCTTAATGTAGTTAATAATTATGTTTGTTCCATATTATTTTAATAAAGTTTCCGCGTTTTAACTTCTCTTGTATTTTTTATTTAATAAATTTATAAATACAACACATTGTATATTAATACCTTCACGTATGTAAATCCAATTTTCTTTAAAGTTTTTCTTATCAATCAAAGTGCATTTAGCGTTTTCGAGAATCCACCGATGTAACGAGTGAGCACTTCATCTTGGGATAACTTTTCATGGATCTGATATCTATCTTTACACACGAAATCCGGTTCATAAGCCGCTCCACTATAAAGATACAATTTGTAATTACTGCGCTTGCGCGTGAAATGACAGCTGTGTTCGTTGCGTTGCCTTTTTGGGATCTCCAGACGCTCGTTACATTGTACAGGTTACAAGTAATGTAACAGTAGCCCATGGTATAATAACTTTCAAGGTAGGATATCAAAATAGTTCTGCGCATGGTAGGCGGAGTTACTGACGTCATTCGTGACCATATTCTCATGCGTTGACGTTGAACTGAAGTTGTCGTAATCTTACGTTGAAGATTTTGTTTTGTGTGTTTTTTCCAAATTATTTTTGAGTGTTTTTCGTTACAGTTTATATTATTTATAACTGTAAAAATGAGGTGTGCAGTGTTCGGTTGCAAATCCGATAACAAAAGTAAATTATTTGTGAGAAAAATTGAAAGAAATTTGAAGCACGAATTGTTGAACTTACCTGAAAGTTCCTTTCGTTTAAAGTTAAAACTTTTTTCGATACCTAGTCAACATCTGCCAAGAAAAAGTTCAAATTCGACATCTACAAAAACCGATGAACGCAAAAATCGTCTTGAAAAACGAAAGAATTTAGAGGAACATGAAACCTCGCTCAGTGAAATATTTGAAAGGTAAGTTTTAATATTGTTATAAGTAAATTTTGGCACGATTGTATTTTTCTTACTAGTACTTAAATTAAATAATTATTGTAGATCTGTTACTGATAACAAAATTGGTGGTGGCGATTTAATGTTAACTAATGATAATAATATTAACAGTAGTTTTATGAAAATGTGTGATGTTAGGTGAGTTTAACTAACTATATTATATGTAATTCTTAGTCAAGTAGTATTTATAATGCAACAGGAACTGTTATAAAAAAAATTATATCTGCATTTTATTTCAGTGTGAATACTGATAATACAGAACAAGATTTAACTACTGCTTTAAAGTTGAGAATAGCTACCTTAGAAAGTGAAGTAGAGGTTTTGAAGAAGAAAGAAACTTTATTGAATAAATTGTTAACTCCTGCACAACAGCTGAAATACGACTTTATTTCACGACTTTATTTTCGAATAAAATCTTTAAATAAGAGTTTATTACACGCTTCTCTTACCAAAAAAAAGGAAAATGGTAAAAACAGTAACCTAACCATGAAAAGTGAGACTATATTTTATAATAATAATAATAATAATAATACTTTATTCCAACAGGTAACCCCAATAACAGGAAAAACAAAAATAAGAATTACAAGGTGTAATTTAAGATTGTTGATGTTTTATATGCCATCAATTATTGAGCCTAATTAATAGATAATTGTATTATTTTGTTGCCAAGAATTTTGTAAAAACAATATAGATGTTACAAACCTCCGATTTTCAAGAGACTGCAAGTTATTCATACTCAGTAGCTGATTAATATAAAGCAATTATTATGGATGTATTCTGTCATATTTAAATTGTTATTTATTACTTTATTAAATTTTTTTTATTAAAAAATATTTTTAATTAATATTTTTTAATATTCTGTTGAAAATAAAATTAAAAACTGTGATTATTTTATTAATTCTAATTTCATTTATATACGTCCTGTCATAGTATTCTTTTAACCTGGTCACGTGTGACGTCACTGCGCGAACTTGAACGTGTTTAGCGCGCCTTGATATCCTACCTTTAAAGTTATTATACCATGACAGTAGCCGACTACTAAATAATTAAACTATGACTAAATATACAGCATACGTAATTACGTCACGATTTCTTCACTTATATAACCTATTCTGTAACATAACTTCCAGACTTATTGTAGGATATAATTCATAATTTATTACATTTCAAGGTATAGTCTATGTCTAAATTAAGATAAGGGGTGGCAAGAAGTACCCGTCTTAATTTAGGTGAATTGAGGACCACTAGAGTTGTAAGTTCTAGTGATTACTCTAAATTATGAGAAGTGGCAAGAAGTACTTCTCTTAATTTATTGATGAATAACATTTAAGTCGTAAATTTAAATGCTACTGATTTATTAAGTTTTACATGCAGGTATTTATATAAAAACTTAATAGCTAGGTTATCACATTCCAATTAAATTAAAGGTATTAATCTGATGACTTATGATATAAAATTTTCCATTAATAATTTTAAATGCAGTACTTGCTGATTATAAATTGTTTTTAATGTTGACAATGCGGAAATGAATTATTTTTGACCTACTGAAAAGTGTTATTGTGCATTTTCGCTTTATTTACACTTTTCTTTTTACAATTTTGCATATTTACTTAAATTATTAATATACAGGATGGTTCTAAACTAGAACTCACCCAACCAACAAAAACCTGTTTAATTTCTAAATTAAACATATTGCCACCTCCAAAAAAATGGCGTCTGGGTAGTGGCGTTTCATCATTGATAATAATGAAATTTATAATTTTGAATCCTCTTCTGAAGTGTCGTCCTCAAGTAATGGTATTAAATGGTGAACCTTTTCCGCGTTGTTTGACCCTTTGCTTTTTTTGACACTGACGACTCGTAGTGTGCCGTCTGGATCTGGATGTTTGTTACTAATTTTTACTAATGGCCATTGACTGGGATTGATGTCTTTTTCTTTGATGATTACTATGTCTCCTATTTGAAGGTTTCTGTGTTTTGATTGCCATTTGTATCTTTTTTGTAGTTGATTTAAATACTCCGATGACCATGCCTTCCAAAAGTCATGCTTGAGTTTTTGGACTAATTTCCATCTGGAACTTAAATTTGTTGTCATCATGTTGTTTACATGAACTGGTGGTATTAGTTCATGTAAGCTGCCGCCTCCAAAAGAAATTTTAAAAATGCCTGAATCCAATTTCGTAATATTAATGTTTTCTGCTTGTATTGTTATTACGTTTATTAAGACTACTAATAATAATATTAGCAATGTATTTGCCTTTGCTGCAATTGATGATTGTTTCGGTTCTTCTTTGTTGTATTGATTTCGAAGTTTTTTGTTTCCTGGTTGATCTTTTTTAAATGGTGTTTTATTAATGTTGTGGACGAATTCTTCTTTTTTGTTTTTTTCCGCATAATGTGCCTTGCATTTTTCGTTTTCTACTGACATGGGCTTCTTATTTTCGACTACTTCTTGTTCCCAAAATTTCTGTAATTTTTTGTCTTCTTCATAACGGCTGATCATACTGCTTATTTTGATTGGTTGTTGATTTTGGTGTGACATGCTGCGTGACAGGATCCATCCTAGTTGGGTGTTTTGGCAGACTAGTCCATTCTCCATTCTTCGTAAACCTTGTTGAATGATGCGGCTTAATTCGGCAGCCCCTAATATTGCGTCTATTGGGCCTCTTTGCTTGAATGTTGGATCTGCTAATAACTCGTTGTCCCAAGATAAATCCATATCCATATGTTGATCTGGATGATTTTGTGTTAATGTTGGAAGTATCTTGAAATTGATTTTTACCGAAAACTCGCTTGGAACTCGTGGTCTAATTGTAACTTGTATTTGATATTTAGATACTTTTGGATTTGCATCGCTTATCCCTGCTATTTCTGCTACCATTTTTTGCTTGGGATATCCTAATCGTTGTGCGGCTTCTTCAGTTATCAGTGCTGCTTGGCTCCCGGAGTCGATAAGGACTCTCAAATATTCCATATTGCCCATGTAAGATGTGGTGTATACTAATGCTGTTGGTAATAACACTGTACTTTGGTCCTGGTTAGTTGTATAAGACCCTGTTGGAATATTTCTATCTTCTGTGGTGTGCTTTTGGTTTTGTTTTGTATTTGTGTGGTTTGATCTGACTTGATTTTGCCCTTGATAAGAATTATACTGTCTTGTGGATGATTGCTGTGGTTTCCAATTTCCAAATCTTGAATTCGTTGGTTTCCAATCATCATGTAATAACGTATGATGTTTTCTGAAGCAAATTTTACAGCTTCTCTTGCTGAAGCATGGTGCGGTAGTGTCATGATAGATTAAACAATTGCAACACCCTTTGTTTTTTGTCACTTCTCTTCTTCTTTCCGCTGGATTCATGTTCTTGAATTCGCTGCAGTCGTAGATGATATGTTGTTGACCGCAACAGATACATCTTGAACAAAACTTTTTTGATGCATAGGCGTTGGTTGACCCATGTATTTTTTTTATTTGATGTTTTCTTAACCGTATTGCTTGGGCACCCATTTCTGTATCTCGTTCTGATTTTGCTCGTTGCTTGTATTTTCTTGTGGCTTCGCTGTGGACCCTTGTATTTTGATAGTTAACAGTGAAGACCATGATAATGTATTTGCTTGTGGCGTCTTCTTGACCCTTGTTTTTTGATTCTTCTTTTTTCTAGTGGCGTCGCTGTGTGGACCCTTTGTATTTTGCTTCTTCTAGTGGCGTCGCTGTGGACCTTTGTATTGTATTCTTCTCCTTGCTTTGGCGTCGCTGTGTGGACCCTTGCATTTTATTCTTCTTGTTGCTTTGGCGTCGCTGTGTGGACCCTTGTATTTTATTCTTCTTGTTGCTTTGGCGTCGCTGTGTGGACCCTTGTATTTTATTCTTCTTGTTGCTTTGGCGTCGCTGTGTGGACCCTTGTATTTTATTCTTCTTGTTGCTTTGGCGTCGCTGTGTGGACCCTTGTAGAGGACGACCTAGAAGAAGTTGGAGAGATGATGTGAGTGAGGGGATGAAGGCTAGAGATCTCAAAATAGAGAGAAATGGAAACTAGGGACGGAGAAGCAGTACTAACTGTAATTTAATCCGTTATATATATATATATTGTCACACTTTGAAAAGTCAAAATTCAAAAATCAGTATTCAGTTTAAATATGACAGACGTGACAACGTCGCATATGTGATATTATAATTATGGAAAGTTCAACAGGACGTGATAGATAATATTACGATGCCATATGTCTGGTAGATGTGTGTGAAATGCATGATTGCAAAAGATAAGAAGGTAGTTGGAACCCCATGAACGTTACTTCTGTGTAACGTCGTGAGAACTGCAATGCTAGCAGAATAAGGGTTCAAGCCAGTACAGAGAACCAGGTGGGATGCGAGTTATTAAATATGGCAACAGAAGGGAAAAATAGAGAGTTACGGAGTTACATGTTAGTTACGAAGTGACATCGGGGTTACGCCCGGAATACGCGTGTGGCGCGTGAGCCACTACGCGTGTTGGTGTTAGTTAAAATGTTGTTCAAGTTAAAAGTCAATTGGTATAAGTTATTAGTTCCTAAAAAGGATTACAAAAACCTCTCGCATGCCAGTGCTGTACGGACATAAAACTACCCCCGTAGTAATATTTGTAAGGTCAGTGTAAATAGTAAATGTAAACCATTTATAAATATGTTACATTATTTTTAATATACGTGAATTGTTATGAACTTGGAATTTATGATTTACGACGCCGTTCAAATGTTAATCGATCCTTTGAGCTACACCACCCCCAATAATCCACGACTTAGATAAACCAAATTTAAGCGTGACATGGTGGAGGTGCCGGGCTTTTAATTTTAATATTGTTGTACTTTAGAGAGACGTTATAAATAATAAATATTAAGAATTTTTTTTTTTTGATTAAACTTTTGGTCAAAATTTTTGGTTTTGTTATCGTATTTTTTTATGTATTGTATTGTATGTTAAGTTTACTTGTTAAGTTTAAGTTTACTTTAAAGGATTTTTTTTTAAGGATTTTTTGAATCAAGTCAATTGAAATTTTTATTTTTTTTTGAAACGACTTGGGACAGCCGTTTTTAGAGGGGGGAGTTATGTCACATTTATAATAAAATATATACCCATAAAGAGACGTCTCATTCAAATGCGGCGAAGAGCTCATATAACGAAGTTAGTAATCAAAAGCTAGCTACCAAAATCAAAATCCACTTCATTATATGAGACTTCAAAACATTACAATTTTAAATAATGGGTTAAAAGATTATTATGAAGTGAATATAAAAATAAATAAATGAAATGCCAATTAGTAAGGATTATTAAAAAATATATTGAATGGGGCACTATAAGGCACAGAACGGTAAAAACAATGATTACAAAGGCACTATAACTAACTCAAGGAAATTTGAAAGAAATGATTTAATTTAAAAGGGGGCACTATTACAATAACAACATTAATTAGGCATAGGCACGTTTAAAGAAATGTTTATCGAAATTTATATAACACAACGTTGTTAATAATATTTTAATTATGTAAATTTGATGTCTAGTTAAGAATTTTTTTAGAAATAGGAAATACTTTTTTTTTATGCTAATATATTTTTTTTCTGGGTATACTCGAATTTCCAATAAGTATGGTCACACAGTAGTTCGAGTAATTTTAATTTAAAAAGAAAACACATTGAAAATCATGAATAACCTATACATACAAATGGTTAAAGAAAAAAAAATATATATATAAAACGACTTGTTGTTACAATACAAAAGATACAAATTAAGACATAAGTGATTAAGGACGGCATCAAGTTGCTTAAAAAAGTCTTCTCTATCTCAAGTAGTTTAAATAAGGCGGGTATTTACCCCAGTGGTAGTTGAAGTAACTACAATACAAAAGTGTAAAAGCACGATAGGGTTATAAGCCGACCCTACTATTATAAGTCGTAAACACATAGTTAAACCATCAAAAAACAAAATAAGGACTGATTTAGATTTTCAATGTGTACGTCCAGTCAATTTCATATTGACATACAAATATTATAGGAAATTCGAGGTATTTACAAACTTATGTGACAGAGTTAAATTTTTTTTTGTTAATTTTTACTATTTTGTTTATATGTTAGACAAATACGTTATATATGTTATATGCTTGGTTTATTCTGTCGCATACTGTTCAATTGTTTTCAATTGTTTTGTTATTGTAAGAAAAAAATTTTTTTTTTGGTTCATATATTATTAAATTTTGCAATTAGGCGTTCTCACACTCTCTCAAAGGCAGGCGTGATTAAACGGCTTGGGACAGCCTTTCCTTGCAAGGGGGGTTATGTCACACTTTGAAAAGTCAAAATTCAAAAATCAGTATTCAGTTTAAATATGACAGACGTGACAACGTCGCATATGTGATATTATAATTATGGAAAGTTCAACAGGACGTGATAGATAATATTACGATGCCATATGTCTGGTAGATGTGTGTGAAATGCATGATTGCAAAAGATAAGAAGGTAGTTGGAACCCCATGAACGTTACTTCTGTGTAACGTCGTGAGAACTGCAATGCTAGCAGAATAAGGGTTCAAGCCAGTACAGAGAACCAGGTGGGATGCGAGTTATTAAATATGGCAACAGAAGGGAAAAATAGAGAGTTACGGAGTTACATGTTAGTTACGAAGTGACATCGGGGTTACGCCCGGAATACGCGTGTGGCGCGTGAGCCACTACGCGTGTTGGTGTTAGTTAAAATGTTGTTCAAGTTAAAAGTCAATTGGTATAAGTTATTAGTTCCTAAAAAGGATTACAAAAACCTCTCGCATGCCAGTGCTGTACGGACATAAAACTACCCCCGTAGTAATATTTGTAAGGTCAGTGTAAATAGTAAATGTAAACCATTTATAAATATGTTACATTATTTTTAATATACGTGAATTGTTATGAACTTGGAATTTATGATTTACGACGCCGTTCAAATGTTAATCGATCCTTTGAGCTACACCACCCCCAATAATCCACGACTTAGATAAACCAAATTTAAGCGTGACAATATATTTTTGTGTCCTCTCTCGCTCTCGGGTCGCTTATTAGTGAAGATTCTTCAGACGTGACACACAATCAAAATAAGAGACAGGATACATCGTACATAATTTATTAACAAACATTCTCATAAAACCACAAACAACAATACAATTAAATTACTAAATAAACTCAACAGATAATTAACAACTTAGAATCCCTACTGCAATTTTTGTATAATATTGTAAAGCTTTACCTTGATCTGTTTCTTTCCGTAAAACGAACTTAATTTCGTCGCACGTATTCTCACGCACTGCCGAACTTTATACACCTTCTTCCTTCCCCTATATTCCTCCACGTACTTGCTTCTCGCGTTCCGTTATCCAATGCTGGACCAAATCCACCAATTCTATTTATTCAAATTTGTCCAATACTGCAACACCCTTTATTTTGGAACTGCTATCCAATTAACTCTCCTTCTATTTATGTGATTCCAACACAATTGTATAATTTTGACCTGCAAAACACTTAATTCTCTTTATATTCTGAACTGCAAAACTACGATTGGTTTGCGTGTTGTCTATTCATCCACTTCTTCAAACACAATTGGTCTGCATATCATTTATTTATTAATTTCTTCAAACCCAACTGATTTGCATGTCGATTATTTATTAACTTCTAAACACGACCGGTCTGTAGGTCCTCTATTTTGCAACTTTCATAAACACGACTCGTCTATCTGTCGTTTAATTCTCAACTGTCTTCATGCTCTTTATTATCACTTGGCATGGTTACCACTTGCTTTTCTTTTCTTATGTTTTTCTTCTAAGAGGCCGCACTATACTACCTCTATTCTTTTTTATTTCATCACAAACAAAACTTAAATCTAGTAACATTTTTTAATTTTTAATAAACACATTCATACTGAACAAATTTTAATTAAACAATGTTGACATATCCTCCCTCTTATCTTGATTGCGTATCACGTACACATTTATGAGGGAGCTAGCATATAGTGGACACAACAATATATATACAGTAGCGGCAATATGAAACGCACGCTCCCATAAAACCATAAATATTGCACCAATTGGTCCTAACTTGAGGGGTCGGTTTTTTTTGCATTACGGGGTTTTAAAATACAGGTATTTAAGTGTCTTTCAGAGCAGATAGTTTGTTAATTACTTTTAAAGTCTTGAAGTGGTGTTGAAAACTGTTCCAAAGATGTCAGATACCAAGAAATTAAGTGAAACTCAAAAGAACAATATTTTGATATTCCACGAAGAACATCGTTCTTTTACGTACATAAGTAAAAAATGTGGGTGTCATCGAAACAAAATAAGTCGATTTTTGAAAAAATATGACTCAACTTGAAGTATTAAGGCACTTCCAAAAGGATGCCCTAATCAAAAAGCGACTGCAGCTCAGGATAGCCTTTTTCTTAGAATAGCGATCCAAGATCGTTTCAAATCTAGGCGAGAATTAAGGGCTGACATGAAGGAACAGGTTGGCGTCGATCTTAGCGTAAGGACCTTCGGCAATCGGTTAGCAGAATTTGGTTTGAGAAGGCTTATACCGCTGTCAAGAAACCCCTTTTAACCAAGAAAATGAAGAAAAAAAGGCTGGAATTTGCCAAAAAGTACGTGCATTGGACGTTTGATGACTGGAGTCGAGTAATTTTTTCCGAAAAGTCAAAATTTTTACTATACGGCTCCGATGGAAAGAGGTACGTGCGAAGATTTAAAGGTGAAAGATTATCCGATCAATGCACAATCAAGACAACTCGCGGCAGGATTGGTATCATGATCTGGGGATGTTTTTGTCAACGCGTATTAGGGAAGTTACACGTTATAAAGGGTACCATAAATGCTTTAGAGCAGGGTTGTCCAACCCGCGGCCCGCGGGCCGCATGCGGCCCATAATGGATAGCAAAATTTACAGTGCTATTTCATATAAAATCTCCAAATTATTTCATCCTAATGAATGTATTGCATCTCTTTCTCGCGCCTATAAACGCTTAACCTTAAAATTTTATTCTTTGGCGTTGGATGAAAGTACTGACGTTACAGACGCGGCTCAAGTTGCTATTTTTGTTCGGGGAATTGATTTCAATTATAATATTATTGAAGAAATGGCCGCTTTGGTCCCTTTAAAAGACACCACTACTTCTCTGGATTTGTACGAAGCAGTGAAAGCCACTTTAACAAGATTTTCTTTTAAAATGGACAAGATGTCGGGTATGGCTATTGACGGCGCGCCTGCGATGGTTGGTAAACGAGAGGGACTTGTAAAATTAATAGAAAACGAAGTAGTTGCGACCGGAAGCTCACGTTTTATGAAATATCACTGCATTGTAGACTGCGTTCGAAAGCTCAAAAGTTATACAATGCGCGAAGGGCGAAATACATACATATAAATGTTACGTGAAAACATTAGCTTGGAGCGAAAATTTAAAAAATGTGAATAAAAAAAGACGTAATTACTCGTTCTTGAAAATTAATATGAAAAAAATATCACTAGGCATGTAATTTAATAAAAAAGTTATTGTTATTTATTTTATTTTGAAAGTAAACGAAAGTAAACATGCAACGAATGTTTTCTAGTTGGGCTTTTTAGTGTTTGAACGTGTTTTCGTTAATGCGCCGATGACAGTATAACTTTTGACCTTTCGGATCTACTCTACATCAAGAGAATCTATGCGCGAAGGCATTGAAAATGAATAATGTTATTCAAGTCGTCATTAAATGTGTTAATTTTATAAAATCAAGAGGATTGAATCATAGACAATTTCAAGAATTCCTTAGTAATATGGATGCTGCCCATGGAGATATCGTTTATTTTTGTGAAGTAAGGTGGCTTAGTCGTGGTAAAATGCTAAAACGATTTTATTGTATTAGCTACGCAAAATGGTTACTTTTGAAGCTGTTTCGGGTCCGCAAAATTCTATTTTAGCGGCCTAGTACTTAAAGTCGTCTTGACAGCACTTTAGCGGATTCAAATTTGTTTATTCCAAAATCTGGCAACCGGTTGCTATAAACATTTTCGCACAGCCTTCTAATATACATACATATGTTATTGATGTCTATTTAAAATGAATATTTTAATTCAAGAAAATATTTTTTGCGAAACTAATACAATAAAACGTTGTATGCAATACGTACGCAAATAGTTTTAGCAGACTCATCTTCATGTTACGGACTCGGCTGGCGCCTCGTCCGTAACATTACGATTCGTCCGCTAAAACCATATTTTGCGTACTTATTACATAAAATACTATTATGACTTGCGAGACGAAATAAAACTTTTTATGAAAACCAAAGAAAAATGTGTGCCTGAGCTTGAAGATGAAGACTGGCTTACCGATTTAGCATTCCTAGTTGATGTGACAGCACATTTAAATGATCTAAATATGCGTCTTCAAGGAAAAAGCCAACTCATCAATGATATGTATCAAACCGTAACAGCGTTTGAAATTAAACTTAAATTATGGCAATCTCAAATTACGGCAAATAATTTTACGCATTTCGAAACATTAGCTAAATATGGTCCCACAAATAACGAGAAATATGCAACTTTGCTTTCTGTTTTGATACAGGAGTTTGAAAACAGGTTTCAAGACTTTCGGAAAAGTAAACTAAACTTCAGTGTTTTTTCTACTCCATATTCAGTGGACATAAATTCACTTGCCGCAAATTTGCAAATGGAATGCTTAAAATTGCAGTCAGACATACAACTTAAAGAAAATTTTTTTGCAGTTTCTTTACTGGATTTTTATAAGGACTATCTTCCTAGGGAAAAATATACCTATCTTCATGATCACGCCTTATTTATGACGTCACTTTTTGGAAGCACATACATTTGTGAACAATTATTCTCCAGGATGAAGCACACCAAGAATAAAACAAGAAACAAAATGTCAGACGACCATCTTGAAAACTCACTTATATAGATGCATTAGTTTTACAAAAGCAAGCCCAAAAGTCTCACTAAGTTTGCATTGTTTTTTTCTTCATTTTAAAATAAAGAACTTATATTATAATCTTTGACTATTTTATTGTGTAGGATAAAAAAATATGCGGCCCCAGAATTTTTCTTTTTTTGGTAATGTGGCCCACAGATACCAAAAGGTTGGACAACCCTGCTTTAGAGTATATAAAAATACTTGATGGGCATTTACTACCCTCGTTAAGCGATTTATTTGCTGAAAACGAAGAGTTTATTTTTCAGCAAGATAATGCACCATACCATAGAGCAAAATCGGTTCGTAAAAATTTCAAAAGTGATTTTTGTTTTCAAAATTTATCTATCGCCTTTTGTTACCTATACATTTTTATAGAAAATTCATGAAAAATATAACTTGATTTGCTTCCCTTTATCTTTCAGGTATCTAAGTTCTTCTTGGATAATAGCATTTACGTACTTGATTGCACAGGGAACTCTCCGAATCTTAATCGAATCGAACTATTTGGGCTATAATGAAAAGGCATATTGCTTCGACATCTCCAAAGAGTATACCTGCGCTTATAGAAGCCGTTAAATTTGTGTGGAACAATCGTTTAAGCAACGATTACCTGGCAAGCATAACAGAGTCAATGCAGCGTCGTTTGAAAAGTGTAATAAGGGCTGTAGGCGGTCTCACTAAATATTAAATATACAATAAATAGTTTTTAACACAAAATTTGCACATTTATTGTTATAAAAATAATTTTATTATAATTTTTTCGGCAAACCTACCTGACCCGCCAGTACCTGAAAACCGTACATTGTTTGCCTTTTACTGGTTCTACTTTCTTTTAATAAAGGTTAGTAGGATATTTTGTAGAATTTGATAATTTCATACAAAAACATAAGTGTTAGATGTCTATAGACGCAATAAATTAAGGTTTTATGAGCGTACCTAAAAGTTTCAAGGGTATACTGGTGACTATTTATGTTTTTATGGGAGCGTGCGATTCATATTGCCGCTACTGTATATATTTATCAAGTGTATCATGTCACTTCCAAAGTAGATACATTTGCAACGGAGTCACTTCATATATATCGTCGTGACTTCCGATTTTGGAAGTCACTACGAATCTCCATGTTTTTAGTGTTTAACGGGTAGTGTATGGGATCAGGCGTTAAAATCCGAAATTTTTACTGGAAGTGACTCTGGTGCAAAAAAATGTTTTAGTTCCACTGTATATCGCTGGCGCTAGCGTCGCATATATGATAATATATATGAAAAAGCATCAACTGGATCGTGCAACTTCCGTTAATACGACTGCACGTTCTCACTTCTTTTTATCGGCAACATGTAACAAGCTACTGTTATTTTGGTCTATAGGAAAACTTTATTATTTATTTTAGGCAGGAAGAAATGGAGGTCACAAGCGGAGTCCCCCAGGGCTCGGTTCTTGGACCGACGCTCTGGAACCTCATGTACGACGGAGTGCTGCGTCTGAAGCTCCCAGACGGATGCACCACCGTGGGCTTCGCGGACGACCTCAACGTAGTGGTCGTGGGCAAGGACGTGGCAGAGATCGAGACATCGGCGACAGAGGCGCTTGACACCATCTCCGCCTGGGTGAGCGAAAGAGGACTCACCCTAGTCCCTGAAAAGTCGGAGGGAGTACTTCTCAGCGGAAGAAGGAAAGTCTCCAAGGTTTCCCTCCGACTGAACGGAGTTCCAATTCCATCTAAGGACTCCGTAACCGTTCTCGGCGTCAAGATCGACAAATACCTGAACTTCGCCGAGCACATCAGGGACGCGTCCGCAAAGGCGGGAGCAGTGACGACATCGCTTGCCCGCCTTTTGCCCAACATGGGAGGCCCTAAGCAGGCAAAGAGAAGAACCCTAGCCCTCGTGACGCAGTCGATCATACTGTATGCAGCACCTGTATGGCACGAGGCGCTGAGGGTTAAAAGGAACGCGCAGAGACTGCTGAGCGTCCAGCGCAGAATGGCGCTGCGCGTTTCCTGCGCTTACAGGACGGTCTCGCTCGACGCGGCCCTCGTTCTGGCGTCGATGCCCCCCATCGACCTCCTCGCACTAGCAAGGAGCAGAATCTACGACGGAGTGGGGGGTGCCGGATGCGAGGTGGCCGAAAGTTGGCAGGCCAGGTGGGAGGAGGCAACTTGCGGCTTGTGGACCCGCAGACTCATCCCCAACATCAAGAGATGGGTCGAGAGGCGGCATGGACAGGTGAGCTACCACCTCACACAAATGCTGTCAGGGCACGGCTGCTTTGCGTACTACCTGCACCGATTTGGCATATTGGGAAGCCCCAAGTGCAGGTTCTGCGAGGAAATCGATACCGCGGAACACTCCCTCTTCCAGTGCTGGAGATGGGAGCGCGAGCGAACAATGGTCTCGCTTGCACTGGGGTACACAATGACTCCCGAAGACCTGGTCGAAGCAATGCTCGTCGACGAGGCCCAGTGGCAGCGGATAAACACCCTCATCTCAAACATCCTGAGGTGTAAGGAGGCAGCAGGAAGAGCCGAACAACGGGCCGCCGCTGCTGCTGCCCATGCGGGGGAGGATTCCGACACTGAAGATCAGTGACCCGAGGCCAATCGCGGTCGGGTGGAAGAGTGGCATGCGAAAGAGCACACGTAACATCGAATTCCATCGCAATGCCCCCTACCCGACCGTCAAACCAGGAGGCCAACCAACGAGGAGGAAAGGAAAGGAAAAGGAAGGGAAGAGAAGGAAAAAAGGAAAAAAGAACTCGGACAGGTAGAAGAGAGGCTTGCGAAAGAGCACACGTTTCATCGAATTCCATCGCAATGCCCCCTACCTGACTGAGCAACCAGGAAGCCATTCATGAGAGGAACTTGGAGGCCCAAACGAAAAAGGCGGGTCTGCACACGATACTGCAGACCCAACGCATCTGCCCGAACATCCAGGGCGGGAGATGTCGAAGATCCCGACATCTCGGACCGAGCATCCCGGAAGAAATGCCTGACGGCGAAACCCGGGTGCTTGGTAGGGGGGAGTTTTAGTCAGTGAAGTCTGACACTATCCACTTCGATTAAGTGGGTGTCTCGCACGAGATTTCTCCTCCCTGCGTTGAGCTAAAAAAAAAAAAAAAAAAAAAAAAAAAAAATTATTTATTTTAGGGTTTATAAATTTTTCATTAAATAATTATGTTATAAATTTCTGACTATGTATGATTTTTTCGTCCAGCTTTGTATAAGCAAGGCAAATTTTATTTTATCAATACGTTTTACCGTTATAAATTATTATTTTTACTAAAAAATAGCACTTTCTCGATATCTAATAAACCATTTATTACTACGCATCTTTCTTACCTACATAATCAATGGTATTTTAATAAAAGATCGGTAAGGTAGATCACTAACCTTCAAGGTTGCTTCGATTTTGCATCGGCGCAAATTCGATTAGCAAATCACTCTCGCCAAACCGTTGTAGTAACGCCGACACACGAAATTATTAGCTCTGCAAAAATTATTAAATTTATCGATTTCCGATTTATGATATCGAATCGAAGTATCAGTTTTATGACTAGTAAAGTTTCACGACCGAGTGTAGTGTTATTTTTAGATTTAACGAGATCAGTAGTGATGAACAATCAAATTTTTATTTCGATAATTAATATTATCGACCAACACATGTGGAAAGTCAATGCGACGCCATTCTTAAAATCCAGAATAACCGCCAAACATAGCGACCATTATATTGAGGTGATTTATTTTATTATCCAATCCACCCTTGACGTAAATGGGCAAACTGGAGAATTTATTATAATTCCTATTGAGAAGAGTGTTGAAAATCCGCAAGCCAATCGGCTCATTTTTACTCGCCAACGAACGTTGCCTGTCCATTCTGGAATTTCAAAAACATTCGTACTGGTGCCCAACATCTGTTCAAACTTTCTTGCTTTTTGGGTAGTATTAGAGTGGTTTTTATATCACTGGCTTTTAACAAGGCAATTGAATTCGTAGCGACACCATCGAAGTGCGAAGGTTCATCTTCCTGTACAACTCGACTCCAGCTGGCGACATCGATAGATTCGCTCTGTATATTTTATGTGTTTATGTACTTGTGTTCAACCATTGTAATCAACTATCAATTTTTATATTTTAATATTAACATTTACCATTCATATAATCTGTGTAGACAAGAATTCTCTTATGTTAATTACGATTGATTTCATATTTATTTATATTAAAAGTGTGTGTTCAAAACGAGTAAGTTTTATTTTCTACTTTGAGTTAATTTTTGTCTCGATAAGGACTACTACGGTTTCTGAACGTCCTTATTCGATTCTGGCGCCCTCCGGAGAATATTACTACGCAAAGAAGAACCCATCCAAGAATCCACGAAAGCGACCCGTCGCTACCCAGCTCTCAGCACTTAGTACCAAACGTACAAAGCTAAGCCGCTTCGTTATCACATCCACGAGCATAAAAGAGGCAATTGGAACTGGAAGCACTAGTTTTTACTTTTACCATTTCATAAGTGGTGCTTTTCACGTTTCAAACATTGCATTAGATATTTCTTGGAAATCAGTTTCTATATTTAATTTTGATTAGAATTATTAATTTAATACTCTTTAGATTTAATAATGTTATACCATTAAAAATCTGTGCAAATTTCTGTAGATTATACATTATAATAATTAAAAATAATTAAAATCAATTCTGTTTAAAATTTTTTGAACTATTATAATTACTGCTTTTTCTCTAGTAGAATGCGCCGAGACGCGCGCGGCGCACAGTAGTTGAAAGTAGGCATCTGAGTGAAAAATACCTTTAAATTTATTCAAAATATTTATAGGTCATTGAAACTAGCTAGGGTACACAGCATATCATATCGGCAATCAAGTTCCCATTTTTTTTGATGACGTATCCCATGACGTACCAATTTCTGTTTTAGATAACTACCTACTTTTAAAAATGATGACATTTATTTTTTTTTCACTTATATAGCGTTTGTAACAACAAGGTCATTACGCTTTTTATTGGTATGGGTTTATTTGTAAGGGTTACTTTTGGTAGGGTTTGTTTTTTGTATGTTATTTGAATTAATTATGTTTTAACATTTTATTCTGCTTTTCTTAATATATTTCAAAACATTTTATTAGTTACGCATTTTTAAAAGTACAGGAAGGATCATTTATTATATTTTAATTCATATTATTTCACTTAAAAAAATGAAAATTTGGAATAGGAAAAGATAAATCTAAAATTATTATTTTCTTATTGTGAACTAAATTAATGGATTTATACGTAGAACACAACATATTAAACTAATAAAGTTACTATTTTTAGTGCGAATAATTTGCGGATTATTGTTAGATACGGTTTCAACTTCTTAAATCAACTAAAATTTTGGTGATAAAAAATGCTCAAAATTATAGATTTATCTCACTCAAATGTCCTTTTTTAACCATTGTGGCGCGGCGTTCCGCACCCACTATTTTGACCAATTGCAAAGATAGTCGAAATTTAATTTAATATAATTTTTTGTAATAAAAAATATAACATGATTTGAGTTTCGGCATCTTTTTTTTCACAAACTAAGCACTAATAATAATTATAATAACATATAATAATTAAACTAGCGTATAAAAATTATATTCGGTATTTTTGGAATTCTTCTTAGTCGTATTGTTCGTTTCCGAATGTCGTGACCCATCTCTTTCTATGCATGTGATGTGCATTCTAAGTGTTTTCACATACATAGAGGACCTACTTGTTTAACGTGGGCTCCGAACCACGGGAAGTGTAATACACTTCATGTTGAGATGGGCGCTCTTGGCAAATTACCTCGGTGGTTTGCCGCTGCCTTCCGAGGAGAGACGGCCAGAATAAAGTTTTTACCCTGCCCGGATTCGATCCGAGCGTTTCGCATTAGCAGTAGACGCACTTAACTGCCAAAGCTATGACCATCTCTTATTATTTTTGGAATAAACGTCTATTAATCTCACCTTAAGGTCTTATTTTTTAAACAAAGGAGAAGGAAACCAATTATTTCCATTTTACTTGTTACATTTTTGTAGAGCTCTGAACAACATACTGCTGTGTAATTCCCTTCGTAAACTGCACCACCCTGGGTTTTGTTAGGCGCCAGCTTTCAGAGTGAAAGCAAATTTATAAAATAAAAATGAAATCTTTAGAGGGTGCAAATTTACTCAGAAATTCACTACACTTGTCCCATTTATCTAGCTCAATCGTCGAGATTCACTCAAGGTGTGGTGGATTCGTTGAATTTTGAGATGCTTATTGAGTTTAAATAAATTTAATTGATTAAACTTGTTGATGTGATAATGGAGATGAACAAATTTGCTTTCGTTGATGATCTTTAAACTTTGAAATGCTTACTGTTACTTAATAGAATCGTTGAATAAAAGATTGTTTTGAATCGAAAAATAGTTTTATATTTATCAAAAATAAATTAATCAAATCGCATGCGAACACAGGGTTTCAGATAAATTTTTATCTGAAAAATAATGACAATATTAAATACCAAATAAATCAAATGAATACATCCAAATTTCCTTCCTTCCTCTTGGTGGTCTGAATAAATTCAAAACCTTCTGCTTTCCAGTAGCAGTTTTTAAATTGTTCGTAAATAAAATGTTGTTTATAAAAATTAAATAATTGCAAAAATGTTTATTGAAGTTCGTTGACGAGGATAGTGCTATAAGTTAGTCACGTCCTATTATTAAATGCTTAAGGCAAAATACAAATTTTAAATAATAAAGTTTTTCAAATACCTGGTGTTAAATATCCGACTTCACAAGAAAAAGACTTGCGCACCAACACAATTTAACTGCGCGGTCACTTCACTGCGTTTCACCACTTTGCTTCTTGTTGATGTTGTTGATAAATTTCGAGCTCCCGCTTTGTGATCTCTGACGACGTTGAATTGCCAGTTGACACTTGTTGATTGTTTGAATCGTATTCGTGGAGTGCCAGTGAATTTTTGTTGATATTTGTTTACCAGTTATTTAAAGGGTGAGTCATACTTCTAACTCGTTGTTCGTGACGATGTTCAACAAAAGGTAGCCATTGTTGTAAAAATTGTTATCTAATTTAGACAAACATTAAATTGGTCGAACATCTGGGTAATTTTGGATTGAATTTCTACCCTGGAGGTACACGTCTTGCAAGTTCAAGAGCTAAAAATAGACTGTCCGATTTTCCTGCGCTGTGTTTGAAAATCGTCGAAATTTGCTTATCAGTGAGTAGAGTTCATCACCTTTTGGAATTTTATGATCACCAATTGTTTCTATATTTACAGGAGCGCTTCCATCCATGATGAATTGATTGTTTGTGTGGTTCCCCGACGTCTCGTGAATACAGTAGCACTTTTGTAGGCAAGATTTAGCTGGGTTCTACACCTTTTTCTTATCATGCAGCTCGTTATCAATTGGAAGCGAAAATGACCTTTATTTACACTTTTGGAGATTTATAGTTGCAAATTATGACCATTAGAAAGAGTAGATTGTTTAACAAATTTTTATATAATCGGTTTCACACAATAATTGTTATTCATGGAATAAATTCCATTTTTGTACAGTACAATTTTGGTTATGTTCATTTGTGATAACATTCACAGTAATTTTATCATATTTGACCTAAACAATCCTTTATTATCAAATTTTGAGGTGACAAAAACCTTTGTGAAATTATTTTACAGCTTTTAATATCATTTACCAATGCTTAAAGATCCTTGCTTGTTCATAATATTGAGAAATTGCTAAATTTGTTTATCTTTCTTATCTGTAGTATTTTAATGAGGTCAAATTCTATGTGAAATTTAAATATGAGTAAGAAATTCAGTGATTTGCATAGCCCTGGTAGCTTGAGACACAGCAATACGAATATTGTTCGCGCCGTTTTAGAGGCACTGGTAGAGATCATGCAAGGTTAGATGCACGGAGGACAAAGGGAACTGACAAGTCATTAGCGACAGAAAGTTGAAACTAGTTAGACGTTATGCTTGTAAAATTGATTGTAAAATTATTAGTGTTGCTTATCAAAATAAATTGAAATAAAACAACAGTCCACTTATTTGTTCAAACATAAACTGGTCCAATCGAACCGTATGGAAAACCAATTGGTATTTGTCGATCAACGAAAAAAATAGGAATCGAACACAACGTGACTTCGAATCAATCAATTAGGAATCGAACACAACGTGATTTCGAATCAATCAAATTGGAATCAAACACCGGGCAAGGTGATTTTAATTCAAACAAAGAAGCTTGAAAAACACATCGAACGATCTATTTTTAGAACAAGGTCAGTACCTTTTATCCATTACTAGCGCTATCTCAGTTTGTGTTATTATTGTTAAAACTTTGCAATGGAGGACTTGGAAAGATTGAAAAAAGAAAGAAGCGTTGCTAAAAGCTCTTTGACTCGTTTTGAAACTTTTTTAAATGAAAACGCAGATAATGTTCAAAATATTAAACTAAGATTAAAAAACGCGGTAAATTTGTTGGATTCTTTTAATGCGATTCAAATGGAAATTGAAGTTTTAACGTTATCAGACGATAAAGTAGAATCGGAAAAAAAACGAAAAATATAGAATCGAATTTGAAAATAAGTATTACGCTGTATTACAAGACGCGGAAAAATTAGTTGAAAGCGAGCAAGCATTGGAAGCGAACTTGTCAGGGGTAAATTCGCGAGCGTCAAGCATAGCCAGCTGCGGCAGTCGTACACATTCGACCCATTCTAATAACAATAATGTGCGGTTACCAAAGTTAAATTTGCCAAAATATGAGGGACGCTTGGATGAATGGTTATATTTTAAAGAAACCTTTGATTCATTAATTAACAATAACGATACTATTAGTGATATAGAAAAATTCATTTATTTGCGCTCGGTTCTAAAAGGTGATCCAGCAGACGTAATCGAATCGTTAGAAGTCACGGGCGCCAATTATGAAATCGCGTGGGAGTTGTTAAATGAAAGGTTTAGTAACGAAAAATTATTGGTATTGAGTCATGTTAAAGCACTATTCGAATTACCGAATAGTACAAAGGAATATTTTAGCCATTTAAGATTAATTTTAGATGGTACATCAAAACATCTGCGCGCTTTAAAAACATTAAAACAAGCGGTAGATCATTGGGATACCTTAATAGTGTATTTAGTGTCTACTAAATTAGACAACAAAACGCAACGCGAACTAGAAAAAGAATACTGCAACGAACTGCCCACAGTAGCAAATTTAGGGGATTTATTAAAGGCAAAATGTAGAATGCTAGAAAATTTAAGCGCGAATAGTAGTCCGCAAGTTAAAAATAGTAATAATAACGCTAAGAAAAATGTAAATAATTTTGTTGCTGCAACTGGGGTTGTGTGTTTTCATTGTGATGGGAAACATTTGATATCAAATTACGAAGAATTTGCAAAACTTGCGGTTGAAAATCGGTTTGAGAGAATAAAGGATTTAAAGCTTTGCTTGAATTGCTTCAAAAAATATCTCCGAGCAATGTTTTGCAAAGCACCCAGATGTAAAAAATGTAATAGAAAGCATAACTTTCTAATACACGATGATGGTAAAATTAGTGCTTACCAAACAGAAGAAGGCTCGAATCATGTTAAAGAAAAAATCGAAGAAACTGCCAGCACAAAAGCTGTTACAGCAGATAGCAAGGTAGCATTAAGCTCGTTCAACGGTATGAGCCAAGTTTTATTATCGACGGCAATTGTTCGGGTAAGGGATGTAAGAGGAAAAACGCATGAAGCTCGAGTACTTTTAGATTCGGGATCGGAGTCTCAGTTTATCACGCAGGAATTGGCAAATAAATTGCAATTACAAACCTCTAACATCAATGTGAAGGTCACTGGTATGAACAAATCCGCAACAGATGTAACAAAACAAGTCGATTTACGAGTCCAGGCGCATGATTCTGAGTTCTACATAAACATTGCATGTTTGGTAGTGCCCAGCATCGGTGGTAATATCCCGTGCGTGCCAATAAACATTGATGAGCTAAAAATGCCGGAATTTGTTCAACTTGCCGACAAATCATTTTACAAGCCGGGCAAAGTTGACATGCTAATAGGATCCGAATATTTTTGGCAATTGGTACGGCCAAAGCAGCATAGGTTAGGGAAAATAAACCGATATTACAAGACACGAGTTTTGGTTGGATCGTGGCCGGACTAGTCCCAACCAAGCAAACGACAACGAAAAATAGTTATTGCGGATTTACTACCAATCAAACGTTGCATGAGGACTTAACGCGATTTTGGGAATTAGAAACCTGCCCGGACAGGAAGATTTTGTCACCGGACGAGAAGTTTTGCGAAAGAGATTTCAAGGCCAACACGACACGACAGCCTAACGGGCGTTTTGTCGTGCGGTACCCTTTAAAGCTCTCTGTAGACAAGTTAGGGAAATCGAGGGAAATTGCGTTAAAAAGATTCGCGCACACGGAAAGGAAATTAGAGCGTGACTTAGACCTAAAATTAGAATACAAAAAATTCATTCGTGAATACGAGGAACTAGGACATTTAACGAGGGTGGAAGGCGTTAATGACTACGGGGCGTATTACCTGCCTCACCACTGTGTTATTAAACAAAATAGTTTGACCACCAAGTTAAGGGTAGTTTTCGATGGGTCCGCGAAAAGTTCAAGTGGATATTCGTTTAATGATCTGCAAGTTACCGGGCCTGTTTTGCAGCAGGATTTGTTCGAAATAGTCGTTAGGTTTAGAAAACATAGGTACGTGATAACCGCGGACGTAACTAAAATGTACAGGCAAATTTTGATTCACGAGGAGCAAAAACCGCTTCAAAGAATTTTTGGAGAAATGATGTCGCCGAGGAAATAAGTTGTTATCAGTTGAACACCGTGACGTACGGTACCGCTAGCGCCTCGTACCTAGCCGTGCGTTGTATGTTAGAACTAGCAAGGGAGGAGAAAGGCAAGCCGCTAGCTAGTTTGGTTATCGAGAGGGATTTCTACATGGATGATTTGATCTCGGGAGGCGAAACGACCGAGGAGGTAAGGCAAATCTACCAGGAGGTAACTGAAATATTGAAAGGCGGTTGCTTCACGTTAAATAAATGGAGCTCAAATGATCCCCAGGTTCTAAAAGAAATTCAATGCGCAGAAAAACAAGTCATTTTGAACATGAATGAAAGGGGCGAATCAAAAACCTTAGGTTTATCTTGGCATGCTAATGAGGATGAATTCCAATATTCCATAATACTAAAGGGAGCGGCCGGCGTAAACACCAAAAGAAGCGTATTGTCTGTAATCGCTCAAATATTTGATCCTCTTGGACTGCTAGGGCCAACTATTATTACGGCAAAACTAATTATGCAAAGATTATGGCAATACAAATTGTCATGGGATGATCCTATCCCAACGGAATTGAACGATAGCTTTTGTAAATTTAGGGAGCAATTACCAAATTTAAATCGCGTGAAAATAAAGAGACATGTGCTCTGTAAAAAGCCGATCAGGATTGAATTGCACGGTTTTTCAGATGCGTCAGAAGTGGCGTACGGTGTAGCGATTTACTTACGTAGCATCGACAGCCAGGGGAAAATTTCTTGTCATTTGTTATGCGCAAAAAGCAGAGTTGCGCCGTTAAAGACGTTAACGGTACCGCGCCTGGAATTGTGCGCCGCGTATTTGCTCGCGAATTTATACGTTACAATCAAAAAGGCATTAGATATTGAATTTAGTAAGCGTTATTTTTGGTGCGATTCCCAAATTGTACTAGCATGGATAAGTAGTGAACCGCATCTATTGAAAATGTTTATAGCAAACAGAGTAGCGGAAATACAAGGCATAACAGAACCAAGCGAATGGGGGTATATCAATACATTAGAAAATCCCGCAGACCTGCTGACTAGAGGGGTAGAACCCCAAGAATTAGAAAATAAGCAGGTTTGGTGGAATGGACCTCTATATGGTTAACAAGTGGAGACGAATCTTGGCCAAGCGCAAACCAACACAGTTTAAATGCGGTAATTGAATCTGAAGAGTTCAAATGGGAGGTTCGAAGAGTTAAGACAGTGCTGGTAACCACTATCGAAACTGACGGTGTTTTTGACAAATTTTCATCGTTCAAAAAATTGCAGAGAGTTTGGTCGTATTGTATAAGATTTTGTAAAAACGCGAAGTTAGCTAAAGAAAATAGACAAATTGGGGGGTTAACTAACTATGAGCTGTCAAATGCCACAATCTCGCTGATTAAATTAGCTCAACGCGAAATGTACGAAGATGATTTGCGCGAATTAGCGAAAACGGGAGGGGTAAAAAATTCGAGCAAAATGTTAGCGTTAAACCCTTTTTTAGACCCGGAAGGAACTATTAGAGTCGGCGGTCGATTAAACCACTCGGGAGTACGAGTTCGAAAAAAGGCATCCGGCTATTTTGGCCCCAAGGCATCCTTTAGCTAGATTATTAATAAATGCCGAGCACGTTAAGCTGTTGCACGCAGGACCGCAAGCGGTTTTAGCTTCTCTGCGCGAACGCGTTTGGATAGTGGCCGCACGTGGTTTAGTAAGGAAAGTAATTAAAGGTTGCGTAACTTGTTTCAAGGTAAAACCCGTACCCGTTCGTCATATTATGGCAGATTTACCGGAAGCGCGAGTAACGGCAGCACGTCCGTTCATCAATTGCGGAATTGATTTTGCTGGACTTTTTTTGCTGAAGGATAGAAAGGGTCGAAAGTACAACACCGTGAAGGCATATGTTTGTCTATTTATTTGTTTGTCCTCACGAGCAATTCATTTAGAGTTAGTAAGCGAATTGACTACGGATGCGTTTATGGCAGCCTTGCACAGGTTCGTTTCTCGACGCGGTAATTGCTTGAATATATTTAGTGACAATGGCACAAATTTCGTCGGTGCGAAAAGAGAGCTTTACAATTTGCAAAATTCGATTAAAGATAGCTCTTCCTTTGAAACATTAAATTGGCATTTTATACCACCTCGTGCACCTCACTTCGGGGGCAGTTGGGAAGCGGGTGTAAAAAGCTTCAAATTTCATTTTAACAGAATCGTTAAAGATGTAAAGTTAACGTTTGAAGAGTTTGTCACAATTAAAACACAGATTGAAGGTTGCTTAAATTCCCGCCCATTGTATCCTATGAGTAATGATCCTAATGATCCTACTGCCTTAACTCCCGGACATTTCCTAATTGGACATCCAATCGTTGGCTTACTGGAACCGCCACTGCAAGAAGCCAAAATGAGTAGCTTGAAGAGGTTTCAATTCTTGCAACAGATGAAACAGCAATTTTGGTCTAGATGGTCGAAGGAATATGTTTCGGAAATGCAAGTACGAACAAAATGGAAAGTGCAACATCCCACCTTATTAAAAATTGGTGTGTTAGTTTTGGTCAAGGAAGATAATCTACCACCGTTGAAATGGGAATTGGGCAGGGTGCAGCAGCTTCATCCTGGTAGTGATGGTATTGTTAGGGCAGTGACCTTAAAGACAAAAGCTGGCGTGATTAAAAGACCAGCCGTGAAAGTTTGCATTTTGCCACAACAGTATGCGTTATAGTTCAGTTGTGTTTAAAAATTTTTTTTGTGCGTGAAATTAAAATTTACTTTGTGTTTTAAGGACTTATTTTTTGCAGTTTTGTTAACAGTTTTATATCTTTGTCTTGTTAATTCATAGATATTTTGGATTTTGTTTACTTGTTCAAATTATGCAATGTATTATTTTTAGTTAAGATGTTGTCAGTTAGCTAGTAAATTAAGTTGTTGACTTTCGTGTTAATTTTTTGAAAGGGGTTCTTTCAAGAGGAGGGCCATGTTCGCGCCGTTTTAGAGGCACTGGTAGAGATCATGCAAGGTTAGATGCACGGAGGAGAAAGGGAACTGACAAGTCATTAGCGACAGAAAGTTGAAACTAGTTAGACGTTATGCTTGTAAAATTGATTTTAAAATTATTAGTGTTGCTTATCAAAATAAATTGAAATAAAACAACAGTCCACTTATTTGTTCAAACAAATATAACAAACTTAAATTGTTTTCTTAAACTTGTTATTGTGAAATACCTTTTCTCAACAAAAAAGGTGAAAAAATAGTAATTTTTTTAAAAGTGTGATAAAAATTTACTCATTAAAAAATGAGGCTAAATAAACGCCCATCATTATCACGTTACAGTCTCATTTTTTAAAAGAAAGAGTAGGAAATCAATTTCCACTTTACTTTCGTTACATTTTTGTAGAGCTCTGAATAACATACGAAATATGCCAACCACATGAATCGTAAGTATACTGTATTACGGTTGCTACCAATTTTTAGCTTATTAGTATCATTAATTTATTAAATTTAACAAATTGAAATTTGTTTCTTGAACTCATTATTATTAAATACCTCTTCTATGATACCTCAACAAAAAAGTTGAAAAATAGTAAAGTTATTTTTAAACCCAAGTTAGGGGAGTAGCACGAATTCCGGTACCCGGAATTGACAAATTTCTTATAGATTCGGAAAGCTGAACGTTTTTATAGTAGATTTAAAAAATTTACGTGCTGTTCCCGAATTTTTGTTTTAAATTTTCAACTTGACTTCCTAAGGGCTTTTTATTGATTTTATTTTATTGATTTTTATTACGAAAAAGTAATTTCATTAAGAAGAAAGTATTAATAAATTTAATTTATGATGAAATCAAAAGATAAAAATTTGTTTTCAGTACATTATTAAAGCAAAGCCAATATTTTAGGGAATTCCCCGTCTTATTACGCGAGTGGTTACGTCTTTGTCCTTTCATTCATTTGTGTTGTGTTCTTGTTACGTGAAAGTTTGTTCCGAAATGATTTCACGGGGCCGTTTGTTAGTGTCATTAGCAGCAAAAACAGGTAAGAAAAACAAACATTAAAATAATAAAATCAATATGCATGAAGAAAAATTTTGACAAAAAAGGTAAACAATCCAAAAAATTGAAAATTAAACTGACTGAGATAGCTATGTTTTTTATACAAGCTATCTTTTGAGTGTAAAAGGATGCGATTCATAAAATGTTACCGTATTGCTAGAATGGGCTTTAAAATTTTGATTTGAGTAATTTAACAGTCTAAAATAGTAATGTTTAATTTTTATATCAATGTTAAATAATATTTTACCTTATTTTTGGTAATTTTAATTACAATAAAAACATTGAATGGAAAATTAATAACATTCCTATATCTGCAATTATTAACAAACTAATAAGATATCCGCTCTCAAATTTTACGATTGATCACTTGTTTAGATCTGCAATTGACTAATATTAAAGCTAATAGTAACTTTTCTATTAAAATTTAGAGTTTTGTTAGTAAGTCGATTATATCATTTTTCTAAAGACAATGGAAGTTGGAATGTTAAACTTTTTCCACTCACACGTTCAATTGATACTTTATATCAATGTAAAAAAAAGTTTTCAAAAATTTCAAAATTTTTCATTACAATGAAAAAAAATTTAACAATGTATTAATAATTAATTATAGTTAATGTTGTTTTCAAAAGATGCAAAAATGTTAATTGCTTTGTTTTGCGTCTTTTGTTTAAAATTTGCCATAATTTTGATAAACCACATAATAATAGTCCATTAAATGAAGAATTTATTGTTAAAACTGTTATTCTTTGTAGAAAATAAACTTGAAAAAACAGCAAAAGTTATCTTGGAAAGAATAGAAGTAAATTCTACAAAAATAAGCATTAAAAAAACTCGTGATTGGATAAATACGAACAAATTCAATTATAATCCTGTGGAAATTGATAGAGATTTACAACAAAATGATATGACTGGTTCTTCTATTAATCGACCACCATTTGTCGAACAAAAAGAAATAAAAACTAGACAACAGGACAACATTAATGTTCTAGATAGTTCTTCCGGAGTAGATTACACGGAACTTGTTCCTGTAAAAAATATCGAAATATACTCACTGAATGTCAATAATATGAAAAGTAATTTGAAAGAATTAATGAACCCAGAAATTCTAAATGATGTTGATGTATACACTTTCATTGATAATGACAACGAAATTTATAAAGAAGTATGCAATCCGCCTGATGGAATTCAGAATCAAAATGCAGATTTAGAATCGATAAATGAAACAATAGATGACGACATCAGGGATAAAGATTTTACTATTGATGACCATTTAATCCCATCTAGTACTAGTAGCAATACTTCAGAAAACGATGATGAATTAATCAGTACACAGATAGACACAACTCTTTCTATGCCTTTGTCAGAGACAATCAAAGTAAGTACAAATAATGGTTTTATGATTATTTTAGTGAAGGTTTGTTATTTAATTTAAATGGAACTAGAAAACATTTTTTAATTGCATCCATCTTGTGTATCCTTGTAGAGAAATCAAATAACTAGCAAAAAGGTCGTACAATGCAGATTCTGCGAAGAAGATATACTACCAAAAATTTCAATAGACATTTGCAAAGAAAACACAAGGAAGAAAGTGAAGTGGAGAGTATAATGAATTTTCCGAAAAGCAGTAAGGAAAGACGACATGCACTTTCATTATTGAGGAGCGATACAAATTTTGATCTTTTCATAAAAGGTATAATAAGACCAAGCCGACAACGGAATAAGGAAGTTGACAAAAACACTTTATATATGCCATGTGCATATTGCAAAGGTTTATTTGTAAAGAATTATTTAAAATGTCATTCAAAACTTTGTATCAACCAAAATCGAACAAGGAACCCGGCGGAAAGACAGAATCACTTGTTCACTTCACAAACAGTTATGGCGTGTGCCGCGGATCCAACAAATGTTATTTCTAAACTAAACGTAAAAACATAAGTAAGTTCTTGTTTTAGTAATGTTTCGATTGAATGTAACAATAGGTTTGTTCCAACGTGCTATTTTTGTACGATCATGAAACTGTACGTAAACTGTTGGGATCGGATTTATATGCAGGCGTTAATTTTGCACCATCAATTGTCGATGTAAAAATTACAAGCGATGGTACGGATTCGCGATTGATTTGTGCACCAGTTCTGTCATTGTAACTTAACCTTACTTGCTACTTTTGTTATTTAATTCTCAATTATTGTTGACAATGGAAAACGAATTTGTTGGTAAGTATAATATTTACATGCTTTAGCTGTTAAACACATTTTGTATTAATGCTGTTTGTTCAATCATTTTAACAATATTTACTTGTAAATTGCAGAAGCAGTGACAATTAATAATAATATCGCTATCCCTGATTACAAATGGAGCCATAACAACTCCAAAGTGCTAATTGATTTATATGGAAAATATAAAGGAGAAGTTGGGACCTTGAAAATAAAAAATACAAAAATGTTGTGGAGTTACATTTGTGCGGAATTAAAAAATCTACAGATTAATGTGACTCCCAACAATTGCATGAATAGGTGGAGGGTTCTTGAGAGGAACTACAAGAAATTTGTAGATAACCAAAATAAAACGGGTAAGTGATTAAAAAGATTATCTAGATTGAAATTTAATTTTGTGAATAATATTCTAGGCCGAGGACGTAAATATTTTGAATATAAAGAAGAAATGGAGGAAATATTTGGCAAAAAGAAAAACATTCATCCTGAATTGCTGTTAAGCACCACTACGATAGACAACTTGCTGATAGAAAACCCTGGTCACAACGAAAATGAGAGAATACAAGAAAGAAATGAAATTTTAAAAGGAAAGGACTGATGTATCGCATGTGCTTTAGTTTTTAAGGTTGTCTTAATTTTTATATTATTATATTTTTAGTTAAAAATCATATTAAATTAGAATAAGTAAGTACAATATTAGTTAATTTATTTTTCAAAGAATTTACATATTAATTTTTATATTATTATTATATTTTTAGTAGAATAAGTGCAATATTAGTTTTCACAAAATAATAAAATATAAATTATTTTTCAAAGAATTTACATTTGTAACGTGTTTACTACCCTATCTCTAATACCACGAGCTTCCTCGCCCTCATAATCATTTTCAACATGTTACGTCTTCCGTTAATCAATAAATTATAAAGAAATTACAAAATATTGGTTCACCCTGTGTATTTTCTTATGTTCATTTAACTAACAGTATATTACTTGGAAATAATTAATGTCGCAAAGCAAGTTTGATAAAATTATGAAAGAAAAATGATTATTTTTATTACGCTGTACATACAAAGTAAATTATTACATTGAATTATGCCTAGTTTACACGAGCTTAGTAGCTAAGCGCTTAGTACTTGTCACTTGTCACTAAACATGCGTGTAAACTAGCTGCTTAGTGCTTAGTAATAGTAAAAATGCCAGTGCGAGTGATTAGGAGCCGATCCTATTTACTAAGCGACAAGTGGATTCCCCCACCTAATTTAACTAAGCACTTGTCGCTTGCGGAGTAGTGTGAACTGTCATGACAAGCGCTTAGTGACAAGTTGGAACGACAAGTGAAATGACGTAGATAATTAAAATATTTCCTAGATAATTAAAATATAATAAAAAGTTTATTTTGGCGTTATGGCAGCGGTAAGGTGGAATTCCGAAACCACCATCAAATTCATACAAGAATTTAAAGAACATGAATGTTTATGGAACCAAAAATCGGCGAATTATAAAAATATGTTACGAAAAATTTTCTCTTTTTCGCAACAACGTTGAATTTATTAAATTCAACTTTTAACATCTAGCAATATATTTCGTAGCACCCTGTATAGCGAGCGTGATTGACGGAGATTAAACTCGCGCATGCTATGATAGGGAGTCATTGGTGGGCGCTCGAACGCTCCGGTCATGTTTGAAAGTGCTGTGAAATGGTTATCAGTTTTTGGTTCAAAATTTTGAAAAGGGATGATTCGATTTTGTGAGGGTTCCCATCCATCAATACGAATGGTTTTTTGGATCTTGCGCTCCAAAACCCTTCATGGGGATGTGACATTCGTGATTTGAGGGATGGTTGATTTTTCCCAGATCGTACATTTTTTGTTGGACCCATGGTCAGTGCTTCCTGTGAAATATTACTTCATTTTCACAATGGTAAGTCACCTAATAATTTTGTTCATTGCTTCGCAGTTACTGGATAATTAATTTAGCCAAATTTTCTTCCGTACACCTGGAGAACGATGACGTTGGAGTTCACCCTTGACCAATTTATGTATTTTTTATGTGTAACATTTTGGTTTCCTTTTTGTCATGCAATTTTTTATTCTTAGAGTGGTCGCCAAGATTGCGATAGCCTTGCAATTTTATATTCCTGCGGCGAGGTGATATTAGTTTATCTTATCCAGTTCGCATTCGCAAGTGTGAAATGGATCGAATGTTCAGGTTGATATGTAATAAACTTAAAATTATTAATTATTGATATTTGTGTTTTATTTAATTAACTTGTTCAGAGTATTTATTTCCACTTATAACATCGAATAGCTTATGGTAAAATGCATTGACGAAGGGATTCCAAAGTGATCGTAGTACGTTCGAATTTCATATTTGAAATTCCATGTTGAACAATTTTTTGTGTGTTTATTTTTGTTTTTATGTTCTTTTTTTTATGAAAGGCTACGATGTTCGACCCATATACAGGGTGCGGCATTTCACCGAGATTGCTGTCTTTTGTTTTATCATTGGGGATTCGATATGGTTCCACTTTATCGTGGGATTTTTATATAACCATTCGAATGTGCCCTTGGTTTATGTTTGGGAGTGATTTTCGGTGGCAATGTCGTTGCTACTGTGCTTGTTTTGGTCGGCTAACACCTCTTACATCCGACATCGCGTATATCTTTGCCTTCTGACAATGAACTTCTTATTGTTAATTTTAATTGTGTTGTGTTAGCAAAGCTGTTTCCTTGATCTCTCCGAGGTGTTTCTTTCACACGATCCACGACTCTCGCTTCCAGGCTATAACGAGCTAGTTTAAAACCTAACACCAGGGCCCCACGCAAATTTAAAGTAGATGGTTTATCCTTCTGCGTGGACTTAATCTTTTCCGAGCTGACTTCTCATTAGAGCAGTAAGGAAAGATTTTGTTACAAATAAACATGCGAAAGAAGCGGCATACCAGAAAGTTGTTGACGAGATGCATATTTCTGGTTTCGGCGTAGTCGAAGCGAAAAAAAAAATGAGAACACTTAAATCAACCTATTATCAGGAGAAGAGAAAGATCCAAAATTCTAAACGTTCAGGAAGTGGAAGTGAGACTTTATACGTACCACATATACCATGGTACAATGAAATTGACGATTTGTTGAAAGATGTAGATGATAGGCGCCAAACTATAGAGAATGTAAGTACCTTTTAAGAACACCTCCATCAAGTTAGCCCCCTTCAATCGATTTTTCAACGTTTGTTTAGCACATTTGATCGATTATAATATATAGAAGTATGGTGGCTTAATAAAAATTTTTGGTAGTCCCTAATTTTGTCTTAAATAATTAATTAAGTTGAAGTTTACTTATGATATGTACAATGTAGTAATATTAGGGCAGATTATATTTTTTAAAATCTTATCTTATTAGTATGTAGCGCAAGCTTCTTTTATATTTTTAAGATGATTCATGTTATTTACGATAAATTTTTAGTTGTTTCATCAAATTTGATGTATAAGGTGTTACTGTATCCAGTGGCGTCTCTAACTTGACAAAAAAAATTGATTGTTTTTCTTTTTTTAATCGAGCTACCAAACCTTACGTAACGGTTACCAAACGTCTGGCATAAGAAAAAGTTAAAAATTCGATTGAAGGGGGGCTAACTTGATGGAGGTTTTAAGAACATATCATTTATATATCATATTACTTTTATTAGAAATACTACAATATTTATACATGGTTTAAGCTAATGTATCATTCTTGATTGCCACGAGACTGCACCTTCATTTGCAAAATACGTCGTATATCTTTCCCTTAATTCTCGGGCCATTCTTGATGAGTGATTGCTACCTAAATTTTGGTCCACACTTTGCAATAAATGTAAATTCTCATGTCTCCATGCTCCCTCTATAATTTCTCCAGTATCCAGATCTTCACTGTCGACACATTTCCTTGTCAAGTATGTGGCTGAAGTTTTTCTGAGCCAGTTATGTAAAGCACATGACGTACGAATAATTTTATCAGTAACTGTCACATCTGTAGGAATGGCTTTTTCAAATATTCTGAAACGACTCACTAGGATACCAAAAGCGTTCTCGACGATTCTTCGAGCTCTTGAGAGTCGATAATTAAAAATTTTCTGCGGATATGTCAAAGGTTTATGTTTGTAAGGTTTTAACAAATACGTCTTTAGTGGAAATGCATCATCTCCCAGAAAAACTCCACCGCTTGGCAGCAGATTATTTTCAAGATCGCGAAAAATTGAACATTTTTGAAAAACGTCACCATCCGAGCATCGGCCGTTTGCTCCAACATTGATGAATTGAAAGCAGTAATCATCATCAACGACAGCCATTAGTATGATGCTATTGCATCCTTTATAATTATAGTAGTCACTGCCACAGTTAGGTGGTGTTCGAATCAACACGTGCTTGCCATCTATAGCACCATAAGCCCCTGGAAAATTCCAACGTGTATTGAATCCTCTTTCTATTATCTTCCACTCTTCATGTGAAGCAGGAATCTAAAAAAAATTTTTTTTTAGGTTAACAATTCTGGCAATAGCGAACTAGATGACTCTAGTATTGTAGGTTCTCATTCAGAAGAGACCGCGAGTGAAGATTTAAATCTCACCCATGCAGATAGCAGTAATATTCCAGAAGACATTAATGCTGAAAGTTCACGGCCTGCTGTTAAAAACGTTTCAAAGCGGAAGGGAATATATCGTGCTATTGGAGAATTAAAAAAATTACAGGACATTTTCAATAGCGAGGTACCAGTACCTACTGGTACAGAAGACCGATTCGATATATTTGGGAAAAGCGTGGCAATGCAATTAAGAAATTTGACATTTGAAGGTGGTATGATGGCACAAGCGAGAATACAAAATATTTTGAGTGAGATTTCGATCGAGAACTGCAGGCATGATAGTATGCCCGTTTCCACTGGAACGTCCTCATCTGAAAGATCGACACCAGGTTTCCATATGTTTCGTTCTGGATGTGCAGGTGACGATATTCTATCACAGGCCATCTCTATGTCACTTGACAATAATTATGCTACCGAACTTTCAGATGAAACACAATAATATGTGTGTTGTTATTTGAATATTATATGTTAGTTTTTTAATGAATACTGTTAATAAATAAGTTATTGATATGTACATATGTATATTTTACTTTTATTTACCTTAATATAATCCGAAAGTTGATCGTAAATTGCATCCAACACTTCAGGGACGAATTTTGAAATTGCTGCTTTTGAAATTCTGAAGAAATGTGATAAACTGCGGTAGCTGTTTCCCGTTGCCAAAAACGACAAAGTAAGCTCTAATTTTATTTTCGCTGGTATTGCATCCCTCATAACAGTGTCTCGTCGTTGAATCGCCGGAGTAACTTTTTGCAACAAAACATTAAATTGATCGATTGACATTCTCATAAACATTTTGTATTCGCTTTGATCTTCGGTTGCTAGTTCTCTTAAAAGTTGAGCCGAATTGCCAACGTTATCTCTTCGCAGCAACCACGGTCTTGTCCATAAACGTTTTTCTTTTAATAACTCTTTTTCAAGTTCTTCTATTATCGCTGTTAAAATAATGTTCGAATAGTGTTTGAACACTTTTTTTTTCAAAATATAACGGCTGCGTTGATCCATCTCGAACAGATATCTTGCCACTAATACCAGTTTTATAAAATAACGTGTAAACATCACTAAGCACTAAGCAGTGACAAGTACTAAGCGCTTAGCTACTAAGCTCGTGTAAACTTTACATTACGCTTGGTAACAAAATTCGCTTATCATGCATTTGTTTTAAAAGATGACCTAAGGGTGACATCATTAAGCACCACAGCAAGGTATATTGGCGTCCCCGTCACATTCTGTACTTTTCTTTCTGTTTTACAAAACTTTGATCCGATTTAAAATTCACCCATTGGTTAATTTATAACGTACGTTAGGTTATCACGTGAAATGCACTCGGAAAGCGGGGAGCCGAAGAAAAATGACCTCGCGAGGCAGTGTACCTGGGATGGCCAACCTAGGATGCATTCATTTTAATTTAAGTTCAACATAATTTTAAGAAATTGCCGTTATTATTCAATAAAATTTTCAAGTAATTAGTTAAATTAAATATTTTAATTTAGTGTTAGTGTAAATAAATAATTATTAATGTTAATAATAAGTGAACTCATAATGATGAGCACATGTATTTAGTACCTGCAATTAACAAGTTAAATTTATGGTTATCTTCAGTCATCGGCGTAAATAGTTAAACGCAATTATAATTAATTCTACCTTTTAAATATGTTCCTCGTAATAAGCAATAATCAAGATTTCATCGATATTGTAAAGAATATAAATCAATTACAAACTTTTGTTACTGCGTGTGTGCAAACCTGGCAATACAAAGACATTTTAATTACGTCGTAAGTTGAAATATGGAATTCCAAACTTAAAACATACCCGTTTAATAAACTTTTATAGTGAACACAATTTCTCGCAAAATAACTTTTTTAAAAAAGTGCGGACTGTGGTTTTGTTATGATAAAAAATCGAGTCGAGTATAACTTTAACGGGTTAACAAATCATCAAAATACGTTTAATAACAAACGATGGGCGTTAAAAGAAGACGTCAAAAGTTTATCGAAAAATTAATTAAAAATATCTTGTTCAACGAAGATGTTATGCAATCAACCCAGGAATTCGCTATTCGACATAATTGCATAATCCACATATGGCATTCCATAGGCGGGTTAAACAAAAGTACCCAGGTATTATGTACCATTATAATTTTTGTATGTAAATTTGTGGATTTCATATTTTAATAATATTCATTATTTAAATTCAAATATTATTTTTTTATATTGTATTTAATGTTAAAAAGTATGAATCCGAGTGAATGCTTTTAGTTTTAAGAATAACTCACGAATTTTATTAATAAAATACGATAATAAATGTATATTGCGTTTTGTTTTAATTATATGTATAAAATTGGAGATTGTATTTTATTTCTTCTGCATTGGCTCAAGATAAGTTTGTGGTAACCTCACCCTGAGGAAGAGCATAAGTAAGTATATCAGTGGGCGACCCTCTGAATCGCCTACGGATCTACAATAGCGTAACAAACATTTTCATTAATTGGGATTTCGTCATTTTGTTCGTTTCCTTCGTTGTTCATAACGAAGGTATCGTCTATTGCTATATTATGAAGTACACATGCTGCTCTAATAAAGTGAACAATTGATCTAATTTTTCTTAACTTCAGATGGTACATTTGTCGAAATTTTTGCTTTAATATTCCGAAGCAATGTTCAATAACGTAACGATTCTTTGCTAGTTTTACGTTGTAATTTTGTTGTCTTCTGGTTAAGTTACCTCTATCTTTATATGGAGTAAGTAAATTGCATTGTAAGGGATATCCACTGTCTCTTAAAATAAAATACCGCCCACATTTTTCTTTTAAATCGGTTGCCAGAGGAGAATTCCTAAAGACTCGACTGTCGTGCACATCAGAGCCTGGGTACCCAATAAATACATCTATTATTTTTCTTGTGTGATCACAAGATCCGCCGTTGTTAAACTACCTGAATGGAATAATACCCTTTTCGATTTATGTATGAATCAGGATCATTTTGAGGCTTATCAATTTTAATATGACTTCCATCGATTGCGCCTATAATGTTTGGAAAGCCATTTGTTCTAAAATGTTCCTCACTGATATGTTTTCAGCGTCATTTGGCCATTTTATAATTTCTGGAGATAAATTACTTAACAATGAAGTGAGACGATGTATAACACGGTTAACAGAACTTATCGTTACATTGAAACGATCACCAACATCTCGAAAGCTTGCTGTCGGATGTCCCATAAACCATAAATAGATAAGTACCTGAAATTAAATTAATTATGAAGTTAATTGCTATATTAAATTTAATTATTTACTTGATGTAAAGCTGGTATATTTCCATACTGTCCAGTTTCACTATGAAAATAAGGGCTAGTTTCAAACTTGTCTCTTATGTTATTGACCATTTCTCTCGAGAGTCTGAAATGTTCGAAGAACACTTCCTCAGAATATTGTGGCACTACTTCCTCTAATTATACACAGTTCATGAAACCTTCCAATGATTTAAAAACAAAGTAAATATCATGTTATTATACTCTAATACAACCAATAATAAATTAACCTCTTACCTAAATAATTTTCGTTTTTTATTCTCACTTTTTGTGGCATCAATTCTATATCGTCCTCACTACTTTCAATGTCTGATAAAATATCACTATCGCCCATATCGTCCATGATATCGTCGTCGTCGCTCATATTTAATTTTATCAATTTTCAATTGTATTTTTGTTAGAAATATTGTCAATAAAACACAAAATAACACTAACCTGCAATGACAGTTAAAAGAACGAACTGAAAAAATACTCAATGCGCAAGTCAGTCACCAAATTACTATTTAGTTTCTACTTTCACTTGTGTACCTGAATGATCGTACAAACACCGTGCCGTAAACGATCGCGAGTTTGGTTGGAACGCTTTATGGATCCTTCCGTACACCGTCACCTGTCGGTTGGAACGCTTTTTATCTATTGCGCATGAGCGCGACCGTACATTGAGCGGTTTATCGGCTCGTTGGAACAAACCTATTCAATTTATGTTTCTCAGGTGTTTGATAATATGAAAGCGGACGAAATTTCATTAGAGGCAAAGAGAGATCTTCTAATAGCTCATTTTGGGGAGTCATACAACATGAAACATCATAAAAGAGAGCGTATGGCATACGCTTGTAGTAACAGAATGCGAGAACTGTCACGTTTACTTATTAGTTACCGAAAATTAATTAATAATGAAGATGTTTCTCTCAAAGATTTACTGCATGCTAAAAGGTTCGACATGGTAATTCTTGCAGTGAGAGAAATTTCAGGTTACAACCACACCAAAACTTTCAAAGCACCGATCCTTGCCATGCATTTAGGCACATCGTTAAAATTAGTATGTAACGAATTAAAACATTTAATTTTGAAAGAAAGTAGAGGGTACGTTTGCAAATCTGCTAACGAAGCAAAATTATGGTTAGAAGATATAAACAATTTTAAAGAATTGGTTGAGACGCGATGGAATACTGAAGTGGCATCGCTAGCCAATAAGGACATGATGGAGAAACGATGGAATAAACCGTTACTGTTACCATTAGCCAGCGACATTAAAAAGTTTAAAGATGGAATTCTCACATACGCACAAGAATGCCAAGATGAATTAGAAAATGATTCAAAATTGCAAGAAAAGCACTATACGTTATTAGTACAATGTATTTTATCTTTATTGATTGTTTTCAATAGAAGACGAATTGGCGATGTGCAGTATTTAAAAATAAAGTATTATAACAACGATAACCGAAGTAATTATAAAGAGTTTGAAAATACTCTAACAGAAACAGAAAAAATATTAACAACAAAGTACAAAAGAGTAATAAACAGTGGAAAAGGAAGTCGCGTTGTGGTAATCCTTATTCCAATATTAATTCAAAATTTAATTGACATACTACTGAAACATCGGCCTAAATATATTAATACTCAGGATAACGACTATGTTTTTTCCACGCCAAGAAGCAAAATTAAATGGGGAAAGGGCGACGTCGCTCTTAGTGTTAGGAAAAAAGTTGAAATTGGAAAATCCCGAAGCCTTTACGAGTAATAAATTGAGAAAACAGATAGCTACAGTTATGCAATTATTAAATTTAAGTAAAGACGAGGCTAAACAATTTGCGACCTTTATGGGACATACAGAGAAGACCCACAATTAATTTTATGAGTAAGATAAATGCTTTACTTGGTTTACACTCCAAACTAAACAATTGTTATATAATGATAAATCTTTCAGATTGCCTGTGGACATATTGTCATGTTTTATTATGAAAAGCCAATTAAGATATTGCAAAATCTATAAAAACAGGGTATTTCAAAAAGTCAATTAATAACATTATAGATTGAAAAAGGTATCAGAAATGAAGAATTACCTTAGCTAAACAGAAAATCAGATTATATCTCCCATGTATTTCAAAAACAAATTAATAAACAAATGAATCACACTCAAGATGCGATATTTTGAACCTAATTACTTCATGACATCATAAAAATTGTTTTGTATTGTAAATAAATTGTAAAAATGTATAAAAACTTATTAATTAATCGATATAACCATTATTTATAATTTGTATTATTGTCTAAAAGGAAAACCTGATTTTGTTCAAACTTTATAATAACCATTTATTGAAATTTGTAAACAACATTAATTTGCATTTAAAAGATTGCTCGCCTGTGTAGATATTTTAAATCAGAACATAAATTAAACAAAGTTAATTGTTCGCGTATTTATCTAAAACAATAAGAAGTGTAATTAAATCAAAAAAGTGTATTTAAAAGCTACGAACTTACCTTACTTAAAAATTTCAAATTCAAAAATTCAACACATGATTGGTTGATAGAATCGAACGAAAATCGATTTGTACGCAGAATTTATCCAAAATACGAACAAAGACCGAAGGGCAATTCGTTTAAACAATTCAGTTTCTATCCAGACCTCCGTTAGGCTTGACGTAAAACGAAAACTGGAAATGTGCGAAAAAGTGTAATTTTAGGTTATAATTAAGAAACCTACTGAAATTTTAATCAATCCAAGAGGAAGAGATAAAATATTATGGTGAAACAAAGGAAACAATACGTACCTTCAATAAAAAATATATTTTTGACTAATTGCGTTACGAATTAAAGCAGATGATGAAAGATAGAATTTTGGAACGAAGAACTTCAACTGGACTGCATACACCACTCAACAATGAAGTCAACGAAATAAGGTAGCAAACAAACTTTTCTAAAAATTTAGTGCGCTTTTTAAAAATTAATACGCGAAACGGACAAGATAAATTAATGATAATGATAAACAATTTAATTAAATAAAACACATGCAATTTTCAACAAATAACCTGTTTGATTTTATTTTAGATGATTTAATGTAATATAAGCAATTAATCCATGATTTTGATATTATATTTTGAAATTAAAAGTAACGCATTTTTGATGGTAGATTTTATTTTTGATAATTTCCACAAAGGGTTGATTCTAGGTAAAGGAAAAGGTAATTTAAATAATCTAGGAAATAACCAGTGTCGTGTAACCTGCGAAATGCTTGATTTTTGAGAGCCCCTGATTTAAGAGTAATTAAAGTGGTGTGTTTCCAAGGGTGGAAATTTATTTTAATATACCTAAGGGAACATAGCAATATATCAGACGGCAAAAGTGTCAAAACTTTTATTAATGATGGAAAATGGTTCGGTGCCAGTTGAGTATAAAGGTAAATCCTTAGAGGAGATCAACCTGGATCCAAATTTGGAATACGCTGGGGAAGATAATAACAAAGGTAGGCGCGGTTTAACTGTAACAAAAACCATCATAATGAATTGTAATGATATAAACTATTAAAAAACGGGAAGATTCGCAAAATAATAATTAGCTTTTATTTTTTTTTAGATGAAGGAGTAATATGTTTAGATATTGCAGATCAAGACGTAGCATCGGGATCAGGAGGAATAATTAATATAAATGAAAAAGATAAACGTGATAGAAAAAGAACCCATGAGGAGACAGAAAAATCAGAAGGTAAAGTAATTTACTAAAGAATTATACAAAATAATTAAATTGGTATTATTTTGCAGATTCGGATAGTGATGAAAAAACCAACAAAAAAGCAATAAAGAAACGAAGTAAGCACATTATTAATTTTATAATAATTTTTAAATAATATTTCGAACATTTATATGTGTTGTAATGCTTTCTTTTAAGGTTGGTCTAATATCGAAGTGGAAGGACTTACGAAAGCATTTTTTTCGTATATTTGCAAAGGTGTCTATCCCCCCCAGGAAACAAAATTAAAGAATATATTTCCAAAACGAAATCAAAAAGAACTGTTGTGGTCATAAAATCAAAACTACAGCACTTCATCAAAAATAAATAATAAATCAATTAAGTGAGTTCGTCGAAAACGACGGTAGTTAGAAAAATTTAATACAGGGTCTAAAAACAACCATACGCTTTCCAGTAGACTTGTGGGACAATAATAGTTACAATTTTAAAACATTAATGAAACATCTGTCGATTGCACAGATTGTCCCATAATTCTACTGTAAAACATTGATAGTTGTATTGAGACACCTTTACCTACATAACTACCATCACCGTCGAACGTAATCATGATGTTGATCAAATCGACGCTAACATAAAAATAACGTAATGACTCAAAAAATCGAAAATTCAGTTATTATAGTATAAGTTATTCTAAAGGCTTCTCTTGTGGCTTTAAATGACAATAACATTGAAATTGAAGCAAAATTTGTTTTAAATAATTTCAATTTTATTACCATTAAATCCACAAGAGAAGTCTTTAGAATAACGTATGCTGTAATAACTCGATTATGTATCTCGAGTGACATGCTTGTCGCCGTCGTATAATGCTGTATTTAAAAAAAATGTATTCAATTTTCATTGTTTTTTATAAGTACTATATTATTATATCCCGTTTTTGTTGTTATCGATCTAATTTTATTGTAACATTATACTAATAAATAAATAATTTTTTAAATTTGTACTTGAACGTTTTAATGAGAAGTGTGTATGTATGATTGGAATGTCGCGACGTGGCAGCGCGATATTGTATTTTTTGTTTGTTAGGTGTAAAAAGTCTCTAATTTTTTCTATCCCATTTCCTTTCTTTTTTGTTTCTGAGAGGACTGCTATTATATCTATTTTCCACTGAATGAGTTCCAAAATGATCTCTTCTTTTTTGTTCCTGATCACCTGGACATTCTATATTCCCATATTCGTAGTCCATTTTCGTTGCTAATTATAATTATAATAACATATAATAATTAAAAAACGTCTAAATAATAATTATATTGTGTATTTTTGGAATGAACGTCTATTATACTCATCTTAAGCTCTTATTCTTTTTTAAACAAAAGGAAGGAAACTAATTATTTCCATTTTACTTGTATATTACATTTTTCTAGTGCTCTGAATAACATACGAATATAACAAACTTAAATTTTGTCTTAAAATTATTATTGTGAAATACCTTATCTCAACAAAAAAGGTGAAAAAATAGTGCAGTTAGTTTTGTTAAAGGTGTGGTGAAATTTACTAATTTTAAAAAAGGAGTATGAAATCAATTTCCACTTTACTTTTGTTACATTTTTGTTGAGCTCTGAAAAGCATACGAAATATTATACCAACCGTATCAATCGTACTGCATTACGGTTGCTATCAATTTTTAATGTGGTATCTTAATTTATCAAATTGAAATGAATCTGAAGTCATTATTGTTAAATACCTCTTCTTATGACATCCCAACAAAAAAGTTGAAAAAATAGTAAAGAGTTATTTTTAAACTTAAGTTAGTAAAAAATTATCAATCACTAATAAGTATCATATTAATATAAGCTATGCAAATTTAATATTCGTTTGTGTCTTTGTAAATTGCATAAATGTTGAGGAATTTGTTATGGAAATATCGTACACTAGGCTTAATAGGATCTGTGTTTACTATGGTACTTGTTCGGAGTTAACACGTCAAAACATTCAAAAAATTACGTTGTTAATTATGGGGGAATCCTATAATCCTAACGAAATCAATTTGTTTAGACGAGATTTCAAAACTTTATCAATCACAAAGGATGCTTTATAAATATTAGACCCATCTCTACCCATTTATTGTAAGATTTTGGCAACCCCTTCACTTTCTCATACGTAAGAATTTTTTTTAAAGTTTTCAACTGTACCTTCTAAGGGCTTTTTTTGATTTGTTTTATTAATTTTTATTATGAAAAAGTAAAAAATGTCATTAAAAAGTATTAATCATTAAATAATAATGTAAGCAAAAGATAAAAAATTGCGTTCAGTACATTATTAAAACGAAGCATATTTCCGGGAATTCCCCGCATCTAGTAATGCGAGCGGTCAACGTCCTTGCCTTATCATTTTTTTATATTGTGGTCCTTTTAAGTGAAAGTTTGATCATAATTTACTTTTTTAATAAAATCAACTCTGAAGTTGTCTTAATTATGCACTTATACCGTTTTTGCACCAAGCCCTTCAATTATTATAAATAAATTTCAAAATTTTTCATTCCAATGAAAAAAAATATTCGATTTGTTGTGTTGTTACGTTATTGAAGGTCACCGTCGAAATAATGCTGTATTTAATTAGAAGATTTTAATTCAATTTTAATTGTTACCTATAGCATATTATTATTATACCCCTTTAATGTTATTAATTTAATTTTGTAACATTTATAAACATCTAAAATGAATAATTAATTTTTTAAATTTGCACTTGAACGTTTTAATGAGAAGTGTAAGTATCATGATGTAAGTATGATTGGAATGTCGCGACATGGCAGCGCTGCTGGAAGTTTGTACGCGTTCTGTTTATCTGCAAATTCAGAGATTGACTGCATATATGCTCGGAAGTGCCTTCGTCACTTTTATACTCTTGAAAATTAATTTAAAAAATGTCTTCCCCTCTGTTGCAAACCTCGTTAAGAAAGTTCCCCTCATGCATAAGTAGGAATCTACTGCCGCCAGAAATTTTAAGACCACTTGCTTATTTTTAAAATCGTTACATGCGTTACAGTTTCGTTTGTTTGAGAAAATTTTAAAATATTTTTCAATGGTATGTACATATGGTATGTACATATCTCGAAATTGAAAAATATTTTAAAATTTTCTCAAACAAACGAAACTGTAACGCATGTAACGATTTTAAAAATAAGCAAGTGGTCTTAAAATTTCTGGCGGCAGTATCAATTAAATGCTTGGTAGGGATGGAAGTCAGGTCGCCATTTCTATGCATCGGAAGTCACTCCTTAACAGAGATACACATATTTATATATACATAGAGAATCCAATATAAAGCTGGAAATATTGATACATATAGAACAGATTGCTCGACTCGAATCAAATAATTTCTCGCTAAATTGGACAAGGTTCGATCGTGCAGACTCAATAAATGAGTCAAAAAGGACAATTTAAATGTCGTAATGCACTTAAAATGATTCTCCATGTTTTTTGACGCTCACATTCTGGGAGTACTCATAAAACCGGGTTTCTCGATTGATTAGTTGAAACATTGCTCGCATCATACACTAGGTGCAGTCGGTGTCGATGCATCAGATCTGCATATCGCTGCACCCGCACTAGTCGATGGCAATGGTTGGTTGACAGTTGGGTCTTCTTGACTTCCGGATATGGATTTGGTTGTTTGAATTTTATCCAAAACGGCACCTTCATTGTGTGGGTATAAACACTCGTAAACTCCGCTCCAGAGTCTCGCAATATGGTCACCCGAACGGTAAATGTAAATAAAAATAAATAAATAAATAAATAAAAACATGCTGAAAGTCTTCTACTCGATTTATTTCGATTAAACCCTATTCAGCCAAACGCGATAACGTTTCTACCGTATTTATTCTATGGTTTGTGGATTTATAAAAGAAATTTCTCAAATATCCACTTTGAGATGTGTGTATATTGTCATGTTTTATTATGAAAAGCCAATGAAGAATTACCTTAACCAAACTAAGAATCAAATTATAACACCCAAGTCTTTAATAAATAAATGAATCACACTCAAGATGCGATATTTTGAACCATACTTCATGACATCACATAAAAATTGTTTTGCATTGTAAAATAAAATGTAAAAAAATGTATAAAAACTTATTAATTAATCTACACATAACCATTATTTATAATTTGTATTTTTATATTATTTGTATTATTATATTTTAAATCGTATCATAATTTAAACAAAGTGGATTGTTCGCGTAGTTATCAAAAACAACAAAAAGTGTATTATAAAAGCTACAAAATTACCTTAATTCAAATTCAAAATTCAAGACATTATTGGTTGAAAGAATGGAACGAAAATCGATTCGTACGCAGAATTAATCCAAAATACGAAGAAAAGAGAGAAACAATTATTTGTTTAAACAAGGCAGTTGATATCCAGAACTCCGTGAAGCGAGACGCAAAACCAAAACTGGAGCAAAAATTAGTTAATTATAAAAAATTGTGCGCAGAATTGTAATTGTAGGTTAAAATTAAGAAACCTACTGAAATTTTAATAAATCCAGGAGTAAAAGAGAATATTATGGTGAAAGGAAGGAAGCAGTACCTACCTTCAATAAAAAAATGTATTTTTGAGTAATGGCGTTGCGAATTGAAGCAGATGATGAAAGATGGAATTTTGGAATAAGGAACTTCAACTGGACTGAATACATCACACAACAATAAGGTAGCAAACAAACGTTTATAAAACTTTAGTGCGCTTTTTAACAAATTACGCGAAACGGACAGGATAATTTTATGATACTGATAAACAATTTAATTAAATGCAATTTTTAACAAATAACCTGTTCGACTTTATTTTAATGATTTAATGTATTATAAGCAATTAACCCATGATTTGAATATTATATTTTTAAATTAAAAATAACGCATTTTTAATGGTAGATTTTTTTTTTGATAATTTCCACAAAGGGTTGATTCAAGGTGAAGGAAAAGGTAATTCAAACAATCTAGGGAATCACCAGTGTCGTGGAACCTGCGAAATGGCTTGATCTTTGAGAGCCCCTGATTTAGAGTAATTAAAGTGGTGTGTTTCCAGGGGTGGAAATTTATCCTAATTTACCTAAGGGAACATAGCAATATGTATTGCTATGTGCCGATCCTCAACGACGGGTCACATACACTTTTAATTGAAAATTTTATAATCTGTTATTGAATTTTACCTCGTGCTAGCTCTGACTTATTTTTGGTACTTTTGTTGAGCATGAAATCTTTTCTCAGAAGTAGGTTTCTCGACGTCTTACCTTTTAGGTTCACTTTTATTCTAATGAATAAACTTATTGAAATCGTTGAATTCAAAGAATAATGATACCAGATACAACGTAATAGGTAAATGAATCAATTTTATTTTAACATTAATATGAAAATTATTAATTATAAACATGAAAAGTATTTAATCTAAAAATCAACAATAACCAACTTAAAATTACCCCAATGTTTTCTTTAGTTTTCGCGAATATTGTTTATATTTGAATTCGTGGTTTACGCGGCACGTTTAGTTCAATATTTATAAAGTAGATTGAGCTCACCTTATCTTCTTTAACACACCAACTGTTGTAGCTGCTGACAAATTCTTTTTGTGTCGGCTCCAAATTAACCTTCAAATAGCTCCCATACAATCGTTCCGTTTTTGATCTTCAAATCCAATTAGTGATCATCGGATTGTGCAATAATCGTCAAAAGTTCTCCATAAACCGTAGTTTCTAATATTCCAAAAAGGTAAGTCAAAATTTTTAATTGTAATCTCCAAATTATTAATTCCTTTTTATCTGGCACGTGGTTTGATCCCACTTATAATGTTAATTTATTTCAGTTACTTCCGGATTAAATTAGCTCGGCTAATTTATACACATTACACGGCACACGAAATTTAAACGCGTTCACCGTTTTTTACATTCCTGGAAGAACATCCGTTTAATTAATTAATTAAGTCGGGTGCCAAATTAACACGACTACCCGCTTTTTACATTTTTTGGAAGAACATCCGTTTAATTTCGTTACCTGGGATATGTACCAACATCCCGTCTTTTACATTCCTGATTTTTAATTTTAATTGGATCCATTTTCCCATTGGTAAGCTTAATTCGCCTTGTTGATAATTTTTTATCCTTTATCTGTATTTCAAAATTGACTAATGCACTTTTGATTTGTTTATTTCTAGTTGCGCTACGATACACACCTGTCCGATCAGTGACGTACCACTTGGCCGTTCTTATTGTCCCGGATGAACCGTATCGTTGCACCACGTTATCCCGATTTTATCACCACGTAAAATTATCTTATATTCGCCACTTCTTAAGATTAACAAATTTATTTAATATTACATAAATTCTTAACGCTAACATTTTTATTTAGAAATTGTGAACATGTTTTTGAAGAAAATAATTTGTTTTATCTGGTACCTTTTTATTATTCTTTGACCTGTTTATTTGTACAAACAAATTTTTATGGCATTATTTTTATTAGTTCTCGTGACCTCGAGAAATCTTTCCTTTTAAAAAGAACTTCTTTCTTGTCCCATTTTGGTCATAGCAGTATATATCATTTAAATAAAGGAAGATACCGCGGTAAATATTATTCTGTTTCTAAATGTTATTTTATATTTTGTTCCACTTAGATCCTTTTTGACGAAAAGGATCGAAAAGGACGAAGCTCACACTGCGAAGTATTGTCCATTGAGAAGATCCAGACTGTCATGTTTTTTTATCTGTAAAATGTTGATATAAATAAAAGTTGCTGTATCAGTAGTGTGAAAATGAACCGCAACACTCTTAATTAATTAATTAATTTACCTTCGCGCCTAGCTAAAAGTTATAAATTTCTTTAAAATTGTTTATAAATCAGTTCTATATTTTATTTTAAACTGTTTTCAATATGCTATTGATATTTAAAATTCGGGATTAAACTTAACAATACAAAATAAGCCTTTTGTACTTGAATACCTGCTTTTCCAGGTATTACAGGTGTGCAAGAGTGACCATTGCAACCGTCACAAATTTAAATAAAGATTTAAATAAAGTAATACAATTTTTTAGAAAACTATTATTTTATTAAAAATTATGTATTTAAACAAAATTAGTATTTGGTTGGGCCACCTTTGGCTTTGATAACCGCCTGAATTCTCCTAGGCATTGAACTAATTAAATTTTGAATGTATTCACTATCCAGTTCTTCTCTCCATACTTTTTTTATGATTTCTATTACATTTTTTTTATTGCTTGGCTTATTTTTGGCCAATTTTTTCGCTACCATGTACCAGCAATTCTCGATGGGGTTTAAATATGGACTATTTCCAGCCCACGGAAGACTACAAATTCCTTGCTCGTCTAGAAATTTTTTCACCTATAATTAAAAAAAGAGAACTATTGTAATAATTGTTTTTTGCAAGCAAAAAGGACATTACTAGTTTATAAAAATATTAAATACATACAATTTTTGCACGATGACATGGAGCTGAATCGTCCTGAAAAGTACAGTTTCCTACACCCCCGAATTCTCCTTCGATTGTTGACAATAAACATTCGTTAAGAATGATTATATAATCTTGGGCCTTTACTGTCCCTTCAATTATGTGTAGGGGACCCACCCCCTTGCTAAAAATGCACCCCCAGACCATTACGCTGATTGGAAATTTCGTGGTTTTCTTGACGCTGTAGCCGGCACAAATCGTCCTTAAGACATTTAGTCGGTTACAGAAGTATTACGCTGGTTATCACCTGAAAGTTAACATTTTATTAGGATTGTGTAAGACTAGTTTTCTAGCTTACCTTTACTTTCGTCCTACCCTGTAGATCAAAATTCTTTTTGAATGTTCAATTTGAATATAATTTGCAAGGCCAATTTGATACCAGTAGATAGCAGGTACCAGATAGAGATTGAAAGCAAGTGAACGTGTTGTTAACTGAATTAAGTAGAAAATTCGGGTAAAAAGCAGATTGGTTACAGCGTTTTTTTTGTGTAATTAGTAATTACCAAAGTCAAGTGTTCCTGGATCATAACGGGTAACAATCTCACGATCATGTTAATTGGCTTCTGTATAAGCAATTCTTGGATTGATCGCAGCTGCGGATAAAGCTTTTTACAGCTTGAAAATTTTTGCAAATTTTGGTTAATGGTAGTTTTCTGCTTATCAACATTGATTACGACTCACCGTTACTTATTTATGATAATCAATTGGTGGCGAACATCTGCCACACTGTTAATTAATTTCTGGACACTATTTGGGTAATTATCAACATCAATTACTTTATCAGCTTCCGAACTCGATAAATTTGTGGTATCTGACATTTGACATAACATCATTCGTCAAGGCAATCCAGTGGCGCATCGCAAGAGGCGAATCAAGGGTTCACGGCCGAGATATAATTTGGGTGAGCACTTTGTTTTAATTTTTGAAAAGTGAGGTACACTTTGCATTTGTTTTGTGCTGTGCGTATTGCGCCGATTAAACGCGATTTGTCAAGAGAGAATATCACCCCAACTGATTTTGTTTTGCTTGAGTATTAAAAAGGGAATTTATCCCCTTGTTAATTTTTGACTATTAAATTTGCGCCTTATCAGATCTGAATAGGTAATAATATTACAGTATATATTTTTTGACATCGATAAATTATTTTGAATAATTGTATTGATTAGTTTTTACACATTTACGGTTTTATTTGTGTGCAGAGCTGTGTGTTGCATAATAGCCGATTACTTTGTTTTGGTCCACTGTTGGGACACAAACCTAAACTCACCACTTAACCTAATTAAACTTTTATCGGCACTGGAATTGTTTTATTTCATGAGCTTTTGCCCTTTCAATATAACATCATACTTTAGCGACATAAGGGCGTGGCGCCTTTTGTTTGAGTTTAGTTCGAGGGTGCCGGTATTCATTCCGGGCACGCCTGACCCCCCCTATCTGCTTTCCGCAGAGCTAGGCCGTAAAGCGTCGCTAGCCAGTTCCCGAGGTGCAGGTAAGATTTAAGTTTTTGTTTTGTTAAGTTTTGTGACTGGTGCTCAGGTAGAGCAGACAGGCCGCAACGCAATCATCTCTTAATTCTTCCCCGACTTTTCTTCGAATGTACTGAATGTTAAATTTTGATTCGTCAGAAAATATTACCTTATTCCAATCGCTTGTAGTCCAGTTTTCATGCTCTCGAGCCCATTCAAGCCGAGATTTGCGCATCTTTTTATTTAAAAATGGCTTTTTACGAGGTCGTCTTGCATTTAACCCCATATTTTTCAATCTGTATCTAACAGTAGATGAACATGCACTCACACCTGATACATTGAACTATTCGGAAGATAAATCAGTCGATGTTGATGCTCTATTTTTTAAGCATAGGCGTTGTAGCATTCGGTCATCTCGTTTATTACTCTTTTTTGACCGACCACCACGTCTTTTATTTTCTATGGACCCAGTTTGATGATATTTCATCAGAAATCTACTCACTGTAGAAGGATTACACTTCAACCTTCGACTTATTGCTCTGAGAGATAAGCCTTCGTCTTTTAACGCCAATAAAACATGCTTCTGTGCATCACTTAACAAACTGTATTTTGCCATGTTTTCACGATATTCACTTAGAAACGTTTAAATACCTACTAAAATAATCTGTAAAACTATTTACTGTTATAAAAGTGGTGTAGGGTTGTTCAGGTAATAATATAACAAAAGGTTTTTCAAATTACACTTCATTTTGGTGAAAAATTTTACATAAAATAAAATTTTTTGTAGTGTTGCAGTTCATTATCACATATATTAATTTTATATATACTATAATATAATAATAAATATTAATAGGGTGTAGGGTTACGCTGCAGAGGTAGCACCTCTAGCCAGGACGGTCACATCAAGCGTGAAAACGGGAGATGGTCTGTGGCTACTGGTCCTCACAGGGTACCCAACTCGCACTTATGGCTCCACGTGCCACACCCAGGAAACTGCGTTGACCCGCAGGCAAAACTAAGTGAGGGTAGCCAGATATGGTGAAAGCTATAGGATGGCAGCAGCTACGATATGAGTGCACATCGGCGCCAGAGAAGTAATCATCTGATACGGCGATATAGTATATATTTCAAAGCGCAGTCATAATGAAACGGTTTCAAAGCTGCGCGAGGAAGGCAACGGAAAACCACCTCGTATATTTTTTCCAGGAAATTCATGAAGAGACTGCAAAACTAAACAATGGACCCGAGTACAGGCGCTCCTTAAATGGAGCAGGGGTGCTAAGAATATCCCGGTCATCCTCAGTGAATTTCAGCAAGGATAGCTCCAAAAGGATAGGGACTTGGAATGTACGCAGTATGTTCCAGCCTGGAAAGATAAATAACACCATAAAAGAAATGAAGAACTTGAGTATTTCAGTTCTTGGCATTAGCGAAATGATATGGCCACAGAATAGAAGATGTACGATAGACAATTATACAGTATACTACACGGGAGATCATACTCCGCAGAACAGAAATGAAGTTGCCATAATAGTCTCCAAAGAAGTAAACGACTCGGTTGAAAATTTTGTCCCGGTATCGGATAGAGTCGCCATGTTACAAGTCCGGGCGCATCCAGCGAATGTCAGTTTTATGCAGGTGTATGCACCTACATCGGAATGCGAGGACGTCTTAATAGAACAGTTTTATGCGGATATAACAATGTTGATACGACAAAACCAAAAGAAATGATATGACAATTCTTATGGGAGACCTTAATGCGAATGTTGGAACCGGTACAGAGGGACATGCAGTAGGTAAATTTGGCTTAGGAGTACTAAATGACAGAGGAAACAGGTTCGTACAGTTTTGTAGTGAAAATGACATGGCCATAATGAACACGTACTATAAATTGCCCAAAAGACGTCTTCATACGTGGAGATCTCCAGCGGATAAACAGGAAAAGATTGTCAGAAACCAAATAGACTATATCTCCGCAAAAACAAGATACAGAAATGCGATATAATCAGTCAAAACGTATCCAGGAGATACTAAGACAAATAGGCGAAAAAAAACAGGGCTTGGATGACAGACGAAATTCTAGATCTAATAACATCAAGACGGAGATATAAGATGAGAGTAAATATAAAGATATCCAGAAAGAAATTAGAAGAAAGATACGTGAAGCAAAGGCTGATTGGTTTGAGAAAGAGTGTTCAGAAATAGAAGATTACAAAGAGATATGACGCATTTCACTTACATAAAAAAGTGAAAGAAGTTGCTGGACTCAGAAAAAGAAATATACACACAAGTATTATAAATGAACAAGGAATTATGGCTATTAATATAGAAGAAAAGCTGAACATTTGGAAAAGGTATCTTGAAACACTCTTTCACGACCAGAGAAACTCACAACATGGAATGGAAAACGCTGCGGAAGGACTTCTCATTACTATGAAAGAGATAGAAAAGGCCATTGAACATCAAAAAATAGAAAAGCAACGGGGCCAGACGAAATACATCTGAACTGCTAAAGGTGCTCGGAGAAACGGGGAAAGCGGTTTTGCTGAAGATATTCAATATGATATATGAAACAGGCTGTATTCCAATTGACTGGCTGAAATCAACTTTTATAACGTTGCCGAAAAAAGCCAAAGCAAATAAGTGCGCAGATTACCGCACAATCAGTCTCATGAGTCATGTTATAAAGACATTTCTACGTATAATTCATGAGAGAATATACCGCAGAGTGGAAAAAGATATGAGTGAGACTCAGTTTGGTTTTCGCAGCGGTCTGGGAACCAGAAATGCTCTGTTCGGCGTCCAGGTCCTTATCCAAAAATGCCGAGACGTCAACTGCGTCTAACCTTCTAAGTCCATGCTTTTACCGTAACTTATAAGCCACCATTTTTTTCACTATCAACACCGTAATGTTTTTTTTATTAATAATAAATAGTAGATTTTACTCAGTAGGCTAAATTTTAAATCGTATTTGTTTTGTTTATCACTGTCATTTTTACTAGGTGAATTAATTCGACACATGTGACGTTTTGTTCTCAATTTCGTATTGTATTATTAATTATTGCTATTTCTGTAAGTAATAACCTTGTAATAACTATTATTATGTCTTGTGTATGAATTAGGAAATTAAAGAAAGTAATTTTCATGCATTTAATTGACATTCTGAAACTCGAATAAAATAAATACATTAATAGTAAGTTTTGAGGTTACCCAAAAGGAACTTAAGTCAAAAAAATTGGCTATTTCCCCATTCAATTCTAGGGTACAAATTGTTTTTCGGTAAAACCTATGAAAAAGTTCGGTGAAGTTTGATCCTACATTACAATTAACGGTGAATACTAGGGGTGCGCATATAATCGATTAATCGATTACGTAATTCGAATAATCGATTATTTCATAATCGATTATGATATTTTATAATAATCGATTAATCGATTATTGAAATAATCGATTATTCATAATCGACTATGAGTTCATAATCGATTATGAACTCGTAATCGATTATGAACCCATAATCGATTATGAATTCATAATCGATTATGGACTCATAATCGATTATGAACCCATAATCGATTATGAATTCATAATCGATTATGAATTCATAATCGATTATGGACTCATAATCGATTATGAACTCATAGTCGATTATGAACTCATAGTCGATTATGAACTCATAGTCGATTATGAACTTATAACTATAATAGGTAGGGCTATTAAGGGTTACTAAATTACTATATAATTTATTATTTTGCTAATTGTGTTACGGTGGTGCTAATAAGAAGTGTTGTTAAGCACCAGTTGATAACACATTACGGTCCGGTATCAATCTGTAATAACTTACCTGCGTAGCCGATTATAATGTTACTTACAGGTGTGTTGATGAGAATTTACGACTCCTTCATAAAAACGCTGATTAAATCTGAAGTACCAAATATTTTGTTTTTAAATTTTAACTGAATGTTACTATTGTATTATGCATTATGTAATTAATTTATTGTTAACAATAATCCATCTAAAAGGCTTCTAATTAAAATTCATTTTGTAAAAGTATACACTTTCACTCAAAATATCGGACAAATAATTTAAATCCATATTGATGAAAAAGGGTTGCAATCTTTAATTGAAAAGCAAAAAAATATTTTTTAAAAACTATCAAATTTATAAACAAAAATACCTAAAAGTTGAATGGCAAATCCATATTTTGAATCCAAATATTTTGAATCCAAATATGGATTTGCCATTCAACTTTTAGGTATTTTTGTTTATAAATTTGATAGTTTTTAAAAAATATTTTTTTGCTTTTCAATTAAAGATTGCAACCCTTTTTCATCAATATGGATTTAAATTATTTGTCCGATATTTTGAGTGAAAGTGTATACTTTTACAAAATGAATTTTAATTAGAAGCCTTTTAGATGGATTATTGTTAACAATAAATTAATTACATAATGCATAATACAATAGTAACATTCAGTTAAAATTTAAAAACAAAATATTTGGTACTTCAGATTTAATCAGCGTTTTTATGAAGGAGTCGTAAATTCTCATCAACACACCTGTAAGTAACATTATAATCGGCTACGCAGGTAAGTTATTACAGATTGATACCGGACCGTAATGTGTTATCAACTGGTGCTTAACAACACTTCTTATTAGCACCACCGTAACACAATTAGCAAAATAATAAATTATATAGTAATTTAGTAACCCTTAATAGTCCTACCTATTATAGTTATAAGTTCATAATCGACTATGAGTTCATAATCGACTATGAGTTCATAATCGACTATGAGTTCATAATCGATTATGAGTCCATAATCGATTATGAATTCATAATCGATTATGAATTCATAATCGATTATGGGTTCATAATCGATTATGAGTCCATAATCGATTATGAATTCATAATCGATTACAAGTTCATAATCGATTACGAGTTCATAATCGATTATGAACTCATAGTCGATTATGAATAATCGATTATTATTAATAATCGATTAATCGAAAAAAATCGATTATTTTTTATAATCGATTATGAAATTCCATAATCGCGCACCCCTAGTGAATACCATTGATCACCGTCGGTAACACAAAAGAACACATCGTAAACCGCTTGTGGGCTGCAAATACTCCCTTAGGGGATAGTGTTTTGAAATGGAAGGACTAAAAGATAACTTAAAACTTATCAACACCGTAATTTTTTTTATTATAGATAATAAATAGTAGATTTCACTCAGGTGGCTTAATTTTAAATCGTATTTGTTTTGTTTTCTCACTGTCATTTTTACTAGGTGAATTAATTCGACTCATGTGACGTTTTGTTCTTAATTTCGTATTGTATTATTAATTATTGCTATTTCGGTAAGTAATAACCTTGTAATAACTATTGTTATACTTAAAAATAGAGGTTTTCCAAGACACCTGGTAGATATCGTGAAAAGTTTTTACAAACACACTGCTATACAAATTGTAAATAATGACGAAGATACAGAGGTAATATGTATCTATCAAGGAGTTTGACAAGGGTGTGGTTTGTCACCGATATTATTCAACCTATATATGGATGATCTGTTAAAGAGTTAAAGATCAGTGGTCCCACATGGCATACAACTTGGTCAAAACAGATATGTTAACACAATATTATTTGCAGACGACCAAGTACTGATAACAGCCACAGAAGATGATCTGCAAAGAGCAATACATTTCTTGAATGTCCTGTCTGATGAATAACTGCGAAATATCTATAACAAAGTCGAAGATAATGGCGTTCACAATAATCACAGGTTATGGGCCCAGATTACGATAGAATAAAAAGAAGCAAGAATAAAACATTATCGTGTGAACTAATAATTTTTATTTAGTTATAAGTTTCTGGTTTTTCGCAACGATGTCGTTAAACAATAGTAAAGAAAGTTCGCTGGAAAAATTAAGGGGTTCTGAAAATTTCAACACGTGGAAAGATTCGATGCAAGCACTACTTGAACTAAACGATTTAGAAAAATGTATTTTTTGATAAAGATTTTTGAGAAAGATGCTACGAAATTAAAAAGAGCAAAGGCAAAATTAGTTTTAGCAATTGAACCAGCATTGTATGTGCATATACAATCGTGTCCAACTGCGGTGGACACATGGAAAGTTTTAAAAATTATGTTTGAAGACAAAGGCTTGACTCGTCGTATCAGTTTGTTAAGGACGTTAATATCGACAAGTTTGGAATCTTGCTCATCAATGGATGAATATATTAACAAAATTATTGGAACGGCCAAATTAGTTGTAAAAAGTATTGGTGACACTAAAATAAATTGTGACGATGAAATTATTTAGATGAAAAACGTACTTTTTGTTCCGGGTTTTGCTGCGAATTCACTATCTGTTCCGAAAATAACAGAATCGGGTAACGAAATAAAGTTTAATAAAACCGGATGCTCAATAATGAACCGCAATAACGAAAAAATCGCAAGAGCAATTTTGGTTGACGGTGTTTATGTTTTGAAAACAAAGGAAGTGTACGGGATGAGTGCAAAGCAATTAATCAGACAATTTAGTGACTTGGCACAGAAAATTAGGTCATTTAAATTTCAGTGATATTCAAAGTATGAATAGAGACAAGGTCGATGGAATCTCCTTCAATTCAAATGACACACAAATGAATTGTGAAGTGTGCGCGAGAAAAGACTAAAACCGACACTTGATCAACTCAATATAATCCCGGAACATCAGTTAGGATTCCGCGAACATCACGCTACCGTTGAACAAGTGCACAGAATTATCGAAATAATAAATAACACCTTCGAGCGCAAGAGATACTGTTCTGCCGCTTTTTTGGACGTTTCTCAGGCGTTCGACAAGGTGTGGCACAAGGGTCTGCTATTTAAAATAAAAACAAAACTACCGGCACCCTACTATCGACTACTGAAATCATATATGACTGAGAGATATTTCATGGTTAAATTCCAAGAAGAAGTCACTCAACTACGCAGAATACAGTCGGGGGTACCACAAGGCAGCGTTTTGGGGCCAGTATTATACCTCCTATATACTGCAGACATCCCTACCACACCAAATACTGTGACGGCCACTTTTGCTGACGACACAGCAATCCTTGCAACCAGTGAGGTTCCTGCGTATGCCTCGGAGAAGCTCCAGGAGGCACTTGACGATGTTATGGCATGGTTTAGGAGATGGCGAATTAGGGTAAACGAAGCCAAATCTCAACATGTGACGTTTACTCTGCGGAGAGCGACATGCCCCAGCGTTACCCTAAATGGACAACAACTTCCCCAAGTGGATAGTGCAAAGTATCTTGGGATGCACCTCGATCGCAGGCTCAACTGGCAACACCATATTTTCACAAAACGCAAACAACTCGGACTGAAATTATCTAAACTTTATTGGCTAATTGGTAATAAATCTAAGCTTTCCCTGGAAAATAAACTAACAGTGTATAAAGTTATTCTTAAACCGGCGTGGACATATGGTGTGCAGTTGTGGGGTACCGCGAGTACTTCAAACATCGAAATCCTGCAGCGATTCCAATCGAAGGTACTACGTATAATTACGGACGCTCCGCGGTTCGTAACCAATAAATCCATACAGAGTGACCTAAATGTTTCTACTGTGCTCCAAGAAGCTAAGTGCGCGAGTGAACTGTACTTATCGCGACTCAATATCCACCCCAACCCTCTTGCAGTGAATCTCCTAAACAACAAACAAACTGTAATGCGCCTAAAGCGCATTAACCCGCTTCATATAGGAAATAGGAAATAAGATGTATTATTGATTACATTATCAAAGTTTGATTGCTGAAAATGTTGAGCAACGTATTTATTGGTTCTTTAATGTAAGATACTAATCACCTGCTTGTTATGTACTCTGTATAAATAATGTATAAATTATTCGATTATTGTTCTCGAACAGATCTCGAATTATGTACTGGTGTTAAAATAAAAAAAAAAGTGTGCGCGAAAGCTCAACAAGCGAAATTGCCTTTCAAACGATCGGAGAAACGAGCAAACAATTTCTTGGATTTGGTGAATAGCGATTTGAACGGCCCAATGGAAAATGAATCGATCGGTGGCGCAAGGTTTTTCATGACCTTCATAGACGATTTTTCTCTGCTTCACTGCAGAGCAGGGAAGCGAAATCGCGTGACGCACTATTGGCGGATTTCGCACAAATGTCGTTAATGTCCTTTTGACTCATGATTGGCTCTGACGGTACGACGGACGCGGACTGCTTGGGTACTTTATCGGGTCGCAGTTTGGTCACCGAAGCTTGGGTGGGAATTGGGATTAAATTGGGGATGGGTCGTGACAGTTTTTCTGTTAATACTTTTTTGTTTCTGATGTTACTTTATCGTAATCTTTACCGTTTTCTGATGATCACCTCTTAAGTGATACAAATAATGTCTAGGATTTTGGGTAAAATAATCGCAGCTGTTACACGAATAGTTTATTCCAATTTTACACTCTGGCAAGTCTTTGCCGTCACCGTTCTCTAAAAAATCGTCACTATGTTCGACGTCCTCGACTCCGTCGGCAGAAACCCGACTAAGCCTCGCTGCTAACGACGCTACGCACTACTAAAGAATCTTCTGATCGATGTACTATCTACGGTACGGACGTACTAAATCGTTCTCCTGAAACCAAACCAAACTATCAGTACATTTATTTAAATAAAAATCTGACGTAGAATAAATACGAAGATATATATGAGAGAATGTCCTGTCTGATGAATAACTGCGAAATATCTATAACAAAGTCGAAGATAATGGCGTTCAAAATAATCACAGGTTATGGGCCCAGATTACGATAGAATAAAAAGAAGCAAGAATAAAATATTATCGTGTGAACTAATAATTTTCTTTTAGTTATAAGTTTCTTGTTTTTCGCAACGATGTCGTTAAACAATAGTAAAGAAAGTTCGCTGGAAAAATTAACGGGTTCTGAAAATTTCAACACGTAGAAATATTCGATGCAAGCACTACTTGAACTAAACGATTTAGAAAAATGTATTTTTTGATAAAGATTTTTGAGAAAGATGCTACGAAATTAAAAAGAGCAAAGGCAAAATTAGTTTTAGCAATTGAACCAGCATTGAATGTGCATATACAATCGTGTCCAACTGCGGTGGACACATGGAAAGTTTTAAAAATTATGTTTGAAGACAAAGGCTTGACTCGTCGTATCAGTTTGTTAAGGACGTTAATATCGACAAGTTCGGAATCTTGCTCATCAATGGATGAATATATTAACAAAATTATTGGAACGGCCAATAAAGTTAACAGAAATCGGCTTCCAGATTTCAGAAGAATATATTGGATCATTTTTATTGGCAGGACTTACTGACGACTACAAACCATTTATAATGGGCTTAGAAAGTTCCGGGGTAAAAATAACAGGTGATGGAATAAGAACTCGTTTATATGAAATTGGTCCATCGGTAAATGTAAAAGAGCAGGCATTTTTCGGAAAGAAATTCACAAACAAAAAACGCGAAGAAAGATGACGTGTTTTAATTGCAAAAAGCCGGGACATTTTGCAAATAAATGCCCAGGAAAATCAAAGAAAGAGACTGTTGTTAAAAATGAAAATACATTCAATGTTGTGTTCACGTCAAGGGATTTAACGCAAAACGATTGGCTTTTATATTCGGGTGCATCACAGCACATGACTTTAAATGAACACTGGCTAACGGATACTAAGTCTACGACAACGAAAAGTATTTATACAGCAAATAATGAACAATTTTCAACTTCTCTTTCATTTTTGATTCGAGTAAAGCGTTCCGTAATATCGAAGTTGAATCCTTGGCCGCATCAACATTTTCTTCCATTTTCAAATGGTTTAGTTTTTATTGTAGAAAGTGGTCGAATAAATAAAATAAAAGTAGAAAATTACCCACGCAGACTGTTGACGTTAATGACGGCTGTCAATTGTAAAGTGGAATCTGGATGCTCCAATACCAACGTCAGTTCGCGAAAAGTTTTACAATCCGTGGAATTGAACAGTTTTTCGTAAAAAATGTCATCGGTGGTAAATTCCGAGCAAAAATGCTTTAGCCTTTCAAAGGTAAATTTATTTTTCTGCAAATCCAACTTCTTCTCATTGATAAGTTCGGCACTGCACATTATCAAAAATTTTCTTTTGTTTTGAAAATGTTTTGTTCGTCGACCCAACGCTAGATGGTACGATGACAGGGCAAATTTAACCTTAAATGCTATAAACTTCAGATTGTTTTTATAATTTGGAATTATTTTCTTTGTTGTGAATTAAACATATTATGAGGTTTATAAGATGGATATTATAGGTAATTTGCCCGTCGAACTTGCACAAGAAATTTTTATGCAATTACTTCCCGACGATCGTGCAAGTGAACAGACGTGTTATACCTATAGAACGCATGATTACAAGGTCAGTACAAAATTCCAAATATTTTATACAAAGAGAAGAGACTATAGAACTACTCTATAAGAGTGGATTTACACTCACCTTTTATCAACATACCCCCAGCCACAGGGGTATAAAATAACAATACAACATACCCCCACCAACAGGGGTATTATACTAATAACAATAAAAACCAAACAAATACAATAAAACATGGAACCAACACAAAGTAGCAACCCATCTACATATTCCAACATATTGAAAAAAAATCAAACATCATTCACATATCCAAAAAAAGATCAAGCCATAATATTAAATGCAATAGAGGGAATAAAAATTAAAGATTATGTATATACTATAGGCAAAATTGCCAAACCATCAAATGTTATCGCGGCTTCACGGATATCAAACGAACGCATTTGCATATATCTAAAATCAAAGGAACATGTAGAACAGCTGATACAAACAAAACATATAACCATTGATGACAGAAAAATAGAGATAAGACGGCTTATCTCGCAAACACACAAAGTTACACTCTCAAATGTTTCACCAACCATTCCAAATTCAATACTAGAGGAATATATAAAAAATGAATTAAAGCTAAAACAAGCATCACCTATCCAACATATCAAATACTTAGCTGATCCTGAATACTCGCACATAATAAGTTTTAAAAGATTCGTATACATAGAAAAAAACGAGAAAGACTCAAACATACCAACATCATTAATTATCAAATATGATAACCAAAATCACCGAATATACTTGTTCCGTGAAGACCAAAAATGCTACAGATGCAATCAATCTGGACATACAACAGCATACTGCAATATCCCTTCACCAGAAACAACAACATTAAGCGAAACTCTTCCAATAGAAGAGTTATACCCCCAAACTACTCTATAAAATTAGACGACATGGAAAATCTAATAAAACAACTACCGAAGCCATACTTGTTAACTGGAGACTTCAACGCCCATAATGTGATATGGGGATCAAAACACATAAAACAAAGAGGCAAAATTATAGAAAGACTAATATTACAAAACAACTCGCTAATAATAATGAATACAAACCTCCCAACCCACTTCAATTCCTCAAATAACTCATTCAGCAACATCGACCTCACAATAGCCACTACGCAATTAGCCCCAATCATTACATGGTAACCACTAGGACAATTATATGACAGTGATCACTTTCCAATAAAAATTGACATGACCCATGAAGTGGAAAATGCTTATTCAACAACAACAAATAAATGGAAATTAAAAACCGCTAATTGGGCCAAATATACCGAATTAACATTATTACAGTCACCACTTGACCCATATGAAGAACAAAACATAAACAACACAATTTCAAAGCTAATTTCAATCATAACATTCGCAGCTAACGAAGCAATAGAAAAATTCAAACCTAATACGGGAAGAAACAATGTTCCTTGGTGGAATGAAAAATGTAAAGATGCACTCAAAAACAGTCACCATGCATTCAACAGATTCAAAAAAACACAAACAACAAACGATTTAATCGAATTTAAAAGAATGAGAGCAATTGCAAGAAAAATAATTAAGACAAACAAAGCAGAATCATGGCAAAATTTTGTACAATCTATCAGCTCAGAGACCACAAGTCAAAAAATGTGGAATAAAATTAAAGCAATCAAGGGAACTAGGAAGATATTCACAATTACTGCATTAAAGGAGAATAACGAAATACTGACAAACAAAAAAGATATCGTAAACATAATTGCAAAAAACCTAAAAAATACATACGCGAATGATTCATATGACAAACAGTTTTTAGAATATAAACAAAATGCTGAAAAAAATTATGTAAATACACATAACGAATCACAAGAAAACTCAATAAACCAACTGATTACCATGGAAGAACTCGATGAAAATATAAGCAAAGTCAAAAACACCAGTCCGGGGTCAGACAATATCCCATACCCACTTATTACAAATTTATCCTCACCAGCAAAAAAATCCCTCCTAAATATATATAACTATATATGGAAAGAAAAAATGTATCCAGAAACATGGAGAGAAGTAACGATTATTCCAATACTTAAACCAAATAAAGTTTCCACTAATCCTCTAAATTACAGACCGATAGCACTACCATCCTGTCTTGCAAAATTATTGGAAAAAATAATAAATAAAAGATTAATATGGACACTAGAGAAAAATAATCTAATAATAATTAATAATATCTTTCGAATTTTTACATTTTTTCATTTATGGTATCTCTACGATTAAAATTTTATGTGTATAAATTATTTAATAAATTAATTAGGTACTGATAAATAAATATTATATTTAGAAATTTTATAGCACAGATTTATGTAAGGAAATAGTTGCTAATAAAAATTTTTTTCAGCTGAAAGGATGAACCCATTTTATTGGACATTTGGACAGTGCCAATGGGACAATACCTGCTTTATTTTAGCTTTATGCAAGTAGGATTAAATTTGAAAAGGGAAGTTGTTTGAAAATAATGTAAATTTAACCGCTGACCTAAAGTCCGAAAGTAATCAACTTTTCTGTTAATAATAATTAATAATATCTTTCGAATTTTTACATTTTTTCATTTATGGTATCTCTACGATTAAAATTTTATGTGTATAAATTATTTAATAAATTAATTAGGTACTGAGAAATAACTATTATATTTAGAAATTTTATAGCACAGATTTATGTAAGTAAATAGTTGCTAATAAAAATTTTTTTCAGCTGAAAGGATGAACCCATTTTGTTGGCTCTGCTTCGAATGCATTGGACATTTGGACAGTGCGACAAAACCAATACCTGCTTTATTTTAAAAACTGTTTTACCTAAACAATTTCCATGTGACATTTACCATGAGAAGAGAAAACTGTCCACCCGTAACACTGAACAACAGTATCATACCACAAGCTGATGACGCAAAATATCTCGGAATACACATGGATAGAAGACTGACATGGCGAAAGCATATCTTCACCAAGCGCAAACAACTTGGATTGAAGTTCAGCCAAATTTACTGGTTAATCGGCAGAAAATCTCAATTGGCCCAAGAAAACAAACTTTTGCTCTACAAATCCATATTAAAACCCATCTGGACATATGGAATACAGCTCTGGGGGTCTGCTAGTACTTCCAATATAGAAATATTGCAACGATTCCAAAACAAAGCTATGCGAACAATAATTGATGCCCCATGGTATGTACCTAACCATGTCATACAACGGGATCTACAAGTGACACTAGTTTCTGAGGAAATTCAAAAATTTCACAAGAGGTATAAAAACAGACTGGAGGCACACCCTAACAAACTGGCGAACAATCTGATGAACAATACCAATGAAGTGAGACTGAAAAGATTTAAACCATCTGACTTATCTACTCGTTTTTCGTAATACATCCTAGAAGCTATTGTAATTAACACTAATAAAATGTAGGTATTTATGAAAGGGAACATTCAATGGAATGTTCTCTACATGACATGTATACTTCTTTTCATCTCATTTACTTATTGTTTGTTAAGAACAGATTGTAAATATATTTGAATCAAATAATAAAAAAAAACCTCAACAATTAAACTGTTCAATAATTCGAAAAGATTTAAATGCAGTTCAGGAATAGTAGCTATCGTTTCGTATTATATGAAAAGTTTTTGCATACTTTTGTATATTCCATATTTTATCATTTCATGTGATGATACAGTTTTTGAATTTTGAAGTTTAGATTTATATAGATTTAAGGTTTTGCATGCGTTTATTTACTTTTAAGGTTCATACTTTATAGATTATTTTTTTAAAGTTTTGTATTTAATTTTTTTGTTTTTTTTTTAAATTTTGGCGTTTAAATGCCAGCCATATTTGTGATTCTTTATTTATGATTACCATCGACATCATGTAATGATTTAGGTATTCAAAAACGAATTTTTATAGCTATTAAGAATGTGTAACGATCTCCTGTTAATGTAAAAAATCCGTTAGTTCTTATTAACCAGCCTATATAGAATTACATGCAGGACCCACATCTAATCTCAAACATCATTTTGTTATCTCTTTATAGTATACATAATATATTATATTAATATAATACAATAAATTGAAAAATAGCACATTTCTAACAATGAAAGTAAGACTATGAATATGCTGAATTATTAATTTTTCTTATAACATCACGCAATTTTCACTTTTCCTATGATAAATTTAAAATATTTATGCAAGTAATAATTTCACTTAACTTAAAGATTTTAACAATTATAACTTAAACTTAAAGGTTCATTAAGATTTATTATATACACGATTTTGAAGTAACCATTTAGATCCTTCTTTTCTAAACATCTTTTTAGACTTGACAAATATTATAAATTTATAAATGACAAAGAGCGAAAATTATGAAAGTAAGATTAAATTTGAAAAGGAAAGTTGTGTGAAAATAATGTAAATTTAACCGCGGATAAATATTATCATGACTGTCTTCAGGCAACCAGCATAGCTATTGACGACCGATTGGGAAAATTTAAGATATCTGCAATATATTCGGTGATTTGCATATTCCGATTCTGATTTGCACATGGTTATATAATCATATTGTTATGACTAGATTGCTATCCTAAGTTATAACCAACCCCGTAACAATGTTACCGAAAATTGCTATTCTGTTTAAACACGCATAATCATGATTGTTATAATTTAAGCATAACCAAACCTTGTTATAAATAGTTCAAATGTACCGTAAAAATACTATAAATATGACACATCGTTCCATCAGTTGTGATTTAAAAACTTTAATAAATCGTCTGCTTACTGGTAAAACCAAGTAACTGCAAAATTTTCGAAAATGAGTTAAATATATCGGCATGTTAAGTTTTTTGCGCTCTTTGTACTGGTAAAACAAGTTAATTGATACCTCCCCCCGTTCGAAAGTTATGCCGTATGAAAAACAATTAAATGTTACTTTTTATATATTTGATATCAGGTGAAATACACTAATGTCGTTTATTTAGTATTAGTCAAGAATGTATACAAGCAAAAACAGTTAAATGCATTTATTCTTATCTGCTAGTAGAAAAGTAGAATTAAAATAGGGTAAAGGTACTTTACCCTATTACTAAATACTAAAATTATTGCAAAAAGTACTAAATACCTGAAATTATTTAAATATTAAATTTTTTTTTAAATTTATATAATTAAAAACATTTTAAATTAAAATTTTTTTTAAATTGCTATAACTTCACTCGCAAATTAGTATATAAATCAAGATATTATAAACCAAATAATGAAAATTATTATTAGAAAATCTTATGTAAGTTATTATTGGTGGGTGAATGGTCAACCGGCTAGCGTGTTAGCTTTTTGTGCCAAGATATAATAGGATTTTTCACCCACCAAATGTCTACTTACTGGCCCCAAGTAACATTATAAATGGCCAAAAAATTTCCCTGATTCAAAATTGACGATGTAAAAACCGTCTATTCCCGTGGTTTGGAGTCTACGTCACACACGCAACGGACACGGGCAGGGTAAACCGAAAACTAGGTGGGAACAGCATTCAAAACCGGAAATAGAGATTATGTAAGTTATATTATTGTTTAGTGGTTACGTTTAAATTTCGTGGAACAATATTATTTGGTTTACTGTGTAACATCATATTAAAAATTTAAAAGACTTCGAACGCCTTTTGAAGGATTTTCAAAGCCTTCGAAAGCTTTTTGAAAAATTTTCAAACCCTTCAAAAGACTTCCGAAGGCTGAAATTCCTAAAATTTCAGATTCCCAAAATTTTAAAATAAAAATTCCTAAATCCCTACCTAAAATTGTTAAAATTTGCCCTGATGAAATTTAAAATAAACCATAGTGTTGAGAGTCAATTTGGCTATTTAATGAGTGTTTTTTCTTTCCAATCTGCACTTGAATGTAGGTACTAAAATTTGTTTTATTTATAGGGCTTGGACTTCAAAATATTCCGTGTTACATTATTATGTTGGACAGCGACTGGGCAGAACTTACTGTAAAGCAGTGTCTAAATAATTGTGAACTAGGTGGTACGCTCTCGCAAGTAAGAAATTTTAAAATGTGTGCATTACTGCTTAATTCCGCTATGGCAGTTAACGATAAACCGTCAAAATTCAAAACGAAACGAAATTATTGTCCGTTTTGTCATTTTTCGACGTCTTCGTTTGCACGACATGTGTTGCAAAAACATGCAGAGAAAGAAGAAATAGTAAAAATTTCCAAGTTACCATGTAAAAGTAAAGAGCGGTTGAAGGTATTAGAAGATATAAGAAAAAAACGAAACTTCGAGTTCAATAAAAGTGTTACGCCGAGCAAGCGAATACCTATAAGAAGACCAACAACATCGAAAATGGAAGATACAGTCGAATGTCCAAATTGTAATGGTCTATATGTAGCTAGATCTTTGTGGAAACATCATTTGCAATGTGGAAAAAGGGAAAAAAATAGAACTAGGGTTCTAGAGACGGCTCGCAATAAAATGTTGGACAATTTTAAAATTCAACAAAGTATTAATGATCAGTTGTTGTTCAAACTTTTACAACCTTTGAGAGATGATGAAGTTGGTCAATTGATTAGAACAGAAAAATCTATTTCATTGTTAGCAACAAGATTAGAAGTTAAACATCGTGCTTCGGAAAATTACAGTCGAAATGATAGACAGTATCTTCGTTGGGCTGCCAGGCTATTTATCAAAGCTACAAAAATTAATAATAGTATTACGACGTATGAAGAACTGCTTAAAACTAAACACTATGATACCATAATTGAAGCCATATGTAGACTTTGTGGAAATGAGTCGAGTTTAAATTATCCAACTGTTGTCAATATGCTTCGATTAGTTATAATTGAAATCACTAACGCAGTTAGAAGCAGCTACATCAAAAAAGGGTATAAACGAAACGATGATATAATTGTTATGTTACTGTTTGTTATGTTACTGTTTGTTATGTTACTGTTTGTTATGTTACTGTTGCAGTAGATGGCGCTTAACGGTCGCCATTTTGAAGTGTGCTCTGGTGTTGTACGACTCACGTGAATTTTTTGTTGTGGAACCATTCTTCGAACAGTGTTAATTCCGGAAATAAAATGTCGAAGTTGGAAAAGTTTCTTTGCAACATATGTGGTCTTAAATGTTCCCGTAAGGTTGTTTTCAACGAGCATTTAAAGATTCATTCTGTCAAAAAACAGTTCACTTGTGAAATATGTGGAAATACATTTACAAGTAAATCAAGTTTAAAAACTCATCACAAAACTCATACTGGCGACAAAAGAAACATTATTAATTTTATTAATATTAATTAATTAATAATACACAGTACGGATACAACATGTACGGATGTTGGTACGGGAGGCACCACATGTACAAACTGCATGTCAAAGCAAATCGAAACGGTTTTTGTCTGATTAAGAATACTTGTTGGATGTTTCGTATTTTGAGAAAAGCCATCCGATTTTGAAATGGATAGTACATTTTTAGAAACCACCGTCACCACTGTTAAAAGTGAAACGGAGGACGATTGTGACCGACGTGAAATTGTTTTTGAAAATATAGTAATTAGAGGTTAGGAATGTTAAAATATGGCAATTTTCTTTCTTAATTTTTACAATACTAATCGTAATTTTAGCATTTATCAATAAATTTTGTTAATAATGGTAGAGAAATTTCACGAAGAAGTGAAAATTGAACAAACCGAACCTGGTGGTGAAGAATTACATCATCCCATACTAATTAAGGAAGACGAATTGACTGAAACTGACGATGAAACAGTAGGAGATACAAATCAGGTACTTATAACTTTTTTACCCTAGTCAAAACTTATTAAATTCATCAAAAAGGAATGTGTACATGTTTTGTCAAAAAGCATTAGTTTTAGTTAGTGATACTGAAAGTGTTTATATTTTAGAATGGCAACAATTGTTTCGAAGTAGTCGTAAGAGAAAATAAGCACTATGAATTTAAAAAGGCAGTGCATAAATTACTTATTGAAAAGGAGCCATATAACACTGAAGAATGTAAATAACCTTGTATCTGCGTGTGATTTGTACGTCTCACGTGATTTTGAGAATTTTGATTGATTTGTAATGGTTTTTCGGATTGCGGACTTTTGAGATTTTGACATTTTTCTCTTTAATGTGTATGATTTTTGTACATTTTCTTAGAAATAAATTTTCTTTATTATTATTATTATATTTTTAAATTTTATTATTTTGTTTGCCTCTTAATATTAAGTAAAAAAATTAACAACTTGATTATAAATATGTTGAAAAAAATCATTTGTGTGTTTCGGAATCGAATCAAACAGATTCTTAGTTTCTAAATAAATGCAGTTGTTATTTGAACCGTACTCCCGGAGGAGTTTCGACCAATTAATGTTGTACCGCCTTATGAGAAAATCTTGGAGATATGTGTGAAGGACCAGATTACTGAATACTGCGATCAGCACAACGTTATTGTTCAGAATCAGTCTGGTTTTAGGAAAAACCATTCATGTGAGTCGGTGATAATTGACAACTATGATAATTGGCTTAGGGAGATTGATGAGGGTGGTGTGGTGTTGACTGTTTTCTTGGATTTTAAACGTGCTTTTGAAACTGTTGATAGAGATATGCTTTTGAGGAAGTTAAATAAAATGGGAATTTGCGATAACGCATTAAGTTGGTTTAAGTCTTATTTCAGCAATAGAGTGCAGATTACTAAAGTGAATAATATATTTTCCGGTAGGCGTGCTTCCTTGTATGGTGACCCTCAGGCACAGTGTTGGGTCCTTTATTGTTTGTACTTTATATTAATGATATTGTCAAATGTGTTAATAGATGTAGGATATCTTTGTTTGCCGATGATGCAATGCTTTGTATTTGTGGTGACGATTTGGCCGATATGTTTAACATTGTAAATGAAGAGCTTGCAAATATTTTTGAATGGCTGTGTTGTAATAATATGTGTATTAATGCTAAAAAGTCAAAATATATGGTCATTGGGTCTCGCATTGCTTTGAACAAATGTGATTTGAATAGTTTTAAAGTGAATATAAATGGCGAGGTTTTTGAAAGAGTTGATAGTATTAAGTATCTTGGTATTATGTTAGATAGTAATTTGAAATTTAAATCACATGTTGATTTTTTACTGAACAAAATCTCTAAAAAAGTGTATTTTTTGGGTAGAATAGGTGGTTATGTCTCGATGTACGTTAAGTTGTTATTGTACAAATCTATAGTGGCTCCACATTTTAGTTTTTGCTCTAGCATTTTATTTGGAATTAATGAGAGTGAAATTGATAAACTTCAGAAACTACAGAATAAGGCCTTAAGAATAATTCTGCAATGTAATAAAAATACGCCTATAAACTTGATGCTGGAAACACTTGGTTTAATGAATGTAAAGCAGTATATTGCTTATAATTCCCTAATGTTTTTGTTTAAGGTTAAAAATGGTTTGTCGGCAGAGTATTTGAGTCATAGATTGATACAGATACAGGAGGTACATAACTATAACACTAGACATGTAACAGATTTTTATGTTGGAAACTTTAAAAAATCACAGACCTGTAAAAGTGTCTTAATAAATGGAGTAAAAATGTTTAATGAGTTACCTAGACAAATAAAAGACTGTAATAATATAAATGGATTTAAACATTTATTGATTAGGCATATAAAGATGTCAAATTGTTTTTTGTAGTAGCTTTTGCTAAATAAAGTTTATTATTATTATTATTTATTTTTATTATCGTTGACGCAGTACTGCGTTGACGATTTCAGCACTAGAAGGAACTAAATAAAATAAGAGGAGATTCATTCGACAAATTACTTTAGTGGTACGTTGTCGTGTTGTTCTCAGTTGTTTTCTATTTAATGATTTTATGAAATTCAACAATTGAAATTTCGATAGGTTAGGTAATTTTAAAAACTTCAGACGAAAATGAACTGTGAAAACAAACCAAAAAGCGGTGCTTTAAAAAGGAAATTACAGAAGGAAAAAGAAATAAGAAGAGAAAAACTGCCAAAGCTAGATAATTATTTCAAGAAGAAACCAATTGAAAATATTGTCGCGACTGTTACTGATGTAACTGAAGTACATTTTTTAACAGTTTGCAAGCCATCAACTTCAACATCAACTGAAAATGAAATAATTGAATCATCTTTAATTTTAAAACAAAACTCTCCACTAGAAGAAACATTTTCGACAGATTTAGGGAATTTTTTGAGAAAAGAGTTAAATGATGAACTAAGACGAGTTATAATAAGTTCGCAGTCGTGTAGACCCCAATGCAAATTTCCTAGAGATCCAAAACAAGGGCATAGAAGATTCTCTGAAACATATTATAATACTCAAACCAAATATGGAACAGTACCTCGTCTTTGGTTATGCTGTTCTAAAATAATAGATGCGGCTTACTGTGAACCATGCTGGCTGTTTTCGAGCAGAAAAACTGAGTGGTGTACTGGAGTACGCGAATGGCAAAATTTAAGCTTAAAAATTCAAAGACATTCAGGAACAAATTATCATATACAATCGTGCAAGATATACAACTTGTGGAAAAAGAATTATACAATTGATGCCGAAACGGAAAAACTGATTCGATATGAAAATTCATTTTGGATGCAGGTATTAGATCGTTTGTTCAACATTGTCCTGACATTAGCGAAGGGCTCTTTAGCCTTCCGAGGACATCGAAAAGGTATTTCGCATAATGACGAGTATAATGGACATTTTTTGGAACAAGTAAATCTATTGGCGAAATATGATAATATTAAACAAGTTGTTGAAATGCCCAAAGGTTTGTCATTCACATTAAATCGTTTTCTGTTTTAATAATAAACGTTTTTTAAATTTAGGTAGTATTAGATATTTGGGCAAAGGAATTCAAAATGAACTGATACACTGTTTAGCAAGGAAATTAGAAGGTACTTTAGTAGCGGAAATCGATAAAGCCTCTTTCTTCTCGTTAATAATGGACACAACCCAGGATATTACAAAAATTGACCAACTCAGCCATGTTATCAGATACGTTAAAGTGAAAACTGTGGAGGATGAGGAGGGGACTGAACGGAAACGGACTGTTGAAATTGTAGAAACTTTTTAGGATTCTATGAAGTGAAGGATCATTCGGCGGAGGGTATGGTAAAAACTGTAATTAATATACTAAAACAAAAAATATCGACATCAAAAAGTGTTATGGTCAAGGGTATGATGGCGCCAGTGTAATGAGTGGGATATAATAACGGTGTACAACAAAAATTAAAAATATTCAGCCAAATGCAGAGTACGTTCATTGTGCTGCTCACAATCTTAATCTAGTGGTTCTTGATGCTGTGAATGGTTGCAAATCAATTGAAGCATATTTTACTGTTTTGCAAAATTTATATTCTTTCTTTGGCAATAGCATTAATCGTTGGGATGTATTAGGGACTTTTACTAGTGAATCAGACATATTGTTGAAAAAATTGAACCCAACACGTTGGGCAGGACGATTGACATCTGTTATTGCTGTAAAATTGCGTTATATCGATATTCTCAAATCACTCACAGAAATCATCCTCAAAAAGCACCAACAAAGATTAAATTGACCAAGCCAAAAACTTGAGAAAAAACATGGAAACTTTTCCTTTTGTATTACAATGTTTGCTGATGTATAAAATATTAACAGAAATAAATTTATCATCAAAAATTTTGCACAAAAAGCACTTGGACCTTGCTGAAGCAGCAAACTCATTATCTCGTACTAAAACAAATTTAGAAAATATTAGATCGTCGTACGAAAATTTTATTCGCAAAGGAAAAGATTTTGCAAGAAAATGGGGAGTCGAACCTATTTTCCCCATAAAACGGCAATCAAAAGTTAAAAAACATTTTGATGAATTAGCTTCTGATTGCCGTTTTCAAAATCCAGATGATTTATTTAAAATTAATGTGTTTTATTTTACATTAGACATTGTAATACAACGGGTTGAGAATCGATTTCAGAGTTTTAGAAAATTAAAAGACAATTTTGAATTCTTAGGCCATCCGCACACGGAGCTACTGAAACCAAACTAGGTACGGACTGTAATTACTAAGCAGTATCTTGAGCATCACGGCATGTGTATTTCAATGGCAGCTCGCACACGAAGCTATTTCGGTCTTGTGTAGCGCTGGAATAGTTTCTCGCGATGCTAGTCTCCAAGGAACGGTTTCTAATGTATTTAGTACAATAATTACTTACAACAGCTAGCGTCAGGGTTTCGTATTTCAGTAGCGAGACAATAGGGAGACATAATGCAGTAGCTTGGAAACGGTTTCTATCGCGCCAGCTGCCAATTTCTCGCGATGCAGCATGCGATCACGAGGAGAAACTAGTTCCAAAGCTATCACGGGCTTCGTATTTCAATAGCAAGACAATATGGAGACATGGTGCAATTGCTTATAGGGGAAGCCCCGACTTCCGACGGTTCGCACAACCCTGCGTTTGTCCTTTTCATACATATGCGTATACATAAATGTAACAAACAATTACGGGGATTTCCCTATTAATATATTTTACGCTATTCCTTCATATTATGTACTTTTATGAATATATTTTTATTATATGAATTTGAATTTTGTATCTACTAATGTTTTTGTTGTTCTATTTTGCTTTTTTTTTGTCAAATTCGACTTACAATCGTTATCTACGAACCTCTCTCGGTCGGAAGTCGAGGAATACATCTAGGTTTGTTATCTATCATTCGCGTTGCATACAACATTATTGCACACTGCACTTACCGGTGGTAACCGTTATAAAAATGGCAGAACAAATAACAAATATTAAATTCGTTCAAGAAGTTGAGAAGCATCCTAGTTTATATAATTACAAACTAGCCGAATATTCACGTAAAGATTTAACAGAAAAAACTTGGAGCGAAGTGGGAAATGAAGTAAATTTGACAGGTATGTTACATGTTTATATTTTTATTTTAGTACAAAAATTAATGTTCTAATACAGTATGATTCCATTGCCATGGAATTGATGCTCGCGGGGTTATAAAATAATTAGCTAAATAATTTCGAAGGTCATAAGCTGAAGATTGCGCCGTTATTTGTAAATTTTGTGGCGGTGGTATTGTGTTTGGAATCGTATCTACATTGCCTTGAAAATCGGGTGGATTATATTGAACGCCGTTTCTTTTTCGTACATAGTTATGTAAAATACAAACTGATTTTACGATGTTGCTCACTTTTTGCGGATTGCGACATCGTATGGGACTATTTAGAACTTGAAATTTTTCAGCCATCATTCCAAATGCGCATTCGATGGCTTTTCTGCCCCTCATTAATCTGTAATTGCATATTCTTTTTACATTATCCAAAATTCGTTGTGGATAACGCCTCATTAAATAGCGTAATAATGGGAAAGCTTCATCACCTACAAAATAGTAGGGAAACTCATTATTACTCCCATCATTTGGTAATCGAACCCGTCATTTCTAAAACGGCACGAGTCACACTTTTTTCCAAAATCGTTTTTTGGCGCCATTTTATTTATTGATGCGTTTTACATATTCCTTGTGAAACGGGCACATCGTCATATACCACAAGTCGACTTAAAAGGTAAACGAAAATTAAAGTATGTTTGAAAATGGCACGAGTCCCGGACTAATGCCCCTTTCAAGTGAAACGAAATGCAACTGTCAGATGTGACATAACCTCACTTTATCTGTTACGAAAATGGAGAATCGCGAACTTGGCGAAAATGCTTATAAATCAAGAAAAAGAGTGTCTGGTGTACGGAACAGTGAAAATTATAAACATAATAAGATAAAAAAAAAGCCAAAATTGCTGGAGGAGCTCATCAAAACCACAAAGGGAATGATGTAGCACCAAGACAAACGGGAGCTTCTTGCAGGTTAGTTTTTTGGTCCATATTCGTTCTCAACATTTAAGTGTTGTTTGTTTAGTTACGATTATTTACTACAGTCATATATTATTATCAGTCATATAATATTTATAAAATTCGGCTGATGGTTACGCCTTCGGGGATTACCAACCGAAAATTTGGGTATGTTAAATACTACAAGCAGTCAGATGCACATCATATCAGCAAAATACCAAACATTAATAATTGTGAAGGCAAAGGAATATCAAGGCCCTCATTTTCAATCCAATGTTTGATTGCTGAAGCACGAAATATACCACCATCACTATTTCTTCCAGCATAACCAATTTCAATAAATGTAAATATCCCATCCGCGTCACAACATGCCATCAGTACAATAGAATCGTATGATTTGTTATTAAAATTACTTGATCCCGAATTGGGGAACTTTTCTATTCGGATGTGTTTTCCATCAATGGCGCCCAAACAATTTGGCAAATTCCACAGCAAATAGAAACGTTCTGCTATCCTTTTCCATTCGTTCATATTTGGAATTGGCATGTAAGTTCCTTTTATGTACTAAAAGGAACTTACATGCCAATTCCAAATATGAACGAATGAACATATAATAATTGTAGTTTCTGCTATAATTTGTGAAACTGTATTGTCTCCTCTGGCAAAGTATAACCCGAGAGCCACATATGTACATCCAGTTGCTAAGTATCTGTAAAAAATACATTTTGTATTTAAATTGTTTCAGGAAATCAATGCAAAGAAAAGTGGAAAAACCTTCGCGCTGTGTTCGTCCGGCATATGAAACCAGCACCAAGTGGATCATCGGCAAAGAAAAAGAAAGCATACTATTTGGAAAACGCCATGCAATTCACTCTACCATTTATAAAAACAATAACTTCAATATCATCTGGAAATTTGCCAACTATAAATCAACAAGAAGTAATTGACTACGAACATAACGAAGAAATAGACCCTCTAGCAAGTGGTTCTTCAACAGACTCAATACCACATTCATCTCCCCAACTATGCTCAGTATCATCTCCATCTTCCCAAACATGTTTCTTGCCACTGCCATCTCCCCAAAGTAATGATTTGCATAAGAAGAATTCTCGCAAATCAAAACATTTAAGTGATGTTGATGAAAGCTTTATCGAGTACCTAAAAGCTAAGGCAAAAATTGAAACAAGTACGAATATGCTGCAGGACTCGAAAAAGATGTTTTTGCTGAGTTTGCTACCAGATCTTGCTGCAATGTCGGACATACAAATGAGGACATTTAAGCGTAGCGTCCTCTGTTTAATAGATAACATTCTACAAGGACCTACAAGCACATCTGCGCAAAATTTGTATTCAATCGACACAGCTGCTTCCACAGTAAACCTACCTACTCAGCGTGATTAGCATGTAATAAACCCAACTATAGTTATGTAAACTTAGTGTTATTAAAATTCTTTCTTCTCTACTAACACATTCTCGCATATTAGTATGCTTCTTGTGTATAGCAGGAGCGAGTAATTGTACCAGTTGCATGTAAGATTCTTTAGGCATTCTATAGAAGGCTAAAAATTTTGCATCACTTTGCTGTAGTTCTCTTGCTGCAACGAATAATCTGCAGTTAATATTCCTCTCTATGTAGGGGTGAACCCAAAATCTCCTATTCAAACGTTTCTTGATACGTCGATAGCAGTTATAAAGGATAACGTCATCCTAATCACTCGATTCACTTGACATATTTTTTCCGCAATACAATCTCCTTTGAAAAATGGGTAACAACTGACTGAAACAATATAATATTGTCGTGTTTATAGTAGGTACATACTCGTACTTCCCTGTGTGAATGGTCGAATTCGGTATAAAAAGAGTTCCGTCACTTTTGAGTAGCTCCGAGTGCGATGTGTAAGAACTTGGCCAAACTAGTATGTAAATTATTAGTTTATAAACAGTTCCGTCACTTGGCAGTAGCTCCGTGTGCGGATGGCCTTAGAACCTAGAATAATTTTAAAGATGAAAGAAGCTGAAGCAGTTCAATGTTGTGATTTGCTTCAGAAAAAATATTGTAATGTTCTCAATAACAATCTCGCCATTCAGTTCGTTAATGTTGTTTCTATAATTAAAACCGATTTAAATGAAGACATGAGTGTTAAGAATGTTTTAAATTTGTTGCTACAGAAGTATAGCGTTCTCGAAAGCGATTTTGGTGAGGTTATTACCGCATTACTTCTGTTTTTAACTCTACCTGTAACAGTTGCCACAGCAGAGAGATCTTTTAGCAAATTAAAAATAATCAAGAATTATTTGAGAAATAGCACAAGTCAAAATAGACTACGTGATCTCTCTGTTTTGGCAATTGAGCAAAAGGCAGCGTCTGCTATGAACATTCAAAATCTTGTTAAACAGTTTGCTACTAGTAAATCCCGAAAAAGAGATTTTTAAATATACGCAATTCAAAATTTATACTTTGTTTTTTTAGGGGCCCGTTTTGTATATTTGCTTACGGGCCCTGACTACTCTTGCACCGCCACTGAATACGTAATCGTTCGCGATTATCGTAACCCGAACAAGAAGGCATGGATAAATGCTCAAATTATCAAGCAAGTTGGAAAAGCTACCTATTTTTGTCAATTTGAAGACGACAAAATTTGGAAAAGACATCTTAATCAAATACGTAAAAGAGCAACGTTAAAAAAGGAAGAGGAGAGAGTGATAAACGATCCACGTACAATCGCTACAAAGAAAATTGGAGTAGAACCCACTACATTCCCTCCCAATGACGAATTTCCTCCGAATGACGAACTTCTACCTGTCCCCAATGAAGTAAACTATGACGGTATAAACGAACCAGTTACAGTACCTGTGGCATTGACTGAATCGACAGTAAGGGTTCGTAAACGTCCTAAGTATTTAAATGATTATGTGTAATTTTGTATGTTATGTATTTCTATTGTTTACTTATAAAAGTAAGTTATGTAGTTATGTCGACTTTTGTAGGTGCGGTTCCACAATATCTAAATTCGAATACAGACTGTAAAGAAGGAATATTATGCTCACTTATGATTTATTTTCAAAAATTTACTTTTCAAAAATCAAACATCATAATATTGTTGGAGTACTGTTGGTTGCCTAAACAACCAACCAAATTTATTGTTAATTAAAGGAAACTGAATTAAAATTACAGTTTGCTAATTTTTATTAGGATACATTAAGGTAGATGACAATGGTGAAATAACCAATTCATTAAGTTTTTGTCATTACGGCAGGAAGCTTGTTGAAGTTTCAAGAAAGTTGTCTTTTGGACCACCAATCCCCGGTGTCTTGTTAGACCCCGGATCCGTCCGATGTCTTTCAGACCACCCGTCCGAGGTCTTGTTAGACCAAACCTATCCGTTCCGTTGTCTTTTAGACCACCGGCCCCCGACCGACCGTTATCCTGTATTCCGATCCGAGCTTTCCTTTAAATTGCTTACGATTCTAGGCGATTTTTCCAATTACCGACCTTCTTTGGTTACGATTCTAGCCGAAGGAAACTTTTCGATTACACCAGCGACAAGCTTACGGATCTAGGCTTTTAGCTGAAAGTGTAAAATTTTATAACCTATAATAAACTACTTTCCGAGACTGCCCCTTACCTGTTCTCAAAAGATTCAATCTGCTCCCGTATTTGAAGCCAGCCACTGGCTTCCTCCGTTTCCGTTTCCGTAATTGGATCTTCTAATCTAAGAAGTTCAGTAGTCACTTCAAGTAGTTTTATCTTATTTTTTTTTCTTCCGTTTGTTTTGAAAATTCAGTAACCTACCTTAAGTAATTGCTGAGTTAAGATTAACCGCCACCAGAAAAATTCAGTTTCATTTAAGCATAATAAAACCACTTAAAAATACAAACTCCGATAATTTTCAAACATAATTGTCAAAGGTTATGTTGGTTATGTTTTCTCTCTTATCCCAGTGCCGTGCGAAATAAATTTCATTATAAAGTACCTTATTCAATAAGATTTTGGAATTGTTTAAAGTTTGTTTCAATTCAATAAAATTAGTAATTTGCTTCCGTTTATTTTCAGTTCTCCATTTATTTTTATTAATTTGCTTCCGTCTTTTTGTTGTAAATAAATTATTAAATTTGTTTCCGTTTTCATTCATTGTAAATATATTGCTTCCATTTTTCTTTTTGTAAATATAGTTAATAAATTATATTAAATTTAATATAAACATTTTTTTTAATTCTTTTATTTTTAGTTTTAAAGTTTTTCCCTTCAAAAAACTTTTGGCGCCTGAGTGTTTTTTTTTTAAAAGTGTCAAAGAAATCGACAAGACGTCCTCAGCCCTGGCTACCCAAGGGGCAATTTGAACGAGGCCAAAATAGCGTTACAAGACTTCACCATTTATGAAGAACGCTTGAAGCATTTTTGTTCAGCTAATAAAATAATAGAAGCTGTAAAAATCGGGTTATTGTCGAGTCATCTGTAGGAACACGTGTACGGTACTTTAAGAGACCTGTGTTATCCAACAGCACCAGAAACAAAAAGTTACATCGATTTAACAACGTTATTAATACAGCACTACAGTCCCAGAAGGTGCGACTCTTCACTATTGATCTGTTCGACAAAGATGCCCCTACTGTTTACCTACTAGTATTAAATAATGTATTAAAAGAAATATGAATTTTACTTTTGAGAATAGTGAAACCGAGGATTTCAACCCGCTAGTTAAATAAATGTGTTAGGAACTAATAATAGATGTATTAATTTAAAAAAAAAACTTGACCGTTGCAAACCGTTATAAAAACATTATTATGTGTATTAAGTGACTAGTTTTGATCATATTTAAACAATGAAATAAATACTTCTCAAGTTCCGTCACTTGGCAGTAGCTCCGTGTGCGGATGGCCTTAGAACCTAGAATAATTTTAAAGATGAAAGAAGCTGAAGCAGTTCAATGTTGTGATTTGCTTCAGAAAAAATATTGTAATGTTCTCAATAACAATCTCGCCATTCAGTTCGTTATGCTGTTCCTATAATTAAAACCGATTTAAATGAAGACATGATAATCTGCAATATTTCAAAAGCAATCCGCTTCTAACGAAAATCTTAAGTCATGCAGAATATTATTTGCAAGATTTCATAAAAGCACTGGTGAGTCGCCTGATGGTTTCGTACGTCGTTGGTGATAATCAATATATGTTCACGTTTAGTTGGAGTTTTATTGATAATCAAACAAGATAAGTTAAATATACAGTCCACTTGCCGTCAAAACAAAGTTATTTAAAAATAATTTAAAAGTGGCGAATAATCAAGTAATGTTATTAAAGAAAGTTCGTTAATGAACAGAGTTTATAAAAGTGCCAAACATACCGTTTATCAAATTTTATAAGAAAATTTAATAAAGTAGAGCAAAAACAGAAGCAACCCATAAGGACGGCACTGGAATTAACCAAGATAAGAACTATTCACTGGTGGAAATTAAAGAACGAGATCAAAAGTTAGTATTTGTTTACATAATATTATTATTATACACGAATCCTGGAACAGTCGTGAAGCGATATACGAAGATATTTCCTTTAAATTCGGACTCGATTTGTGCTTATTTATATACGGCATATATTTTGCACTTTGTCCAGAGGAAGCGAGCCGGTGCTCAAATGGGACAATATAAGTGAGTATTTCAGGTTTCTACTTTATATCTTTTTTTACCTAGAACAACTTTAACTATCTGTTTTCTTTATTTTAAGAACTTTGGTTGAACGGGCAGTAGATTTCAACGAGAAACTGAAATCGATCTTCAAAATTATACATACACCATTTCTGAAAACAATCGAAGTAATGGAGAAAACTGCCGACTAGCTTCAGTTTATTTGTCTAGTTGAGTTGAGAGATATTTAGAACCAGTCAAGGATATAGCGGAATATGAAGACATTTTTGTTCCTCAAAGAAACGTCTCCATTTCCAACATGGAGTTGCGAAAATCCGACATAAATTTGCTCAAAATTGATAAGCCAATAGATAGATAATAAGTCAATAATACAGATGCCGTTATGGGCAACGCTGAATTTTTGACCTAAAGTTTAACGATAGGTACTATAAAGATATTTGGTTTCAAAAACATTTTCTTGTTGAGCATTTAGGACAAGTTGATACATCATTATATATAGATACAGGTAGGTAGAATTTCAAACAATTACCGATGATATTTTACTTGCTAAATAATCATCACGTTGAGTTTTGCAAATGGTTAACGAACCCTGGAAAAGTAGTGATATAGTCGATATATGGAATATTTCGTTTAAATTGTACCCAGTAACAGATGAAAAAAAGAAATTACCTTATAAGCAAATAATAATCGGTGCTTATTTCAACAAGGTGCTGGTACAACATTTTTTATCAGTGCGCATGTTAGAAAAGAATAACCGAAAGGCCGAAAAAATCAAGCATTAGATCAAGCTGCGTATGATAATCTCCTATATTTGAAAACCATTCCGCTTCTAATGAAAATCTTAGGTCATGAAAAATATTACTTGCAAAATTTCATAAAACTCTGCTGAGTCGCCCTGATAGTTTTGTACGTCGTTGGTGATTACAATGCAAGAAATAATGATTTTTAATTTTAATTAGAATTGTATAAAAAAACTAAAAGTTCTTAACTTAAAGCTTAATAATTTCCACCGACTATTGTTATTAAGTATTGGAATTGGGGCCAATTCCAATTTGAAGCGACCATGAATCGGATGCAGCATGTCTGTACTGCAATGAATTATATTCCATATCCAAAAAGGGAGAGACCCGGATTCGTTGTCAAAAGTGTAGCAGTTGGTGCCATACAGAATGTGCAGATGTAGATAGAAAAACTAAAAGTATGAATTATGTGTATAAATGTTTTTCTTTTACTACTAAATATAGTTTTTGAGTTCCTTTACATTTTTCTTTTTAAAAAACAATGTATGCCATCATACCCGACTATTCGGGTATGATGGATACTTTGTGTTTTTTTAAAATTTATATGTCAAATTCTTAGTTTTCCTTTATTTGTCAAAACGTGTTGTTATCTCAAAGAGTAGTGTTACTAATTTTTGAATTAAACTTGAATGATTTTGCAGCATGCGCATTGGATTTAATGGCGCCCAACTTCTACGTGTAATTATTGCAACTACTAATTCTACGCCTAATTGAATAAGGCTTTAGACGTCGCTTACAGGCGGCTGGCTTACACGGTCGTAAAATACGAAAGAAGCCCTTATTAACCCAGGCGCAGATTAAACTCGATTAATTTTTGCGAAAAAATATAAAAATTGGACAATTGGTTTTGGTCAAAAGCGATTTAGTCCGACGAAAGTAATGTAGAGGTATGCATTTTATATTGTCTTTAACAAAATTGAACCAAAATTTTTTTTATTTTCCGAAACAAAAAACTTAAATTACAAAAAGTTTTGATAGTTATAGCAGTAGTAATGAATTACAAGGCGATTCAGATGATTAAATAAAAAAATTTTGTATTACCTTTAATGAACAATGTACATTGTAAATCGTGTTTATTTTGAATGCTGAAAAACTTTTTTATATGTATGTTATGTATAAGCTTAGGTACGTAACCACCTATAGGCGTTCATGTTGCATTTAAGGCGCCGTAATTAAATTTAACTGGGTAAAGAAAGGGTTAAGATACAACTAGCAGACCAGCACTAGTTCAAATAAAATAATAAATCGTAAATCTTCTCTGTCTTCGGATTGTTCGTCTACATTTAGGCTTCTATAGAAAGTAGGTATATAAAGCAAAATATATACATAGCTAGTATGGCCATCGTTATAAATGGAATGTATTGATTGAGATCTTGAAATCGCAGCTAAGGAATTGGTCGTTGGTATATTGGTGTTATCGTCATGTGTAATCTCGGAAGTGTCTTCCGGTCATCAATAATTTAAAAAAGTTAATTATCATAGAATTACTTATACAAAGAAAATGATATTTATGAAAGTGTTAAAATTAATGTTAATGTTATGAGAACTCTTATAATATTTTTTAATGGTATTATGCTAATGATAGCAATTTGGCCATTAGTTTATTCTGATCAAGTCGATGATTTAATACAAGATGTTGATGTCAATTCTTTAATTATTAAATGCCATTAGTGATTACTGTTACTTAGAGACAATTTTATTAATATTAATGCCGATTTATGGAGTCAAAATGCCGATGATCTTAGCCTGGTGACACATGGTGGTTCAACACCAACTAATGAACCAGATAATGTTCATTAAGTCAATGCAACAATTGGCACGACCGAACTGGGCAGAAACCATTCAACACCCTATTCCCTACTACTTAGAAGCCTACGCAAACCCCTCTACCGTCCATAAGTATTTGCCCAACTTCTCATTCCTAGCCCTTTCATTATGAAAGCTACAAATTCGAGTACGGAGAGTGATTTGATTAACAATAGTATTAAAAGTGAAACGGTTGTGAAGACAGAGGTAATGCGCGATGATTCTCTCGCCAACTATAGAGCGCTATCCGCACTCGAAGTAAGGGATTTGTGTGCAGAAGTATCAAAAATCCCAACTCCAGAATGTGTATGTAATATTAGGAGTAAAAAATTAAAGAAATATAAGAGAGAAAAAAACTGCCAGCATTAACCCCCTGGTTGACGGGCTGGGTCTGTGAGGCGTGAATTTATATTCGGTATATAAATTTTTCTTTTATGTTTAGTTATGATAGAAGTTATGATCAGTTTTAATAATAACAAAATTATTTATAGTAAACAGTTACCAGATAGCCTAAAAACACGTTTTCGATGGTCATATTTAAAAAAAAGACCCCCCGGACCACCCGGTAAGTACCGCTCCGGCACAGCTAATTTTAGCACTACACCCTTGGTGGTGACACATGGTGGTTCAACACCAACTAATGAACCAGATAATGTTCATTAAGTCAATGCAACAATTGGCACGACCGCACTGGGCAGAAACCATTCCACACCCTATTCCCTACTACAATAGAAGCCTACGCAAACCCTCTAACGTCCATAAGTATTTTCCCAACTTCTCATTCCTAGCCCTTTCATTATGAAAGCTACAAATTCGAGTACGGAGAGTGATTTGACAAACAATAGTATTAAAAGTGAAACGGTTGTGAAGACAGCGGTAATGCGCGATGATTCTCTCGCCAACTATAGAGCTCTATCCGCACTCGAAGTAAGGGATTTGTGTACAGAAGTATCAAAAATCCCAACTCCAGAATGTGTATGTAATAGGAGTAAAAAATTAAAGAAATATAAGAGAAAAATTTAAAAAACATTTAAAAACTCATACAGAAGTTCAACCATTTACCTAACAAATTTGCGACTATACATGCACAAAGAAAAATACTTGAAGAATACATATGAGAATTCATACATAGACGACGTGCTAATTTTCGGAGGAACCGAAGAAGAACACAACGTAAGATTAACAGAAGCGTTGAAAAGAAAAAAAAAAATCAACGAGAAGTTTAGCAAAAGCAAGATGCAGTTAGCTAAAACTGAAGTTAAATATTTGGGGCACAGAGTATCGGACATTGCAATTTCGATAGAAAGAACAAATGTTTTGGATCTGAAATTCTAAATAGGAGAGAGGGGGGATGCGAAATGAACGTCTCTCTTACAAACATAGGTGATTAAGGATAATCTAAGATTTTGGAATATTCTTTACACTTGATCTAATCATTTAAATTATTTGAATATTCGTTACAGGTGCTAAACTACTGTAATAATTTTTAAAAAGCTATATGGTAAAAATTATTTGTTTGTTACAGGAAACTCCTGTACATGGAAGATATGGACTTTTCAAAAGAGAACCTCTTTCATTGTAAAATTTGTTACTACAAAAGTGCAATTAATGGAAATTTAAAAAACATTTAAAACTCATACGGGAGTTCAACCATTTACCTGCCAAATTTGCGACTATACATTCACAAAGAAAAATACTTGAAGAAACATAATATGAGCATTCATATATAGACGACGTCAGGAACCGAAGAAGAACACAACGTAAGATTAACAGAATCGCTGAAAAGAGCATAAAAAAATCATCGTGAAGTTTAGCAAAAGCAAGATGCAGTTAGCTAATTAGATTAAGGAAAGAGAAGAAGTGGCTAGTATTTATCAAATATTATCATGACTATTATGTAATATATTTTCAGGTAGCGAAAATGAAAAGGTAGAAGAAAATGAGTGAAATTCAGGAACACCCGAAGTAATTATAAAACAAAGCCAAAAAATATAACCATGATATTCAGCTCGCGAATTGTCATTTGTTTAGTTTGACGACTCGATCCACTAGAGGGCGAAATTTAATGTGTTGTAAATCGAAGTGTACGTCAGTTCGGAAGAATAATTAATGTTTTCTAGTTTTATAATTTTAATACTGCCTTATATTTAATTATTGTAAATTGAAACTTCTTCAGAATATTTTATTAACTTGCGACAGTGTTGGTGTTGTTTTTGGAGTGCATTTTTGTGTTCATAATTTATCGCGTGGTAAGCGTTTTTCAATTTTCGTTTTTACTTGCTCCAGATCAGTAATTTCACAATAAACGCTGCAAACAGCTATAAAGTTCATTAAATTTACAATTTTAATTCAATTTCGTTTTGAAAATGTGAAATCTATAAAAACAAAGGTCGTCTATATAGGCACCTTGATTTTTATTCAATTCTAACCACCAAAAAGGGAAAATGTCGATTATAGGATTAAAAACTGACCACTGGAGGTAGTTCACAAGTGTTTTTAACCATTGTTAAAAACTGATTACTCTTTATAGATTAACATTATTTTCATTCTAGATTACCCCTCTTCTAGAGAATCTTCACCTTTCTTGGGCTCTATAAATTCGGAATTAGAAAAAGTATTCAGCTCCAATGATAGCATTTATGATAGAAATTACATATTAAAAAGCAGGAACGTCTCTATCAGGAACGTCGCAATTAGGAACGTCTCAATCATATAGTCCTTGTGGCTCTAAAAGGCTACGATTATCCTAAGTTATATTTACTTCGTAAATGAAAAAGGCTTCTTGTTATACTTTGTATAGAAGCCTAAAAGTAAAAATTATTACACACTGAGAAAACTGCCATGGTTAATTTAACAGTTTTTGCATGGTTAATAAATATATCCACATTAAATGAATAAATAAATGATTGAAATAACACTAAGCACTTTGTTGCAACCGCTTAAAAAAGTTTGAATCAAACTATTATTAATTTTAAAGCTTTTTAGTTTCAATCAAACGATAAAAATGTTGAAAATAAAACAATATGTCAAAATAATTAAAGTAACACTTTCTTTCTTAGAGGGAATAGTTAAATTTGAGGTTGTGATAACAATTTCAAGAGTTTTAAACTGGTATGGTTATTATATTGGAACAAAATGAAATATAGTTAGGTTTGAAGATCATTTGCATTGCCATGAAAGTCCTCAATATTCAATCAACAGTGTTTAATTGTTAACTTAATAAAATTTATTTTATTATTTGAAGATTCTGTGTAATTAAAATAATACTTAACGTGTTTGGATCAACAATTTTTTATAAACTCAAAACTACATTTTAGCACATTGTAGTTTAAATCGGCAAATTCAGCAAACTCCCCCGCGAACATGAAAAATGCAATTGTATAAGATTGCATTATTGCGTTATCGTGTAGCGTCTTTGCATTGCTTGTTTAGATTTTCTAGTGAACAGCGGTGAAGTGTATTTGTGAATTTTTAATTAAGGTATAAGTTATTATAAATTCTATTAGTTTAAAATTTTAACTTTAAACAAAATTTTAACAGATTATTTATTGTAATAAATTATTATGGAAGAAATTCTAAAGGACCCTGGAGGTGATGGTATGGATGATTTAAAGGCGGAAGCTGAATTACACATAAATGCACTCAAAAATTTACACGAAAAGCTAACAAATCAAATTGCAACGTTATGGAGAAATATTTTTGAAATAATGGCGTCTATGGAGGGAAATGACTACGAGGTGGCAGCATTCGTAAGTTATTAATCTCAATATTTTTTAAATCAAATGGCCCAGTCAATCCGTATTGAAGCATAATAAAGTCGGGGAAAGCTGATGTAATACAGTTTTTGTGTATACTAGCAGCGCCGTAGCAAGCTCTTCTGTTTCCCATTGCCTTCCTCGTAGCCCACAGATTTATATTGGGATTGAGAGCACAACAGTATATTCGGCATGGCTAGGTATGCAGCGACGGCTTCCCTTACACCTGACGGTGTAAGTTTAACGCCACACTGATGGTTTGTAATTTATGAACTAATTAAAGCTAATCTTCTACAGGTGGCCAACATTTTTGAGAGCATAGGTGCTGGTCACTTATTTCCGTTCCCAGGGGCGGGTATTACTGGGGATAGTACTACCCCCACTTGACTAACTACTACACCAACTGGACCCCTGGAGAAACCAATGAGGAAGACGATAAGAAGCCATAAGCGCTTTTATTATTTAAAAAATATTTTATTCAGATATTTATTTATATTTAATATTTTAAGGTTGTTAATAAAAGCTTTTGAAGCTGTGCAATAGCCAATTATTCTCAAATTGGAATGTAAATGTATTATATAGTTTTTCAAGTCATCACTAGTCCATTAGCTCTAATATTTTGTTATTTTATATTTAAGTTTTGTCATAGTCATATTTATTTTGTTTAAGTATTATAATATGTAAAAGATTCATGTCTTGCTAGCAACCAAAAGGTTCACTTGTATTTCTTAGGAATGCTAAGGAAATATATTTTGTAATTTGAGAACGGTTGCTGTAGTTAGGAGGTATTTATTTGTTGTTGGTGTTACCGAAACATTCGTATCGGTTTTCCCCGATAGATAAAGTAGGATTAAAAATTGTAAAATGGGAGCTGAAAAATAGTTTATTATTGCAGAAAAAACTCGATTTGTATGACTTTTTGTGAAAAACAACACACAAATTTTTCTTTCACAAACTAAAATTTTTATGGGTTTAAGTTTAGGTTTGGTTTGGATGGAAATCACAAACGTTTTAACATACTGTATTTTTTTGAAATCGATCGGAACCTCCAGTTCTTTTCTAATCGTTGCAAAACCAAATGAAAAGGTTTTGCAGGTCTTTACAGGAACGGTCATCAGCTTAAAGGCGTTTGCTAATGCTACGTACCTGTCTCAAACTCAGGATTCGGTAAAACTGCATTCTGGCCGGCTCCACTTGTTGTTTTGTAAGTGAATAAGAAAATTTATGTTTCCTTTTTATTTAAATATTTTGCCCTCTCATTGGAAGAAGTCACGAGCCGTCGCTGTCAATATTTCAATTTTTTAGTCTGGTTTGCAAAGAATAATAAATCTGATGTGACCAGTGGTGTAGTGGAGCCGGAGCGGTCCGGAGAGGCGCTCCGGCACAGGTTTTAAAGCAGGAGCTGAGCTCCGGTACAGTTTTTTTAGAATTTCAAGCGCCTGCAGAAAAATTGCAGCAAGATTGGTAACACTTCAGAGCTCTCTCCTCTCTTTCTCCCGTCAGCTGTTCTCCCCCCCCCCACCTGCCCCACCCGTCCCGTCCGTTGACAGACAGATTGAAACTTGAATTTGCATTTCCGATCTCTGCGATATTATTTGTTTTATTATTGCGCTACTGGCCAGTGCGTTTTATGACCTTACATCATTGAGTTGTTATATGTCTAGTAGTGTTGATTAGTTATCGTAGTAGTGTTAGTTATCATTTTGTTTGCGGAGTTTGAGTGATCTGTGATGGAATCAAAACAAAAAACTATAACGTCGTTTTTTAGTGTTCCAAAAATTAGTAAAACTGATAAAAATCCTGTCCCTGGAACATCAAGTGATGCAATCACTGAAATTGTAAATCCTGAGCCTAAAGAAGCCAAGGAAACTCGTTCCGATGAAACACAGTGGCCTGAAATTTGGACGGAGGAAATGTGGAGAAGGAAGCATTTCCGTGGATCGACTGTAAGGAAGGTAAATTAGGTTGTAAAATTTGTTTCGAAGTTGGCAATCTAGGAGCATTAAAAAAAGAACACGTTTCGCTTTCTCATGAGTGGCCATCTTACAAGGTTTGTTTTTATGGCTCTAATAGACCAAATCAGCTGAAATCGTTAAGAAAAAAGATTATCGAACACAAACAGTCGCAAGCACATCAAACAGCTGAAAAAATCGTCCGTTAAATCAAAAGATAATTCAATGCCTAAAGTCGTGCATCAAATGAATCAAGTTGAGCTCGAATCAACCAAAGCTGTGTTTAGATCTGCGTATTTTAATGCCCAAAACGACCGCCCATACAGCGACCATTTTGGTTTGCTTGAGCTACAAAATTTAAATGGAGTAGACATCGGCGTATGTCTTCATTCAAGATATAGCGCAGTTGAAATGATAGATCACATCTCAAAAGAAATGAAAATGCGTATTTTGAATAAAGTCAAGGCGATTTCTGGGAAAATTTCCATCAACATCGATGAATCTAATTAATTCTGTTCATCAGTTTGGTTTGTTACGGTTAGGAGGTATCATTTTTATTATGTATACCACCACCGAAAGATTTATTTTCAGTAGAAACCTTGTTCCGTTTAATCAGTTGGAATGATTTTTACCAGCAAATTATATAATTGGTCATGCAATTCTGGAAGAAAGTGAACAAATGAAGTGGCCCTTACTCTGAATTTTAGAACTTTGTGACGCTGAGAGCCATTTGCTTTTTAGTAATTTTTGGCAGGCCACAATTTTTTTTTGCATTATCTCAAATAGGCACTTGAAATTGTTCAAAATACCATACATCACTGTGGTCTCTACACGATAAGTTATTATGTTGCTAGAAAGTCATGCGGTCTGAACTTCAGTGTAAAAATGAACCAACTGGAGGTGGTTTACGTAGGGATAGATGGTCCGATACACAGAAGTAGTGTTTTAATATTAAGATATATTAACTTTTTCCACGTTTTGCGATATTATCCGTTGAAAATGCATAAGGAGCACAGCTTCAAGTGGATTCCGAACCACGAGATGAAGGATTTTACACAGTTCATTTTGACTAAGGAAGATTTCGGTCATATGAGCGAAAATCCTGCTATAGATGGAAATGGAACTGGCGAATCTTCTTACATACGCGGGCCGCCGGTTAAACAGCCATGGTATAGAGTATTAAAGATAGATATAAATGCCCTTTATGCAGAAGATTTAATTAATGCAGAGATACCCACAAGTGTTCCTTTGGATGAGATTGAGGCAATATTTTGCTCCAGCGACCCGGGAACTATGGGACTTCATGAATTCCATAAAGGCAAAAAAAGGCAGGTGACAGAACAAAATTTAGACGAAGAGACACCCACAAGTGTTCCTTTGGATGAGATTGAGGCAATATTTTGCTCCAAGGACCCGAGAACTATGGGACTTCATGAATTCCATAAAGGCATAAAAGGCAGGCGACAGAACAAAATTTAATTAAGGAAGAGACACCCACAAGTGTTCCTTTGGATGGTATTGAGGCAATATTTTGCTGCAACGACCCGGGAATTATGGAACTTCAACAATTTCAAGAAAGGAATGAAGGGCAGGCGAGAGAACCAACAGATTTAAACGAAGAGACACACTCAAAAAAATGTTGTTCATAATATTAACAAACAGTGATAATTGAGTAGTATTTAGTTGCTACAATAATCAAATTTATTGTTAAGACGAACTTTTTATAATTACTTAATGGCTCTGTTTATTGGTACAATAATTCAATATTCATTGTAAAAATAAATGGTGTACATTGTTGAAGAACATAAAATTCATTCAGCCAATAACTTATTTTATGTATTTGATTAAAACATTAATTCTCGCCATAAAAGGTATTTTTGAATATATAATCCCATGCAAATATTTAATTTATCCTGACAACGAATATAGTTATGATGATAGTTGATACATTTATTAAAATAATGAACAAATTTAATTATAAGAATAAAAAAAATAGTTTTTAAAATATAATAACGCGTTCATTATGTTAACTATAACAAATTAAATAATTAATGAAAACTATTACTTGTTACAACTATTCTGTATATAATCATAATAAACCCATTTATAACAACAATGAAGTCATCATCTTTGTGTCGATTTTCCAGACAAAAAAAGTAAAAAGGAATGATCATAATATTTAATATTTTTTTATTAATATTTTTTATATAAGACTACTATATTATACTTTTTATACTTATTTTGCAATTTTTATTTTGTACGCTTTAATATTTACTTTTTTTTTTAACCCAAAAGTGTTCCTTTGGATGGTATTGAGGGAATATTTTGCTGCAACGACCCGGGAACTATCTAACTTCATCAATTCCACAAAAGCAAAGAAAGCCAGGCGAGAGAACAACAAACTATAAAGACTTCAGAACTAAAAAGGACTGCACATAAAACTATGCAAAATATCGAGCGGAAATGGTTTGTGCAAGAGAAAAACAAAATATGTAGATATGAATGCCATTTTTGCAGAAACGTTGGGAAAAGTGTATTGTACTAAAAGGAGATTACATTAAAAAATAGAAAGAAAAATTGTGAAAAACTTGCCTCTTCATTCGTAACACGGGTACTTATTGATCGACCCTCGCAAGTATATTGGAAGAGATGGTTATGGGGATGACAAAGTAATTTCCATGTGGAATGAAGGATTACAAAATTGTACATCTGAAATTTGGCAAAATTTCATTCGACGCACTGACAAAGCGATAGCCAATTGGTATGAACGGGAAAAACTTTTAGATGTGTAATATTGCAGATTCAATTTTAGCGGGGTTTTATTTTTAAAATTCAAATATAAAGTAATAACAGGAAAGAGAGAGAGAGAACGAAAGTTGATCTTTTAAAATCGAGATGGCGTGATTTAGGAGGATTTAAAAAGTTGACCGGTTTAGGGGTAGCGGGAGAAAAAGTTACCACGAGGTGAGAGCACAAGTGGGTTGAAGGTCGATGGTGAATGACGCGGTCAATTTTTACCAAGTGAATTTTTGTTTTAATTTGCATCAAGATAATATTCTTATAAAACGAGATTATAGACGAATATACTACAAATTAACTAATGTACATGTAACTAACAAATTTTTAATTATTTATGTTATATTTTTGTGAAATATATTACCACGAGGTTCACTTTTTGGGTTTTTCGGTGATTTTACTAAAATGTTATAAAAATATTACGTTATTCAATGAGCTTTGTAAAATACCAAGATAGATTTTTAATAAATAAATCATTAGAATCCTTGATGACCGAAATATTAGGCGATTATTGCAAAAATCCAGTGAGTGACTGAGCACGTGGTAAATTTATTTTGAATTCATACACAGTACTTCAGGGGAATTCGATTTGTTTATTCTATTAATAAATTAATAATCATCATATCTTACATATTACATAAAAATATCGTCATTTATCGTTAAATAATATTCAATTACATAATATACGGGGTGTTTCCGAAAGGTTTGGCATTGCTTCACATTTTATAACGTAGTTTTTAAGTTATTCTATTTATTGGTGGTAAATTCAAAATGGATGATGATAAAGGACTGTGGTTATACGTGGTTATGATTTAACAAGGTAAATATTGAGGTGGTTATGTGGTTATACATGTGTTCTACACATATTTTATTATTTGGTATATTTTATGTCTATATTAAAGGTTTGCTAATTTATGCGAGACGAGTATTGTCTTAGCTTAGGTAAACGAGGTATTGAAGGTATGTCGGTATAACAGGGTCCTTTCTTTGAGGTATTGTGATATTTACAAGCTCATTGTATGAGTGTAAAGTAATATAACCCATGTAGCAAATCACACCCGCGAAAATTTCCTCGATAAGCCAGAGGCCGGCTTGTGATTTGTGTAAATTCTGACCCGGAGGCGGAACATGGAGGTAGTTAGGAATTGTATGGTTGGTATTACGTGTTCATATTTCACCCCCCCCCCCCACCGAACATTGTGTGGAGCTTCCGGTATTGCTCTATTCGATAAGGGAGACCTTTGTTATACTGAGGTGTAATTTTATAGGTATTATAAACAAATATTATGGTTTATTTATAGGTATAAAAGTTGTAGACGTATTTAGTCCAACTTTCTTGCATTGAAGTTGAAGGCGTAAATTAGCCCGACTTGCAAGCCAGCTGAATCCAGTCGTATTTTGACTGATGACAAACAAACATTCTAAAAAAGGGGAATCTAAATACAAATGATTATAAATAATATTAAATAATATTTTACTGATTTCAAATGTGGATCGAAGGTATGATTTTAGTTCGCAGTCACAAATTTAGACTGTAGAATATTCTCTAAGAGAAATTTAGGTGTTTTAAGATTAAATGAATTACCACTGACCTTAATATCAGAAATGATGAATGAATTACCAATAAATATGAACAAATTAGTACAAATATCAAAATCCACTCAATAATGAGTTGTGTTCACTTGGTTTAATATCAATAAGAGATCATTTTCATTACTATTTTGGCTTGTTGATCCATTCCCGTGATTTTTTTTTTTTTAAATAAATAATAAATAAAATCTGAGTACAAAATTGGGTGTTTTAAGGTTTATTTAGTGAATCGGGTTTTAGAAATGTGAACGGCATCGAACAACGGGACATCTTTCTTTGAATCACTGTGTATGAAGTAGGTAGGCTAATTATGTTTTAGAGGTAATGCAATCTTCACGAACCGGGCTTTCCCGTTCAATGAAAGAACTGAGGTATACTACGGTAGGGTATTTACAACGTGTGGGTTTTCTAGACAGATCACAGGCTTAGAACGATGGTATTTGAATTTCCGGATGTTGAGATTTTTAAGATGACGGCGGGAGATTCAAATTCAAAGTTCAACATTACAGATGTCACCGTAAAATAATTCATCATGTTGGTATCAAATGATTCAGATTCTGAAAGTGATAGATAACGTCATCAGCATTCAAGATGTAAGATATTTTATTTTATAAAATGTTCATATTTTGTATATTTTGAAATGTTCCCATAGTTATTACTTGTACAATAAATATTGTTCATTCTATTCATGGCAATCAAGTTGCCATGACAATAAACTCTAATAAGTTGAGTATGATGTACCCCCTATTGAGAATATCTAATATTTAAGTAATAACTGTAGCATCAGTTCCTGTATATCTTTGAATTTTAAAATCAGTTAAAACAAGTTTTCGTGTGTGCATAATACTTCGTTGTTAAAATTGTTAAAAGTTATTTTTAATATTTTATAAGTTTTTTTTGCAAGGTAGGTTGTTTTATAGCAACCTTAATAAAGTGATTCGGTTATTATATAAAATTTAAAGTGGTAAAAAGAAATTTTTTGATAAATATTTAAAAGTACAATTTTTGCTTAAAAAATTGTTTTTATTGCCGCAAGACATTTTTCGCGGGGTGCATCTCTGTACGAATAAAGGGCGCCAAGTCGAGTAAATTTTCAATCAAAATTGTGTTTCTAAAATTTTGAGTGTAAATTGTGAACCATCCTAATATTACTTTGATTAATCTCTTGTATCGAAAACCAATTTAATTATAGTAGAAAGACTTCGAGAGAGGTCGCCAACGTCCGGGGGACCGGATATGGCACATGAAAGGCAAAAAACAAGGACCAGCAGATTTTAACAGTGAAAACTTATTTAAAATATGGTGAAAGTTTGCGGAGACGGTTCGCAGAGCGCGTACAATTTTTGGTCATAAGTCCAAATTACGTGAAGTGAAAAACAAGTGCACATTGAAAATGGACAATATGGAAACCTTACACAATTTGTTAATAGAATGGGAGTTTGAACACTTAATATTTGTATGAAAAGGTTAGTGGTAACTTTTAAAAATATTAATCTGTATTGAACGAACTAAGTTTGGCATTATTTTTATAAGTTATGTACATAAATATGTAAGATTGCAACATAATAGGACTCCTATATAAAAGAATTTAATATGGAATTTGGAAACTAGACTATTTTTAACTGACTGTAAAATACTGTCATATTGACAGTATTTTTACGATAGAATTTTCGAATTATATATTTAGTAATCTTTAATTAATCGTATAACATTTATTAACAAGAATAAAAAGATTTTGTTTGCGAGAAAAATTTATAAACTGTTATTATATTGACAGTTTTAAGAAATAAATATTTATTACCTATTAACACTAAATTTACACGTAGCGTTTTCATTCAACGAGCTTTATTAGAGATTTCAGTGTTATTGCAATTCTGAATAAACACTTTCTTTAAATAAATTATAAAAATAATTCAAGTAGCTAACTACAATTCAAAATTATTCTTCTTCATCCGAAGTTGAGCCGAAGGCTTGTTATTTCCAGCATGTGATCTTAGTCTGTTGGGTTAATTATAATTAATAAGCAAAACTGCAAATAATATTTGTTTCAAGCCAATTTGTGTCATACGAAAATTGTTCAATAAGGTGTTGGATTGAAATGTCAGCGTTGGAACGGCCAACATGAAGTTAAAAGTTCAAGCAAAGAAAAAAAATACATTCAAGCCAAAGTGCAAAGCAAATTATAATTCTTAACTTTCTTGTCATCATACAGGAACGCGACCCTCAAGTTTAATAAATAGAAAGCTATAAAATGTTAAATATCATAAATTGTGAAAAATCTTTATTAGAAACATAAACACAATTCGTTACCAGTAAGTAAGTAACAAATTATACAGAATCTTAAATTTTTTTAATAAACCGAAGTAAAACAACTTTAGTGGTAAATGAAATAATAACCAAAACTAGGAACTAATAAACAAAAAGTAGAACATGGAACGTTAAATATTTAAGTCTACTTAAAAATAAAGACTGTTTCCAACCCATTTATCCAACGAATCAAACATTGGCTTCAAGTTATAAGAGCAGGCTATTACAGTGGCAACAGGACTATTACCATCTGCAATCGGTCGTGACTTTATATACTTGTGCGAAAGTCTCAATGCTCGGTTAGCTAAAATCGTTATCATGCGTGCAGTTAATTTGTTAATATTAAATTTTTAAAAATAATGTTTACCTTGGCTCACAGATTGAGTTGTTAAAAGAGCATGGGAACTATCGCACCAAATCAGGCACCTCGGTTCTTCGTAATAAATTCTCAAAATATCAAACGTATTGCAAGTCTTCGTAATTTGATTTTGATGAGAAATAATTACTTGTTCCAGGAAGCCCTTATATTCTATGACGTAATCAATGTAATTTTTTGATTCTCCCATAAATGTTTTGTCGACTTCTTCAGAAGAAGCACTTGTATCGGAACTGAATTCTCCATGAAGTTGTAGTTCATCACCAGTGCTGAAAGAGGCAGGGGTAGTAAGTCTCCAACTAGGACTGCCTTCTCCAGAAGCAGAATCACTTGACGAGAGAGTCGATTCAATGTTGCAGAATGGGTAATTAGTTTGCGGAATGGCGATTAGTTGTAATCGAAGAACAGAACGAGGGGGAGCAACTGGCGTTACAGTTATATTCTTAGCAATGTGGCTTGGAACAAAACAAGCATCACGAAGGTCTCTCGAACCGGTAGGGAGTTTAGCTGTATAATAAATATCGCTTGAGGAAGTTGTGAGGTGATCTTGGATAATGCTACTGGATTCAGTAATACTTGAGGAATGTTCGGCAAGATTTGAGGATGATTCACTGTTAGTATTCGACAACAGCTGTCGACATCTGGGAGGCGACGTCAAGTTACTTATGGGTTGTAGGGAACTTTCATGAGATTTTTTACGGCTTGTGAAATCGCCATTATAAATACCATCTTACTTTCTTTATTTTAAACAAATAAAATACAAAATTATTCTTATTTTTAATTATTACGCACCCTGTATATAACATAAGTTAATTCAATACAACGCAGATTTATGTGCGATGATGTAATCATCACCTGACTCGAGACGTGGAAGGATTTTTCCCATAAGGCAAAATTAAGCGTCTCATGTTATTTCACTTTATTACATTTTTTCTCAGTCTAAGTAACCAAATTAAATAAATATGAATTATTTGATTGGCGTATTCATAAAATTCCGCGAAGAAACTAGCGGAAATGTGAGATTCGCGACTATCTACTCGGTAGAAGGGGGATAGATCGGCAGTGTGTATCAAGCTAAACTAAGAAACACACTCATTTTTCATGTCGAAAATTATATTTTTATCTTTTATCGCAAAATATCGTTATCTTTAATAAAATTAATAACTTAAACTAATTATCGTGTAACCAAGTGCTTCGCTGATAGCAATTTATTAATAGGTAAGTAAATGCGTAACTTATTACAAAAAGAACAATAAACTTCACCGCGTGGTTTTTCAATGATAAGCAGGTCGCATTATGCTAAATGAAAAATAAGTTCGCGTGATAACCAACAAACTTAATAAATACGTTCTAACTGGACTAATAGTATTTGTGTCTAATTAAAATAGTGTAAAAACGGCAGTTAATATGAAATTGACTTTGAAAACAAACATTCATTGAATAACGTTCGTGCAATCACCTCACGTGTAACCAAAATTCGTTAAACATAAGTTAAAATAATTAACAAAAGACATATTGGAATCTCGATTAATTATCCCTATCGAAAAAGCTTAATAAACAGTCGCGAGTTCGAATGATAATTCCTTTCAGGTGGTAGAATTAAATCAGGTACCCATTTTAATTGTATTCTATGAGGATATGACGAATTGTTTGTTTCATTATTTTTTAATCATACTTAACTTATGCTTATTATTTAGTAGGATATTTGATAACTTATGTAACGTAAATTAATGCCGTTCACTGTATTATTTTAATATTTAGTGGAATGACTGAACGTATGAATCTGATAAGCTTTATAAATAATAAATAATAAAGTACTAGGTTATCGATTGTACCTACTCGTAGAATGCGATTTTTTTTTAAATGAATTTATTTGTATTTTTTTTCAAAAATAAATTTTTTTGTATTTTTTTCAAAATATATTTGTTTATTTTACACCTCTCATATTTTGTAAGAGTAAACAGCTGGATAGAACAAAATTAATGAACGGCAATATCTGCAACCGGTGGGAAACGTAAATATTCGCTTATATAGATAGCGAGTAGTTGCGGGAAACTACTGGATCCGCGAACGAGCGACTGCGGGAAGCGGACGATTTCGCAAGCGTAAAAAACACCCGCGTATCAGAGCTGCCATGTAAAATAACGCCCTCAGTTTAAAGGTTATTAAACCATTTCTTAAAGATGCCAACAGGGTTAAACAAATTCTGGTAATATAAATTTTGTTGCCTTTAGTTTTACGAGTTGAAAAAAAAATTATTATTTGATTTAAAAACATTATAATTACATTTTCTAGGGTATTTCATACCCTAGACTCTAGGGTAGTGGTTCCCATCCCTGCTGTCGATTAGTACGTCTCAGAACCTGTCTCAGTACAGCGAGCGTACGGCGAGCCCATTATTCAAAGTTTTAGCGTCAGTGAAGATAAAATAAATTGTTAAAACGGTGCCGTCAAGATGGCTTATCTCGATTACACTCTGTTTAATTTAAACGATACCGACTCCGAGTTTAACAAGATATGGACCACACTGCTCTAGGGTATAGGAGCAAGGAAAAATTTCCGAAGGGGTATTCCTGCCTAATGCGGGTCGACCGCATTAGATATGCTGCTCGAAATCGAGCTATTCGATATTCGCATGCAAGCAACACTTCTTCGGGCAACCACTTGGGTGGGTGACCGACAAAATGAACTGCGGTCGATCACTCGCCAACCCGTCTGGCCAGCGTGGCGAGTTAAGGCTAACAACCCCCCATATGCGAATACGGGGGAGGCTTACATCCGACGATGGATGGCATAGCTGTTGATGATGATTCCTGCCCTAAATGTAATCTGGATATAGGCTGTCCATCAGCTGAAACAGCTTGTAAAAGGCGCAATATAACTAATCAATCTGGGTATATTTGTTTAAGTATTGTTGTTTGTTTTAATAAATTATGTTAAGTTTGTTTGTCTTAATAAATTATGTTTATTTAATTTTTGCACATGTATATTATTTTTTTCCTTTTTTTTCTTGGAATCCGATAATTAAATAGAACTACATACTATATTGTAGGTGCGTTTATTACTGAAGTATAGATAACAAAATTAATAACGTTTAAAACGTAAATTTGCATCATCCCTTACGACACTGGTCATCTAAGGGTGCATAGGACGGTTAGGATATTTTGCGTACATAATTTATGTACGCGGATAAAAACGGTGGAATTGCGGTGTAAGAGAGTGAAAAATTGCATTCTGGTGAGGGGATTGATTGTATAGAAGACTAATAAAGAGGAAGTAAAAAGAAGATCGTATACAGTGAGCTTTGTACAGCAAAACACAAAAATCTCCGAAACTTTGAGGTTAGTTTTTGAAGTGTCAATTATTGATAACAATAAATATCTTGTTTTTACCTCTTAAAAGATCAAGACAAAGCGTTAAGTACCACGATTATCTCCGAGGTGTCGAACCGGGTAAGAGTGTTGACGCAACACGCAAAAAAATAGAATACAAAACTTTACAAAAATCTATAATCGAATTGGCGATTGGTGCAATTTGGGTTGCCTACATAGGTACCCACAGTTGATGTGAAAGACATAAAAGAGGAAATAAATGAGTGGCAACAAGAAATATAGACCAAGATCAGGTAGCGACCCGTCTATTAGAGAGTACATAAAAAGAAGAAGGGAAGAAGAGACGAGCGGAGAAGGAACAAATACTGAAATACCTGAAGAATCCGAAATATTCCAAAGAAGTAAAAAAAACATTAAAATCGCCAACCAGAACCATACATTTACCGGAACAAGAAAATAAGGAAACACAAAACATGGATGAAGTGAAGGAAATGCTGGAGAAATTGACTGGAGTTGTCAACAGCGGTTTCTAAGATATAAAAGACATAAAAGTAAAGCTGGAAGAAATGGATAAGTAGCTAACTACAATTCAAAATTATTCTTCTTATTTCCTTGCTTGTTATTTCCAGCATGTGATTTTAATCTGTTGGGTTAATTATAATTAATAAGCAAAACTGCAAATAATATTTGTTTCAAGCCAATTTGTGTCATACGAAAATTGTTCAATAAGGTGTTGGATTGAAATGTCAGCGTTTGCAGAATGTTACCATGGTCCAAGTACTTTTTTGGAATATCGGAATCGTATTTCCATATTATTCACTGTTATATCTCTTTACAAATGCAATATTTTTAAGTTTTCTTATTCAATTTTAGCTTATTGACTTTGTTGGCAAATACATTGCCATCTACTTCGACCCACAACTTGTTATTGGTAGAAATACAAATATTTGTGACAATGCTGAAAGTAACATTGGCAATAAAGTATTTGTGAGCTATAATTAGAATGTAAATTTGAACCAGCCTGATGAAATAGCTCAATAATCCGACGTTAAACCTACAGTTGTCTGATCTTTTAGAAAAAAAAACAATTACTGGGAGGGCAATAAACTGCATGTATAAAATAAAAAATCAACTGGATAGTCTTGAATACCAATCTTATTTGTCTGAAATTATAGTGCAGCATTTTTTAAATATCATTCCTTTCCAGTAAGTTTTGTTTTTAATAATAAACTTAAATAGTAAATTAATATTTAAACAAATATCTATATATTTTAATTTTTTCTTATCAACGTACATTTTGAGTTGTTGAGTGAAATTGTAAAAAAAATTCCCAACGAAATTCCTCAAGTGTACCCCACTCCACCAATTAGAAAACGAAATTCACGAGACAATAAGTGTGGAGTAGCTAGGGGAAAATTAGTCGATAAATAAAATAGATAAAGGTACTTCTTGAGGAAGTTTTCGGGATTTCATGTTCAGCGTTTTTAACAACGCCACCCTCTGATAGGATTAACAGCTTCCGTTCTTGTAAGAGTAAAATTTATATGTTATGTCTTGCTAACCTTCATAATCGTTACCTGAAAGCTACAGTGAGATATAACGAAATGGTCAATTTGAGATAATTCATGTTAAAGATTTAAATTGCAATTAGAATTTGAAGTGTGAATATTTCTTTTCCATTTTTTTTTGGTTCTATACATATAAAGGAATATTATATTGAAATATTTCAATGTTGCATTAAATAAAATGGGCGATAGCAATTTAATTCGATACCTAACTGAAAATCGTATTTTTGCAAGATATCTCACTGTAGCTTTCAGGTAGCGATATGTAAGAAACGATTTCTTGGAACTTGAGCTTTACATGAAGGAGACGAATATGCTTACAAAATAGGAAGAAATTCTTGGGTTTGCAGAAGTATTTGGGGTGCATCACGTAGGCAATCTGATACGCAATTTTGGGGTCTTTTGTGAAATGAATAAAAGATTTCAAACTTTTGTGATTAATCATAAAAGGTCAATTGCTGACAAACCAAAGAAACAATCGGATTTGTTACATTTATGGGGAATTTTTATGGCAACATTAATCACCATCGATTCATGACCGAGACCTCAACCTACATATATAACAGAGGTGCTTTTTGTTTTGCTGCAAGAAATACATTCCACTAAGATGCTGCCCAATTCTATTAACAAGAAGTTGTTACGGACCACCCCAACGATAATGCATCACTCCAATCCATCAACTACCAATAGATTTTACTTGCAATGCAGGTGAAGCCTTTTAAAGGCACCACCCCAATGTAGGTTGGTAGTCTCGGATTTTTACTGACTAAAACCCTTCTCCGGTGAGAGCCGGATTCACCTCTCGGTATTTCTTCAGCCACTTAATGCGATGTTGTCTAGCCCTGTTTCTGCCCTTTCGGGACTTTTTTCTTCTTTCGACTGGAGTGAAAATACCACTCTAGCCTACTGTAGCTACTCTTGTGCCCTTTCGGGACTTTTTTCTTCTTTGCGGCTGCAGTGGGAATACCAGTCAAGCATTGCCCTTGTCGTAGTTTAGGGCTTATTCTTCGTTTTAACCTGAACTTGGAGCTGCTTCTAGCACCTTCTCGTCGTTGAGCTAGGAGAGTACGAGTTCGGTCAACGTCTCGGTAACTATATCTCAGTCTTCCCTGGACGACAGGATTTCTGCAACTGGGATGCTAGAGTTCAGGTCTTTAACTACCGATAGGGCTAAGAAAATAAAAGCTAACGTTACCAGAACGGTCAGAATAGCTCCAAAGCAATTAAAATATTCGTGCAACGGTTGCGTATCAGAAAATCTGTTAGAAATTGTTGGCGTTATAGGAATAATTCGTGTATCCTTACAGATAATGATTACAAGATCAAATACCAAAAACCACTAGAAGTATTTGGAATTAGTCAAAATCACATTAGCAATCTGATGTTTCGCAATGCTGAAACTTTTCTCAAAATGAATAAAGAACTCAAACTTTTATGGGAAATCATAAAGGTCAATTTCTGACATAAACCCAAGAAGCAATCTGAATTTTGACATTATTCATTATCGATTAGCGAGTTAGACATTAATTAGTACAGAAGTGTTCTTTGTTCTGATACAAAAATAAATCTAACGGCAAGAAGTTGTTGCCCACCACCCCCAGGTACCTGGTGAAATATGCTGTGTAGTGCTTCAAAACTCATGATACTATTACTAGTAAGATAAACCCACTTCGCGATCCAATTTCGTACGGCGTTGCGCATTACGTCACTTGGTGATAATAGCTATGCTTGTCGGTATGGTAAAGCATTGTTTTAGAGCGATTTTTATAAATATTTAGTAAATTTTATTATTATTTATTATAATATTGATATTGGAATCTTTAATTTATTGAAAATATTTAATTAAATGAAACATTTTACATAATCAAGTTAATAAAAATACTTACTATTGAAGTTAAAATAAATTGAAGATTGGTAAATTTTTAAAATTATTTATATAAATTAAATTACCATCATGACAGTGTTCTTTGTTACTAATCATGATACTGTGTTTCGATTTATTGAAGCTCTTCAGGTGATTACAATAAACAAAGTAAGAATAACTAATGTTAAGTCTTGTTTAAAACTTTTATTATAAATTTTACAAATTTACACGAGAAAACCAAGCTTTATTAATTTATATCGAAAATCATTTTCCCAATGTTTTGAAGTTATGTAATAAATTATAAATAAAAATTTGTCTTTTTCTCCAAAGTCCTTTTGAATTAAATTTCGAGATGCGTTTCGAAAATTTACAATATTCTCACCATCGGTCGATAATAGAGGACAAACGTAAGAGTTGTTAATATCAAATTAACAAGAGTCGGTCAGTATTATTAATTTGATGTTTGATAATTTAACAACTCTTACGTTTGTCCTCGATTATCGACCGCTGATGAGAATATTGTAAATTCTCGAAATATAACTAAAAAGGACTTTAGATAAAAAGACAAATTTTTATTTAGAATTTATTTAACAATTTTTGTAATTTTACTCTTCCTAACGTTGGATTTTTCTTTAATATTTCTATTTAACATCCTATAATTTTGAAATACATTTTACACCTTAAAAAAAAGATGCTTGGCCTCTGTACTTAAATTAACAGATTCCGCTAAATCCATTAGGGCTGTTAAATAATTTTTGGTCAATTAGAATAACTCCGCATTAAAATTATTAAAACTTGCTGTTTTCACATTAACTTTGTGTTAATGATAACATTTTAGAACTCATTGTTCGCAACCCTTGGAAATCTAAAAAAGCGGCAATGCAACAAGTTCTTGCTTTTTTTTGTTGTTGCTAGAACAACCCAACACTACACGGTACACCATGGTAAAAAATGTTTAATTCAATATTTTTAATTATAATTTATCAAGCTTTACGCATATTTATCTGTAAACAACACAAATAAAACACACAAAAACCGTTAAATGCCTTATAAAACTGCACATTGCTGGGTAAATAGTCACCGAGTTTATCACCCCGTGACATCAGGCGTGCGAGCGAGATGGGCTTATCTCATGCGCGTGAGTTTATCTTTACAGTAATAGTATCATGTTCAAAACTTAACAAAGCAACTGGAAGTCGCTCTTTTACCTTAAAGAAAATCGAATGAAGTAATCGATACCATGCTAGAGAAGTGTTCTTCATGATTACTTATTTCTCAGACTCAAAAGTTTGCATTTTCAAGACCTACCACGAAGATTTCTTTGATTATTACATAATGTAGTATTGTACTTACTTAGTTTTAAGTTACTTAACGCCCGCGTTAGCAGTAGGTCCCCTATTTATGGGCTAAATAAACGCACAACACATAAATACATAGGAGAGAGGTAGCCAACATCTGAATACAGGCACGGCGCTCTAAGAAGTTATTATTGATTGTAATATAAATTTATAAATTGCATTTAAAAATTGTTGTTTAAATAATTTAGAATAATACCTAATTTAAACATAACCTTTATATCCTGGACAGTTTGTTCTGTCGGCAATCGAGGCGATATTTCATGAAGAAAGAAATAGATACGTCATCGGTATATAATAATTAAGCTCAAAACTCTGCAATCGGAAATTATGTAGTGACTATACCGCGGAGTGGCCAATTTAATTCTAGATGGCCGGCGATAGTTGGGCCATGTAGTGTAATACAGTATTAATCATAATTGTACAAGCATAATCTCTTAATATATACAGTAGACGCCGCTTAATTTTCGCGAGTTAAATTGTTTATAAAGTTTAAATTTATAATACGTCTTAAAATCGGAATACCTCGCCGTAAAATTTCCAACGCTTTCCTGTATTATAAGCATTTTAACAAAAATTTGATGATATCTGTAATGTGCGTTGTGAATTTGCAATCGCCAAAAATTAAATGTAACTAACTAACCTTATTTACATGTAGTTTCCATTTCTCCTCGTCTTTTTTCCTGTCCAAATTCCGAGGCATGGTACCAGGTTTTTGGCGTTGAAAGTCTTGCACGTGGAAGGTTGCTGGCCTTATGACCTAAGCTCCATCCTTCGATGGCCTCTCCTAGCGATAATAAAAATCCTAATCGATTGTTCCTTGTCTATAACTGTTTTTACATGGTAGATCTTTTCCACTCTGAAAAAGAAAACATTTATAATTTTTATTTCGAGTTTATTTAAAAATGGAAATAATTAAAATTTGACATGCAATTTCTCCATCTACCCTAGTCCAGTAAGTAAGCAGATGTAACTCAAAAGATTGTTTAGTTTAATTAAATACTAGTTGTAATGGGGATATAGGACAGGCAAAATTGTTCCGATGTTAGCTTGCACGGCTCTCTTTGCTGGTGCGGTGGCAAGTTGTTCTACAGTCTTGATGAAGCGGGTGAGTGGCGGCGAAACGTCGACAATAGGCTAAACGAGTGTTTCATTTTGTCTGTCCTATATCACCATTACAACTAGTATTTAATTATTACACAAGGACGATATGGAAGTTTTACCTAATTGTTTAGTTTGGTATCGGAAAAAGAAGCTCCTAAGTTTGCAACAACACAGTCAAATTTATCTACATATAATTTATAATTTAAATATAATAATATAAATAAATTTTTATGCTAATAAAACTGAAATAAAAATATCATAAAATTGAAGCTTTCAAAATTCCATCACGACGCGTCGTAAGCACAAATGTTCAAAATATTGACCAGATTCACTTTGTAAGGGTATTTTTAAATACAAAATTTGTCATTATCGTTTTAGATTTCATTGTAAAGACAGTTTTTAATCCTTACGTGTTTTAATTTAGTGTTGTTTTAGTGACATTTTTTAATAGAAATGCCTAAGGGAAAGCCGTTAAGTGTTCAAAATCGATCTCCGATGGTTACTTTACATAAAGAATGATATTCAATTCGAAAACTTTCCGAAAAGATCTACCGTTCATTTAGCAATTCAAAGAACGTGATACTTTCGATGATCGAAATCGCCCACGCCGCCATCAACAAGATCAACCTCCAGCGCACATGACGAACGAATTAAGTTAATTCGCAAACGGAATAGATGGTTAACTGCACCCGAAATTGCTGATGATTTCAATTTGGGTCGCGAAAATCCGATTTCTGTGAGTACGGAAAAACACCGTTTACAACAAGCCAACTTACACAGTCGCGTTGCAGTTCGAAAGTCCTTGTTACGTCGCCGTCGTTGCAATAAACACAAACTATATAATTGGGCTATCTTGCATAAAGATTGGTCAGTGCAACAATGAGCAAAGGTGTTATGGAGCGATGGCGATGAATCAAAATTTGAAGTGTTCGGTCAGAAACGTAAAACATTTATACGACGTTCAAAGCATGAAATAATGCTGCCTCGATGTATTGTGCCCACGGTGATGAATGAGGGGGTCCGTCCTTTTATGGGGTTGCTTTTCTTTAGCTGGTAGCGGAGATTTAGTTAAAATCGACGAGATTATGAAGATAGAGCACTATAACATAACTTTGGAGAAGAATGAGAAGAACGCCACGAATTACACGTGCTGTAATTAAAGCAAGAGAAAGATTTTTTGATGAAAAAGAATTGTGAAATTTTTTAATTTAAATATGGTTTTATTTTAAATCAAGTTTATTTTAAAAAATAAAATCTATTAAATTTTTTTTTAGTTATTCATTTGCAATTTTTAAACTTTTACGAATAAAAACGGAGACCAGTAAGTGTCCATTTTTCTATGGGCGGCAGTGTAAGTAAAATGTCAGATACCTTAGCAGCGTTGTTTGCAATCAATGTTTATGAACTTGTATTATTAAATTATGTTTACATTATAAAACGAGAAATTTAAATCAATTTGTGCAATTAGTTGAAATGATTAGATTAGTATTTCTATTAAAACGTTTTAAACTATACTAACTTGCTGAAAAAAATATTCACTAAAATGTTACTACATTAATTTTACTTTAAATTCATTTATATACTAATTAATTTTAAATGTTAATATTAGAAAATAAAAGGCATACCAAGAAAAGTGCCGGCGCGTCCAACCAGTGGGCGCTAGTTCTGAACTTGCACATAGCCTATCGCACATCTGTTTGCAATCCATGGTCTTTTAGACAGATTACACGGTTCCTTTAGGGAACTAGTGACAAGCAACACGGCACCTGGCGGAAATTTTGGCGAACTAAGTTAAATGAGTAGTATCGTTTATTTTGAGTATGTTGTAGTGGTGATTTTAAAAGTTTTCGACGATTAACAAAATTTTCTAATAATATACTTCGATATGAGCGCTAATCAATATTGTTCAGTGCCTCAATGTTCATCTTGGGCAAAGAAAAATCCGGAGTTAAGTTTTCATTTATTCCCCACGGCTGAAAAACACAAGACCCTCGTGGTCTTTCCAATCTTCGTGCAGAAGATTGGATGCACAATGCTACAATATTTATTTTGTTCTGCTTCGCTTCTATTAATGTTTTACCACAGAACAACGTGCCCTGCGTTTAAAACCTGATTCGCCTTCATAAACACATCTAGATGTTTCACACCTCTCTAAATATTTGAGATAGTCAAGAAGACTTAATCTTAATTCGTAAGATTCTGACATATCTGCAAATTTTAAAAATTAAACATAAAACCCCACGTCGAAAATAAGCGATCTAAAACTCGCCTAACTGTAAGGGAATGTCGTAAAGGTTGGATGGGTTTCGTTTTTGGTGTGTAGTTTTGAAACAGATGGGAATAATGTTAACTTCTATAAACCAATAAGAAGGTATGATCATTGGCTACAACTTTGCTGTAGACAGTTATTTGATATCGCAAACGAGTCAAAAGTTATATGTATTTTAATGAAGGGAAATTTTTTAGCCGAAAAAAAATTTGCCGTATAGGTTGGGACACTATCAAAAATCTGAAAAATAAGGCAAAAAATGAAGTAAAACTGCATGGTATTATGATTAGAATATTTATTGAAACTTTCAAAGAAACAATTTAAGTAAAAAAATATGATTCGACTTAATCTGATTAGCAGTTTGCACAAGTGGAGAAACTGCAGCGCATATTAGGGAATTTCAAGTGTACAACACGTTTGCACGTGTTGCACTCAATCGAATTTGAACGGCTGAGTGTAAGTGGCATTGCTCTCATGCAAATGCTGCAAAAATCGACATCTTTATCATCTGTATCGTCATCTGATGGTGAAGAAGAACTTGGTGATTTTTTCCTTGCTTGTTTTGGTGCAGCTTGTTTCCCTGCCAGTTTTCTCTTCAATTCTTTCTTTTCTTTATTCGCGGCGGCTGTTTTTTTTTTGCATCCATTCATTTAGTTTGCTTTTCCTTCAATTCGGAAATGTTTTCGGGCGACGTCAAAATACTACTTTTCATCGGCTTTCGTCCACGATTTGATTTTTTGGCTGGAGTTGATGCTTGCAAAGGACCGATCGAAGACAAAATCGATGTTAAGCCAGATTCATGTGGCAATATTGATGTTGATAATGTTGCGGATGTACTGGCCTTTTCATGCGCAGCTACTTCTAGTATGTGGATAATGCGACGCTGAAATTCAACGTTCACTTCCTCTGGCTCAGCTGCAAGAACTAGCTGATTTTCACCATCTACCGCCTGTATAAAGTCTTGAGTCGACGAATATATCAGGGTTGAATGGTGAAATGCCCGTTGCTTGAAACCCAGCTTTAATATTACAGGGAGTAAACGCCAAGTCCATGTTTTTCGTACCAAGCTGGCAATGTGACGAATTTCAATACATTTGTTGTGTTTTGATTTCTGCCAAGCATTGCACTGGCTCCTGTAATAGTCCTTTACAGGGCCATATACCGACACATCTAATGGTTGTAGTTTATGGCTGCAGTGCGGTGGAAAAGATAAGAGCGTCACACCATTTTCTACGGCCATATCTAAAGCCTCGATGGATAAATGCGAACTGTGGTTGTCGATCAGAAGTATAGTTGGATTATCCAACGACGAATTAGTACGTTGAAGGAAGTGTCGCATGTATTTGACGAAATCAGGTTGGTACATCCATCCCGAATCATTTGCGGTGGCAACTGCTCCAGGTGATGCATCATCCATATAATGGCCTTGCATTTTTTGGTTGGAAATAAAAAATATGGCGGTATATCTTGCCAAACTGCTTTTCGGGATTTTATATTTTTTTGCGGCGGACCGAATGCTTGTATTAGCCAATTTTATTTCTTTCATTGCTGCGACCAAAGCATTGAAATCGGTAATTCCGCGATCGGTTTTTCGTACGTACCGTGACATTGCAAAACAATGTAACTAGATAAATAAATGTTTTTTATATAAAAAATATCATTTAAATGGCATTGCAGTGTCTTGGAATAAAAAAAAGTGGTGTTCCAACCTATACGACATGAGTGTCCCAACCTTCATTTTGTAAAAAGTCTAAAAATTACTTTCTGTAACACCACATTTAAATTGCTCTTTTACACAATGAAAATACACTAAATACAAGACACATTGAACATACTTACTTGAAATAATTGATTTAAATTTTCTAAAATTTCAGCACGTAGAAACTACCTTAAAGATGTTTTTTAAAAGAAAATGTACGACTTGCTTGGCATACACACAATGAACACGACGTTTTCGTTCTAATGCACATGAAACGTTAGGTTATAACCAAACTTGACTGCGACAGTCATAATATAGGTGTCAAGACTACCAACAACGCAGATATTCAGCTGTCCCAACCTATACGACATTCCCTTATATATTATTTAACTGCAGGAAGATGAACTACTAAACAACACTAACCGTAATTTGTCTTAAACAAAATAACAAGTTCACTTGGAAAAAGGAATGAAAAACTCGTAAGATACAACAGAAAACAAGCACCGCTGTCGCACGAATGTGTTTTAACTTAGTTCACATTTTTACCCAGCGGCGCTGCGATCTTAATCTCATATCCCTTTAGCCCCTACCCGCCTAAACGTACCGTCAAGTTTGTTAGGTTTGTATGTACAATCAAAACGAAGTAATTAATATGCCAACTCATAATTTTTTAAAGAACTTATTTTATATTTTCATTTTAACAATAAAATAACATGTTTGCATTGAAAAATGTTTAAAATTGTCATTCTCCAAAGAAAATTAGAATTTGCGGGATGCCGTGCCGTCTGCTATGTATATGCAATCAAATTTTAACTATGGTCGTAATGAAATAAAATTTTAATAATGTAATAAAATTAATGTAATGTAATGTAATTGTAATAAAATAAAATGTAATGTAATGTAATAAAATGAAATAAAATTTTTAGAAGTAATTAAAAAATTCGTTTGATATTAATTACATAATATGTTTATATAATTAAATTAGTTAAAATATTAAATTATAGTAATGAAACAATACAAATCACTTTGACAGATCAAAATTATAAAAGGCAAATCATATTCTTTTAATAGCGCTTTTTTTGCATTTTATCAATAATTTAAGAGCAAAATATCAAGTGTGGGGTATCATAAGTTGCGGAAAAATAATCTCGTTCGATTGATATGATTTTTAATTTCATATGTTCCACCGGGAAGCGGCAATGGTCTTTAGCAATTTTCATTCTTCTAAAAAATGGGTTAAAATAGACGGTTTTCAACCAAAATCTAATCAGCTCTTTAGACAGCTGCTTCAAACTAGTGTATAAAATTTTAACTCAATCGGCGCACGCGTTTGTCAGAAAACGTTAACGACAGAAACACCACACATCACACAGCATATACACCACACACACATCCGGACATCATTCCAAAATTTTTTTTTTAACTCGATAACAATACTTTCCTTCACTACGTAAATGGGAAAGTAAAGGGATAGAAATTTTAAATCCTTTAAAATTTGAAACAGATAAACTGATAATTCTGCAGCTTGGAGCTAAAAGGGCAAATGTCAAATTTTTGCTGTTTTGAGTTAGATATTGCATCACGTCTCTTTTATTGTTAACTTGTTTGTGGTAAAATAGCCAATGTAAAGCTTAAGTAATAGTATACATATGTAACGAATAATTATAGCAGCCAATTAGTCCGGACCACGATACACTTACAACGGTATGCTCATACGCATGTTGTGTGACGTCACGTGCGAATTGGAATTGTGATGCGAACCATCTTATTTTATTTTTTCACTTTTTCGGCAATACACCGGTTATTTTCCATTTTTTCGATAATATTTATTATTAATATCTACTAATCACACCCCCACCTATCCGAATTTCAAAGAAAAATTCAAATCGGACCGAAAAAATTTCACTCGATTCGAAGGGAACGTGATGCATTTCCCCGCGTCTGCCTGGGGAGCCGCGGCATATTCGATGCTCATTTTCCCTACTTTTAAAAAGTCGATTTTGGGGTTGTTTTTCAACGGCTCTCGAAAATTTTTGTTACATAAAAAAACATACTACCATTTTTTAGGTTTATTTTATCTTCACGATGACATGCAACAATCCATTTTTTAGAAATTTCTTCAATTTGTGGAAATCGGAAGTATTTGATTTTCGTCCCTTTTGTCGTTTTATTATTATTACCACATTTCGCAACTGCACAACCCGGCATTTTCGAATTTAATAATAGAATTTTCAATTTTCACAAATTCGAATAATTTCAAATAATTTGAATTCGACGAAAGACAGAATAAACAGTGAGAAATGAGTGAGAAACAAACAGTACGAGTTCACGAGTACGGTTCGTACCACGTTCGTACACGATCGTTCGTAATTTAGTTCGCACGTGACGTAATGCGCTGTAGTAAACGTGTTTGAGAAAAACAATAAGCATACCGTTGTAAGTGTATCGTGGTCCGGACGGTAAGGAACAAATTTACTATAGAATCTTGCACTTTGTGATAGAATCATGAAATTTGGCACAAGTTGTGACGATTTTTTGGCTTGAGATCGTCACGTATCAACCTTAACAAATTATTTTCACATCGACCACTTCCATTTATATTTGAAATAATTTAGATGGGAGTGGAGACACTTCCTTGGGGAGTTCGTATTCTTGCCGCAGGATGCGGCGCTAAGAGTCACTTTTTGGTTTGGAAACCGTGTGAGAGTGTCGTCTAGTCGCGCGTGCTTATAGTGAATAATTTAATTGCCTTAGGCATTAGAATATTATACCATCTTTGTACTAAAGATTCGCCGGTGCGTTGGAGGTAGGATTAAGCCTGTTCTCTGCGTTTACAGAAGTGGGTGCACATTTTTTCTTTATCTCCCTCGTGTCCGGGGATCGCCATCTTGTATTTGCTCGCTGATTAGAGCTTGTTGCGCGCGCGACGTCAGACGCCCTCTATGGGATATTGATTGAAGTATTTTATGTCAACACTCTGAGGGTCACCGACCGTTTTTTTACTATCAGCCAGCTTTAATCATTCTATCATTCCGAGAGTCATTTTACGTCGTCAAGTCCGTCCGTTTTTGTGCTGTCCGATTTATGGTTGTTGTTGAACCACGACATTAGAATTTTCCGTCGACGAGAAACCATCGGAAGCGTTGTAATTCTGTTGGAATACCAGTCTAGTCCAGTGTTCCTGCGCCAGATTGGGGTCGCTGAGGCATCGTCAACCGAGAGGTGTGCAGTCGTACTTCCTGGGGAAGCTGAGTGAAGGAGTCCAAGATCGAATTCGTAGGCAGTCCGCCTGAAGGTTGCAGTTGCTGTCTCCAATATTGTGTAACTCACCGGACGTCTAGGTGAGACAAATTTTGTATTCTTTTGGGTGGGATTGCCATTTAATTATTTGCGAATATTTAGTAACGTAATAGTTGTGCAAGTTTGTTACGCACACAGTTTGTAAAATACTCGTTCACGAGGTATTCTCGGGGAGACGACTGTTTCACGCCGAAGATCAACTTGGCCGGCTTCCTTCAGAAGCCGGGAATTATTGTTCACGACGCCATTGTCTGTCACCTGTCTTGTATTGTTTTGTTTAGTAAACGTTATATTAAACATAGTAAATCCAACACCGTCTTTTATTTCCTCGAGAGAGGGGACTACTTTATAGCCTTGCAGGATAAGCTTGTGACCTGGACTTGCGGCCCTCGCATACCGACGAGTACATCAAAGAGCTAGCTTACAGGAACATCTAGGGTACCCACGTTTGAAAAGTGAGGAATCCTTCTTCACGTGGAGGAATCTTTTTGCTTTTCGTTAGGCACCCTCTCATTAGGGGTGCGGATAAGCAGAAAATTCTAACAAAGTGTAGATACAAACTTCCTTTACAGAACAAGATGTGACCACATGCCCCCTTCAACCCCTAGACGCAAAAACACCCCTCAAATTCTAGTTTATCCTATTTATTTCGTAAACAGTTCATCGTGATAAAAATACATCAGAGCAAATAAATTTATAATTAAATTTTAAACAAAAAAGGTTCTTATGATGTTTTTGATGCGACTTACGGTTTCCATAGAAACGTCACGTAAATGTAGGTCAAATATGGCGCGTACTGCAGAACTCCCAGATTTTCTCCAAATTCCCCATGTTGCACCATTCGTACACAAAAATTACTGAAATAGTAAATTAAGAACGGACAATTATCTATCTGTAGTGTTAATTGCTTATTTGTAAAAATGTATTTTTCATAATTTTTTAAGCACAATTGTATAGTAATAAGCTGGACCGAAAAGAACAAAATTACTATAGAACCTTGAACTTGATATTAGAAGCTTAAAATTTGGCACAAGTGTAGATGCGAACCTCCTTTACAAAACAAGATGTGACGCCACGTCGGTCGCCGCCCCCTTCAACCGCTAGACGCAAAAACACCCTCAAATTAGTTTATCCTGTTTATAAGGTCGTGTCGGTCACTTAAACGTTTTAAACTCGCACAAACTGTGACCGATGCCCATTACAGCATTATAAATATTACTAGCCACTTTCGGCCGATTTTCATGGCTAGTTCTGCGAGGCGTGCGGCCTGTGACCTCGCTGTCGGCCTATCGGCCTCCCGATTGTTTATGGGCTTACCGACCGGTTTTTGGAATCTTTAAGGATTCCATGGCCGATTGTTGGTTTGCATGTGAGATCCCGGGTTTCTTTGGTCCGGATTTGGCGTCTCAATGGTGAAGCGAACCCGAGTCGACCTTCGGCCTCCCGATTGCTTTTAATAATAAGGGTCGGCCTTCGGCCTCCGATTTACTTTCGAATATTGCAGATCCGACATCCATTGCATATCCGCGGTATAAATTCAAAATTCAATTTGGCGCAAATTTCGGTCTTAAAAATAATTTTCAAGGTCACGTGTCTTGGAACAATTTAAAGCCAACGACGGTGTCTATCAAGAACCTTAATTTGGGCAATTTTGTAAAATTTCAAAAATTCGCCTTAAGGGCCGTAACTGGGCCCTCGAAAGAGATTTTAAGGTCAAAATGATGGTGCTTTTAATATCTGCGCGAGGGCAATAAGATGTCGCACATTTCAAGGTCTCCCAGATCCGGGGTAACCGTCGGAAGGACACGTAAGAGTCATCGCATTGTCGCACGAAAAACATCCAAAGACCTAATCGGGGTCGCCCAACAAATCTGCACACGTTACGCAATATCGTCATTTGACCTTGTCCATTGCATATCCGCGGTACAAATTCAAAATTCAATTTGGCGACAAATTTCGGTCTTAAAAATAATTTTCAAGGTCACGTGTCTTGGAACAATTTAAAGCCAACGACGGTGTCTATCGAGAACCTTAATTTGGGCAATTTTGTAAAATTTCAAAAATTCGCCTTAAGGGCCGTAACTGGGCCCTCGAAAGAGATTTTAAGGTCAAAATGATGGTGCTTTTAATATCTGCGCGAGGGCAATAAGATGTCGCACATTTCAAGGTCTCCCAGATCCGGGGTAACCGTCGGAAGGACACGTAAGAGTCATCGCATTGTCGCACGAAAAACATCCAAAGACCTAATCGGGGTCGCCCAACAAATCTGCACACGTTACGCAATATCGTCATTTGACCTTGTGGACTAAACGCGAATCCAAAATTGAGGCCGTCGCGAGGCGATCCAAAAATCGAAATTTTAATCTCCACCAAAAAGGTCGAGGTTTGTAATCGAAATTTTTCAAAATTTGCATTTCTGCAATTTGCCGGATTATCGGACGTCCGACGAAAAAAAGTGTAACTTTCGAAAAGGCGGGGCTCGAAATTTGTCGCCCGAAACCGTTTTCCAAATTAAAAATTTTTTCGCCAAGGTGGAAATTTTGAGAATCCTTCAAACGGCCACAGGGGGTACTTATTTACGGGAGGATTTTAAATTTTTTACCGGCAGCCAAGGCAGATTCCGGGGATGCACGAAATTGCATTTATAGCTTTTTTTCGTATCTCACACCGTACGGCTATAAAATGAAAAAATAATTTTTCAAAATAATTTCCAAGGGTTCAATGCCTTCAAAACCGAATAGCAAAATTTTTTTTTGTATATAAAATTTTAACGTCGGAATCGGATTTGGCGAGCAATTTTAATAATTTTTGATGCAAAACTTGTTGGAAAATTATTCTTCCTCGACCAAAAAAAGATCACTTCAAAGTTGTCGGCGTACATGCACAAGTTTGGTTTGATTGGTCCGGCATTGGCTTTTCCACAACGATGAAACGAACACGAGTCGGCCTACGACCTCCCAACGGGGGAGGCCTTCGACCTCCCCCCGTTTTTTAAAAATACGGGTCGGCCTCCAGTTTGCTTATAAGTATATACGGGTCGGCCTACGGCCTCCCACTTGCTTTTAGGAACACGGGTCGGCCTTCGGCCTCCACATTTTTGCTCCATCAAAATTTCATTAGCACGGACCAATCGATTTTACCGAAATTATGTGAGACGTCAAAATGCAATTAAAACGAATTTTTAAAATTTACCATTTTTTAATTTGTACATCACGATTACTCGAAACCGGTCCACTTTTCGAGAAAAAGTATATCTACAAATTTTGTCGAGCATACGGTAGGCTCGACGACCGCGTATTTTTTCCCGCGATTCGTTCGACGCAAAAAACGGGAAAAAAAATGTAATTAAAATCGTCGTCTCGCTTAACGGTCTAAATCGATCTATGACCAGTTATATTCTATGAAGTGGTTGACATTAGATAAAAGATACTTCCTTTGTCTAGTGCCAACGAACTAGCATTTCCCGTGGGAAATGCCATATTCGCAAATTCTTTGACGTCTGTAAAGTTCAACTAGAAATGAATTGTCAGTAGAAGTTAAGCAGTAGATTAAGAACCTCCGTTTAAGTAACATGTAGTTTAGTGTTAGAATTCAATAATAAAAACCAATTTGTAACAAGTATTAATAATAAATGAAATAAAAAGTTTTAAGTGTTTTTAAGAAAAATAAATTGGGTAAACCCTAAATAAAAGTGGCGCAGTCGCAAGAGATTCGAATTTTTTGGAAAAATTGGTACTCAAATCGTCCGAAATTTCCAAAAAACCACGAAACTGCAAAACAACCGATTTCAATTGAAGCGAATTAAAAACGTTGCAACAGTTGGAATCAAACCTAGCTTAAGAAAACTTACGGATAAAACTGGCCGTAAAACAAAATTTCAATGGAAGTGAATTAAAAACGTCACAACGATTGGAAACAACCCTAGTTAAGAAAAACGTGGATTAAAAACGCCGCAAACCCTAATTTAAGAAGAAAAACGGATTAAAAACGCCGCAACTAATTTTAAGAAGAAAGAAAACAATTCGAACCATGAAGTTAACAATAATTTTGATGTAAGTGCTAATATTAATCCATTCCTTAGAATTACAATTAAATAATCGTAACGAAAATTTTTTTTTTAACATAAGCAAATATTTTGCTTAAAGTAAACCTTTATTTTAAATTTCACATTAGATTAAATAAATTAGAATTAAAAAAGCGCGAAATAGAATAATTAAATTTATTACGTAATTTAAATTTTGTAAGAATAAAATTTTTTATGTTCAACGAATTAACGAACGCATTGCAAAATTTAACAATAGTTGAACGAAAGGTAACATGACTTCAACAACCTTATCTAACCCAGCTGTAGACTATAAGTCTATACGACTATATTTAAATGCGATAACACCGTATGATGGAAATCCGTTAACATTAAACACTTTCTTAAACACATGTGAAAATTTTATAGACAGTTTTTTTAATAATTCAAATGCGGACGACCCTATAAATGAATTTTTGATATATGCAATTTTTGGAAAACTTTCAGGCTTAGCTTTAATAACAGTTGGTAATAGACCGGAAATCTATAATTGGAAATCGCCAAAAGAAATTTTGAAATTAAATTTTAGTAACAAAAGAAATAATATAGATAACTTAACTCAAGTTTTAATTTTGCAAACATTACAAAACCAAATTTCAAAAATAAATCAAGAAAATCAAGTAATTAAACAAAATTTAAAGACAACAAAATTGGAAATTGAAAATTCAAATAAAAACAATATCAATAATCTTGAACAACCAAAATTAAATTTTAATGAAATTCAAACAAACAAAGTATTGTTGAAATTAAATAATTCAAAACAGCATATCGAAATTTTGATGGATCAAAATCATGAAAAATTAACTTTGCTGCAAAAAGCAATATCAGAAAATCAAAAATCAATAATTCAATTAGAAGAACGGATTTTACCAATTAAATTAAAAGAACAAGAATTACATGTTCAATTGGAAGAACAGGATTTACCAGTTCAATTAGAACAAAAATTATTAATTCAATCAGAAAATCAAAATTTAATATCACCCGAATTAACGAATTTATATTATTTAAAACTAATAAATTTCCAAAAACAAAAAACGGCTAGAAATTTCAAATACATAAATAAAATTTCGACCAATAATTACAATGGAAAACATTCTAGAAATTTCAAATTGAGTTTAAATAAATTACAACAAATTTTCAAAAAACAAAATCTGGTTAAAAATTTCAAATATATAAATAAAATTTTGATTAATAACAATAAAAAGAAACATTTTAAAAATTTCAAATTATTTATAAACAAATCACGGCAAATTTTAAAAATCAATAACCGAAAACGGAAAAAATTAAATATTACACATTACAAAAATCAACCATCGATAAATCAATCAGAAATTCAAAATTTAAAATCACCATCAGAAGTAATTAAATCATCTTGTTTAAAATTGACAAATTTCAAAAGACGGAACCTAGATAGCAATCCTAAACACGCAAATAAAAAACCGAATAGTGAATATAAAAGAAAACATTTCAAGAATTGTCATCTTTTTATAAATAAATCACTACTAATTTTAAAAATCAATAACCGAAAAAGAAAAAAAATTTAATAACCATCAACAATCAATAATCCCACCAGAAATTCAAAATTTAAAGCCGTCGGAATTCATTAAACCACCCTACTTAAATTTAACAAATTTCAAAAGACAAGACCTAGATAGAAACCCTGAACATGCAAATAAAAAACCGAATAGTGAATATAAAGGAAAACATTTTAAGATTTTCAAATTATTTATAAATAAATCATTACAAATTTTAAAATTCGACAGCCGGAAAAGGAAAAAATCAAATAATCACTATATTGATCAGTATTCACTTTTGGTACCTCCAAAAATCAAAACAGCAAATTTTCTTTTCACGCAATTCCACAATACGCAATTTCAAATAATAATTCCAAATTTTTCAAAATTCTAAATTTTACAAATCGACCTGTTCAATTATACCTACTGACAAACATATTTAACGATTATAGATGCATTTACCAAACTAGTGCAAATATTTAAAGTAAATACTAAGAACGCAATTAACAGCAAAAATTCAAATTTCAATTCAAATTTTCTAATTTCAAAAAAGAACCAAATTTCATTTCAGATTTCTAGTATGCTAGCATCAACAAACGAATCAAATTACAGTAAATGGCAAATCCCCTATACCCAATATTACCAAAATATTGGACAAATTAGGCAACGCCCAAAACCAAATTTCAACGTGGACGTTTATCCAAATTTTTGATATTTCCCAATTATTAAACCATTTTAATGAACTCTTAAAATATCAGCACCAAACTTTAAATTCAACATTCAATAATGAACATAATGTAGAATTTTATAACTCCCACCAACTAGTCAATCATTTAACAAACTCAATAAACAAACAAATATTTCAAATTAACCCTTTAATACATTAAATAAATAAAACAAAACAAAAAGATCAATCGACGGATTAGAATCACTAATAAAAATTGTAACCGGAAATTTAGATCACAAAGATGCACTTAAATACGATCAAGCTATCGGAAATTTAACTCAAAATCAAAATAATATTAGAACTATTGTTAAAGATCAAAGTTCAACAGGACTTGCATAAAATCAAAATCTCTTAAATTCAAAAATCACGAAAATTTTAGAATTCATTAACAATACTGAAACTCAATTTTTAAAATATCATCAATTCCAAATGATAAATAAAATAATTTTAGAACTAATCGATACCCTTCAAATAATTAATAACGTTTTAAATAATTTAGAGATAGCAATCAGTTTCGCTAAAACAAATAGCCTTTACAATTACATTATTCAACCAAATGAATTTTTACAGGAAATAAAATTTATTAGCAATCAAACGGGAAACGCCAAGTTACCTTTCGAGCCAATATTGGAAAACGTTTTATTTTTCGAAAACATTTTAGAAATTAAAAGTTATACTAAATTTAACCGAATCATATTTTTGATTAGCATTCCAATTGTAGAAACTAAAAGTTACGATTATTTTCAATTGTATCCTAATTTTCACCAATGATAATTACAAATTAATCCTTCCTAATTCCAAATTTCTTATCCTAATGAGCACTATTATTCCAATTTTGGAGAAAATTGTAAAAGAATAAATGGAAACACGACTCTCCATGAGAAGTTCAACTCTTGTGATACTCCGAAAAATTCTTCAATAATTGTAAACAACAAATTGTAACTACAGAACAAATAGTGGCCAACAAAAAGTGCTACGAAAAAAAAGTTTTTCTAAACGGTACATGCTATCGAACTGTCAAATTATTGTGAACTAAAAATCGGAAATTTAAAAACAAAAAAAATCATCACGATTCCCGACATCAACATTTCAACATTTAAAGAAGATCAACATAATAGTTTCTACATCAAACCGATTGAACTGTCAAAATTGGACTTAGTGAATTTAAAAATATTTAAAGTGAATTTAGTGATAACAAAAGGCAATTAAATAAAAGTGCAGCGATTCGCTTCGATTCAACAAGTATTTGGACAATTTTGTATAATGTATTTTGTAATTTAAAAAAAAAAAAATTTTTGTATTAATCATTTATGAAGTTTGTAAAATTATAATTAAATAGGTATAGGAAGTCTAAGGCAAAAAGGGACAAGCAAAAATAATTCCAAATTCAATTGATTCAGAAAAATTAGAAACTAAAGTCCCAAATTTTTCCAACTTAGACGGGAGGAGTTATATTCTATGAAGTGGTTGACATTAAATAAAAGATACTTCCTTTGTCTAGTGCCAACGAACTAGCATTTCCCGTGGGAAATGCCATATTCGCAAATTCTTTGACGTCTGTAAAGTTCAACTAGAAATGAATTGTCAGTAGAAGTTAAGCAGTAGATTAAGAACCTCCGTTTAAGTAACATGTAGTTTAGTGTTAGAATTCAATAATAAAAACCAATTTGTAACAAGTATTAATAATAAATGAAATAAAAAGTTTTAAGTGTTTTTAAGAAAAATAAATTGGGTAAACCCTAAATAAAAGTTGACCTACAGTTTTTTTTGCAGAAATGCAAATCTAAATTCGGGCGGATCCGAATGAGACCAAAAAATCGAAACTTTAATCTGAAAATAAGCGAGCCAGGCAGAAAAAACTATTACATTTTTTACCCCCACTCAAACGGAAACGGGACAAAATTTCGAAAATTTGGCCCCAGACGGGTGTCCGTTTTCGGCGCCCCCTCCCCTCTCGAAAATTTGAGGTCAATCGTACGAAAACCCCGGAAAGTGTCAAAAATACGAAAAACCGCGCTGAGCCGTTTTGCCGAGCGCTCGGAAAAAAATTGGAAAAAAAAGTTGTTTCGCCCCCTCGACCGTCGCCCGGGGTTGCCTGCGAAATTTCAACCCTCCAAAATGAATTCTCAAATTTTAGGACCACTTTGAACCGCCATTTCGCCCCCTCCCTTATGTCCCACCACAAAACGGACAATTTTCCCGTTCAATCCTCGTAAAACCACACGAGTATGCAAAATTTCAACTCTCCACAACGTCCGTAGATACGTATGCCCTGCAAATGATAAGTCAGTGAGTGAATGTCACGGTGAGCTTTGTTTTTTAAATACCTACTTAAAAAGTATTTTGTCCGAAATAAAATGTATTTTGTAAATTGTAATTCAAATATACATTTTTATGTATTTTGCTCACCCCTGTTTGTTTATCGCAGATTATAATAAAATTTTATATCTATCTCCAACCCAAAAAACTCTTCATCAAATTTTTAAAACCTTTTTTTTTCATTTGTATTCTCAATTCAAATATCAGTGAAAATCAGGGGTAGTAATAAAATATAACTAAAAACTAAATGCAAGTAATAAACTTTTTTTTGTAGCTTTAGTTGCATGTGTCGAGAAGATTTCAAGAAACCAAATAACTTATTCAGATTGTTTTACCAAAATTGAACAGTTTCTATTAGCAATAAACCTCAAAAATGTCTCAATGTGCTCCCAAACATGTATTTTTACTGAGCTCTTTAAATTGTAGATTTTCAAAAAATAAAAGACCAGCTTATTGTCTTTATATTATCTAATTAAGATTCATAACACTTCAAGAAAGTAAATCGAAAAGATTTCGATTCAATTAATAATTTACACAATTTAGAAAATTGGAACCACCACCTACACCGCACAAAGATTAATTCATGCAACTACCTTTATGAGATTCGACTCGACATAAAACAAAAATACCTAATAAATTTAGTTATATCTTCCGTTAATTATGCTGATGTTTTTAGTCAGCATACAAATTTACATTTGTATTCGAATTAGCAAAAGAAATGGTGTAATATTTCAGTACTTTTAAAGTACTTCCAAACAGAACCTTCAAGAACACGTGTCGTAGATTATCGGAACATCTACTTACTAATGTAGCATAAATTTTATACGAAAACTAATAACAAAGTCACTTACCCTTGTCGTTTCATAAAACTGCAGTTCTAATTGAAGTATGAATTTACTACGGTCAATATTTTCAGGTGTGCGACAAAACCAATCCAACTGCAAAAAAATGTTAATATTAAAAACAAATTCATTCCCACTATGTTACTTTAATTTCAAAATGTACTTTACCTGTTAATCGCCCTCGAAAGATAAAATCCAAGATGTTTTAAATTGAACCAAGGCCAAATGCACGCACCGGCTGCATCTTCCGATAATGATGCAATACTGAAAAAGAACATTTAAATTAAAATAACAACCAAATCAAGTAAAATAATTATTTAGGTTCACATGGCGTTTAATAAAGGTTTTGAACTGAAAAAGCTTACTTTTTTATCCAACATTTTGCAACCACGTCGTTGGTGCACAGTTTTTTGGGTTAGGTTCTCATCGACCATAATTGGCTAATCGAAATGTGTTTTTATTGTTAACAATTAATTGTTTAGATCAATCATTAATACACAACACTTTCAATTTAAATCTATAATTACAATTTTTGTAACGATCGATGCACAAAATTATCACAAACACTCGCGATACTTCCGGCCATTTAAGGAACTGGGTGTACCACCAACCGCAAAATTTAATACATACATTATTTAAACTACACAGTAGTGCAAAATTAAAACACCGCTTCAAATTAATTAATTATAGAAGACTGTTGAGATTATATCGTATTGAAAGTAAATTAAAAAACAAAACAACGACTACTTGAAAGAAGCATAGTTAACGTACAAAACGACTTGATTAAATCAAGTAACCAGCAGAGGAACCACATAAATTTAATTCAAGAAAGAAAAAATAATGACTTCTTTATGATTTTGATGTAGGGGAAGGTGGGGCAGAACGGGGGTCGATGTGGTTGGGACAGTATTTGAAGGTGTAAATAAAGAGGTAAAAATCTATTATAGTGTGAATAAATTTATTTAACATGTCGTTTAACATCTCCGATGTTCAAAATTAAAATAATGAAAATACTTGTATTTATTTTAAACGTTTGAAAAAAAAAGGTTATATTCCCGTTCTGCCCCATGCTTGGGGCAGAACGGGGTATTCATTAAAAGGTGAAACACAATCATGTTTTATGGCTGGCAAAGTTCCTATTTTGTTAACAATTTCTGTGTTTTTTTTTCTATTTTGTTAACAGTTTTCTGGGTATTCTCCTTCCTTTTTTCGTTACCGGTGAACAGTTTTTTCTTAAGTCTATTTTCTTTGGCTTCCTTGATCTTCTTAGCATTATTAGCCGCTTCTTCGAGTTCATTCTTATAAGGGGAAGCTGTCAGGATTGCCGTTTTGCCTCGTTTCCTCGTCACTCGCTTTTTCCCCGGCTTTACTCTGGGTATGGGAAGTATATGTTCAGGCGAAAACCTCGGAAAGTAGTACCCCGTTCTGCCCTACCCCGTTGTGCCCCAAGTGTTGGTAAACCAAACATCGCATAGTTAGCGACAGCCATGTTACTTCTCCAAGACATGTTAACACGTGAAAAGACACTTTAAACAACGCTTAATTCGGTAGACTAAATTGGAATAACGAAAAGTAATGTGAAATATATCTTACCTTGTTTTCAAATATTCATAAAGTTGTAGTTTTATACAGATTTCAGGGAGGTGTTTAATGAACAAAGGAGAAACACTTGGTAATTCACAACGACCGTTCTTATTACTGCACAGATGCATAATGAAGGTGTATAGAGAGTTGCAGCGAACTGCAGTGCTACTATCAGCAAATAAACCTGATTCCCCGTTCCGCCCCGACCCCCATTCCGCCCCACCTTCCCCTAGGTATTATAATTAGCTAATTATATAATGGACGAATTCTTCCACCTTATACGATCATTATTGCATTTTTTTAAAAATATTTTGGAACTTTGTTATTCATATTTCTTGGTTTCCACCTAACAGGTTAGATTTACTCTGCAAAAGGTAAAGGGAAGTAGTGATAAGCAACACGGTATAACGGATTTTTGGATCTTATATCCGTTATCGATCAACCTAAGACAATAATTTGTTGACCACTTCCTATTTTATTCAAAATTATTGAGACGGGTCCATACACACTTCCACTCGCATTTTTCGTTCTTCCGTGAATGCGCATGTCAGGCGGCCATGTTGGATGGAACTTCACTTTTGGTTCTGACCGTCGAAGCATATAGTTCGGAGTGTGTGTACTGCTGCAGTATAAGTTCATTTTATTGCTATTGCAAGTGAAGATTAATACAATCGAGTTAACTAAGATCTACATCGAGTACACGAGGGTGAGGCTGACATAATTTTTTGAATACGGAAGTTACCGTAGCACATTTTTCGTTTTGACATCTGGAGGTCAATCGCCATTTTTTTGTGTGCCCGAGTATTTTATTCCAACTGCACTTTGCGCATGCTCTTGCGCCCTCTATCGGGATTTTGGAAAGTGACAAGTTGTCAACATAGCGCACCGAATTATTTATTTACCAACCCGCTTTTGTCGGTTAGTGCAATTAGTCAATTTTGTCGTCGTGTCCGTTGCCGATTGTTTCGTCGTACTGTTAATATTGTTGTGGCACGATCCACCGAGTAGCCAAGCGAGCCTGCGTCCGACGTACTAGCGATTTTGGAGTTACCTTTTGGAGCACATCTGTCCAGCCATTGTCCTGTTGCCGAGTCGTGGGGTCGCTGAGGATTCATCACTCGAGTCGTGCAATCCTTCCTGGAGAACCGAGACCTGGCGAGCAGTGCATCAACATCAATTCTCGTGTGCAATCCATCCAAGCAGGTTGGGGGTACCTGTCACCATCAGTTTGTGAGCTTGCTGAGTACTTGGTAAGACAATTTTACTTTCCTAATCTGTTTTGGGTAGTGATTGCCATATTTCAATTACGAGTTGTTTAATTAACGTCACAACGAGGTGTCTTGCTTTGTCACCTCGGTTCTTTTTGTTCGCCGAGCCTTCTTCACAGGAGGATTGATTCACGCATTGTATTTTGGCTGGCTTCCGTCAGAAGCCAGCAATTCATTTTATATTCGCCACCGAAAGGTTGTTGCCATTTGTATTTTTTTTGTGTATTGATTGTGGTGTGTTATTAAATCAATTATTATTACACCGAATTTTATTTCCCTGGAAGAGGGGGTACTTATAGCCTTTTCAGTGAGATTAGAGATCAGGACCCACGTCCCTCGCAGACCGACGTTACCATCAGAGGAGCTAGTCAATTCCATCCAGGGCTCCCCACGTTAAAAAAGTGAGGTGGTTTTCCACTTCGCGTGGGAGGAAGTTTCTCGATCCTGCATCCGCGGGAGAGAGGTAATTCACTTCTCACTGGCGCCCAACGTTTTTAGGGGACTCCTGTGTTGCTTCGTCTCACTTGGGGTTGTCTCAGTGGCACCCTTAGTTGATTGTTGGCGGGGGTTCGTGATCTCAAACTTCGAGCTGAAAAGGTTTTTCACTCATACGGTAACACAGGTGGCGACTTCTATAAGTGTGTGTAATAACTTTGTTTTCAGCGACCCGTTCGACGGTGTGGACTTGGCTGGACTGCTTAGTAAGTTTTGTGTTTTTTTTGATACTAGTCACGTCGGGCGAGGGCTACGCTACGTACGGTTATTGTGGTTATATTGTCATTTTTGTGCGACAAGTTTTGCAGGTTCATGCGAAGCAAAGGCAGTATTATACGGCACGACATATCTTATTTTATTTATTGTTACACCCTTTTATTGCACTTGGCAAATCGGGGTTCGTGTATTGTTATATCACGAGTCGTCTTATCGGTGAAGAACCATTTGTAAGCTGGTTGGCTTTGTTGGGGTTCTGTCACTGGCCATAGCGATTACCCGGGCTGTTGCCAAGGTGTATATTTGGTGGGATTTTAATTATTTTTTAATTAAGCATTCCTGTTGTTTGTTGGGTGTAATAATTTTAATATTTGTTGAGATCATACTGGTGAGAAACCATTTTTCTTATATTTATCGATCAGTCTTTATTGTGCATGAGATACCGTGTTGTGACAATTCCTTATTCACTGTGGGTTCGAATATATATTTTAACAATTTACCAGGGTTTAACGAAGCGATTTATTGCGATTTATTAAGAATTCGCATCGGCGAGAAACCTTTTACCGTGTGAATTTCCAATTTCATTCATCATGCCTAAGAGAGAGTACGCTATGAATTTGCGAGCAGAGGAGCTCGATATAGAATTCTTTATGCGGGGTTTGTCCATTGATGCAAAAACGGTACCGGAAAAGCGCCGAGAGCTAGCGATTATCAATCGGTCCGAACTGTGTACATCAAGACCTACCATTTTAAAAAACAAACCCTTAGATTTAGCGGCAGAAATAAATTTATGTAAGGGAAACATTGACGAATTGATGGGTGTGGTAACACGTTTAGAGACCTTGCCTAACCTCGATCTGTTGCAAAAGACATTCGATAGAATGGCGCATTATTCCACTCGCTTAGAAGCCCTAGAGGAATCGGCTAATGAAGCGCGACAACCGCTTTTACATATTTTAAAATTAATGCGCGAGAAACTTGAGGCAATTTTGCAAAAACAGTCGGTGGGGGGCGAAGTTGAACAACCGGAAGTCGAGGAACCCTTACATAATCAGCTGTTAGGCACTCCTAGAGGACAGTCCTCTGTAATTTCACCTAGAGCTGATGTAGAAATTGATAATGACCGGCATAGCGCCGAATTAACAGCTATTTTAAATCGGTTGGTTGACCGCGATGTGGGTACCGCAAAGCAAGTACCGGTATACAAGTGGAACCTTAAGTTTCATGGTACTGGGGGGTTTGCGGAAGTATTCGAATTTCTGGACCGCGCTAGCGAGTTGTCGAGGTCGCGGAACGTTTCGGAACAACAACTTTTCAGCCATGCGGTTGAGTTTTTCTCCGGCGAAGCACTACGTTGGTTTCGAATAATAAATTCAAGGGTTAATAATTGGGCAGAATTGCTCAATGAGCTTAAACTTCGTTTCTTATCGCGAGATTTTATGTCTGATTACGAAGATCAGATAAGAAATAGGAAACAACAAACCAACGAATCAGTGTTTTCTTACTTGGAAGTCATGTCCGAAATGTTTTCGCGATTGTCGCCCGTACCTGCGTTAGCTAAGCGTATATTAACAATCCGAAAGAATATGCTTCCGAATATTTCACTCGCAATGGGTACTAACCCCATTTTAACGATGGAGCAATTGTCCGAGGCTGCCGTTTCAGCCGAGGAATTAATAAAATGGACCTCTACTTTCGAGGCCACGACTTCAACGCTGGAATCTCCTGCGGCGGCGACGGTTACGCCCGGACCCTCCAAAAAGAAATACCCCGGTGCCTGCTGGAATTGCTCGGGTCCCCATCGATTCACATATTGCGATAAACCCTTGGGAACATTTTGTTTGAGATGCGGACGTAAGGGGGTCACAACGGGTAGTTGCCCGAGGCGGCATTTAAAAAACGCTTAGGGGCGAGGCGATGTCACGGCGCATCCCTCAGGCGTGCCCGAAAAGCCGAAGCTTTAACATGGGGGAAATGGTTGGGGCGTGTTCGCGATTTTTGCAGATCGGATCCGCGCGCTTCCGCCATATTTTCTCATCCTACATCAGATGCGCGACCTTTTGTCAATTTGACAGTGCGTGGGATCAGCTTGACTGCTCTTCTTGATTCAGGAGCTTCACTATCCGTTTTGGGTACGGAAGCTCACTATATAATCGACCAACTCGACTTAAGTTTTAGGCGTGGTGCGGCGCTTTCGCTGCGTTCGGCGGACGGTACTCCTCAGGATGTGTTGGGCCAAGTAGATATACCCATCACGATATGTGGGGTTACAAAAAGCCTGAGCGTGGTGGTATGCCGTAGCATTAAAGTTGGCCTGACTCTTGGAGTCGATTTTTGTAAACTTTTTGGCGTACGCGTTGATTTTAGACGCGACGAATTTTTAGTTGGAGAGGTTAATTCATTGGAGGCAATAAAGTCTCATCATGACCTCGACGTTGAGCAGCAAGTTGTTCTCACTGCACTCAAAGAAAAATTTAAGGGGATAGCTCATGACAGGTTGACACGTACCAACAAGGTCGTGCACATAATCGACACGGGGGATGCGCGTCCCATAAAGCAACGTTTTTATTCCCTTTCACCTGCTATGCAGGAAATTGCGCACAAGGAGCTCGATAACATGCTCGCGATGAACGTCGTGCGACCTAGTTCATCTGGTTGGAACTCGCCTATGCTTTTGGTTCGGAAATCCGATAACACTCATCGTTTATGTTTTGACGGGCGAAAATTGAATTCGGTGACCCGTAAAGACGCTTATCCCTTGCCGAGATTACAGGACATTTTAATGCGACTTCAGGATGCGCGATTTTTAACATCCATTGACTTAAAAAAGGCATTTTGGCAGGTTCCTCTCTCTCCGGACTCTTGCGAAAAGACAGCGTTTACCGTTCCGGGTCGGGGTTTGTTCGAATACACGGTCATGCCATTTGGTATTTCGAATGCTCCGTCCACGCAGCAGCGGCTCATGGACAACATTTTTGGACCTCTCATTGGAGAGAAAATTTTTATCTACTTGGACGATATTATCGTCGTGTCAAACTCGTTTGACGAGCACATGAGTCTGCTGGAAGAAGTCCGTGAACGACTCCGGGACGCCAACCTAACTGTCAACTTGGACAAATGCGAATTTTGTCGGTCCAGTTTAACTTTCCTAGGTCATGTTATTGACAAGTCTGGACTCCACACTGATCCGGCCAAAGTGGAGGCTATCACCAGACTGACGAAACCATCTAACGTCACTGGCGTCAAACGATTCCTTGGGATGGTGGGGTGGTACCGTCGTTTCATCCCTAATTTTTCAACTTTATCTGCTCCCATTACTGAGCTTACCAAGGGTCGCATTAAGCGCCAGACCGTCAAATGGACTCCGGAAGCCGAAAAATGTTTTGATGACCTTAAGTCATTGTTGGTTTCGGCTCCCATTTTGGCTAGTCCTGACTTTCAGGAAAAGTTTTACATACAGTGTGACGCATCAGACCTGGGGTTGGGTTGCGTTTTGACGCAGGGTGAGGGGGAGAGAGAGCGTGTCATAGCCTATGCATCACGTACCCTGAATAAAGCCGAGAAAAATTATTCGGTTACCGAACGGGAGTGCCTCGCGGTTATCTTTGGGATAGAGAAGTTTAGACCATGGGTGGAGGGTACAGTTTTTACGGTTATCACCGATCATTACTCCTTACTCTGGCTCATGAACATGAAGGATCCCAAGAACAAGCTTGCGCGTTGGTCAATCCGTTTGGCACAGCATTCCTTCGATCTCCGGCATCGTAAAGGGAAATTAAACGTGGTCCCCGACGCCTTATCTCGCGAACCATTGAGCGTTTCATCTTTGGTATTGTCCGAGGGCGACTTGGACAGGTGGTACCGGCGCATGTTAGCGAAAGTAAATGAAACGCCAGATAATTACCCTGATTGGCGTATCGAATCAGGTAGGCTCTTCAAGCTGGTTGCCAATAAACACGATATTGCTTCAAACCTAGTTGAATGGAAGCAACTCATACCCAAGTCGCGTCGGAAGGACATTTTAAAACAATGTCACGATGACCCGACTTCAGCTCATTTGGGTATTTATAAAACTTTTTGTAAGGTTGGCGAACAATACTATTGGCCTAAGATGCGCGCTGATATTGCTCGCTATGTGCGTCGGTGCGCTGTGTGTTTGTCGTCCAAAGCTTGCCAGGGAGCTCGTTTTGGGTTAATGGGACGCGAAAAGAAAGTTAGGTTTCCGTTCCAATGCATATCCGTGGATCTTATGGGTCCCTTTCCTCGTTCGGCGAAGGGCAACACCATGCTTCTTGTAGTCTGCGACTGGTTTACGAAATTCGTGCTAGTTAAACCATTGAGACGGGCAACATCTAAGTCGGTATGTGAATTTTTGGAGAACGACGTGTTTCTTTTATTTGGCGTTCCCCAGATTTGCATGATGGATAATGGTGCTCAATTTATAAGCGCGGAGTTTCGGGAACTCATGACCAGATACAAGGTTTCTCATGTCTGGAGAAACGCTAACTACCATCCGCAGGTCAACTTCGTCGAGCGTTACAACAGAGTTATCGGGACGGCCATGAGGTCTTATGTAAAAAGCGATCATCGTACCTGGGATGTCGAAATATACAAAATAGCTCACGCTATTAGAGCCGCGACGCACGAAGTCACTGGGTTCACTCCTTCGTTTCTGAATCTGGGGCGGACCGTTCCAATTAGTGGAGATTATTACGGACGCATAAGGGATTTAGGGGAGGGTGACTTGGCTTTCGATGGTCGCGAGGGCGTTGCATTGGATATGCGCAAACTGAACGAGGTTTACGAGAACGTGACCAAGCATTTAAACGATGCGTACAAAAAGAACGCCGAACACTACAACTTTCGAAAACGGCCTGTTAGTTTTAAGGTCGGCGACGTAGTCTGGCGTCGTAATTTTGTTTTATCCAACGCTGGCGAAAAACGGTGCAGTAAGTTGGCACCTAAATATATTAAATGCAAGGTACGCGAGGTCACGGGTCCTCTAACTTATCGTTTGGTGAATGAGCGCGGTAAAGACGTGGGTATATTTCATGCGAAAGATCTCAAGCAGCATCCTGAGGGCGATGACGAGGGGAGCGTACAAGAGTTGAATAGGGGGTAGATTCACATTGCTTAGGGGGGAGGTTGGTGTAATGTATGTCACTAATTGGTCTATAAACATCTCAGATCATAACTAACAGCGTGTTTCCTGTCGTCGATTCAATTTTTTTTCCAACTTGCGTTTTGAATCGTCTTCGTGCGGCCTCGGGGCGACATTTTACCTTGTGATCGCTTTACCACATGATCATGGTTTTATTTGTGTTCCGTGTATCCCGTAAGTCAGTTTACTGACTCACCATTTCCGTGGGGTCAACAAGTCCCGACCCAAATTAGTTTTCGGTCTTGGCGTTTATGGGGGCCGTCGGACTTCTTGCCTTGTGCAGGAACAAAGGGAGCTTGTTCGGTTGCTTCATCGGTGGGATTTGGCTATACCTGCACGCCCTGCTTAGGTTAGGCGTGCCGTTGCACTGTTGGCAGTGGGGATTGTCAATCCTTGCTGGTTGGTAGTCGGCAAGTCTTCCTCCTGTTACGGGTGGGGGGGGGGGGGCGTCGGTCGTATTTTCGTCGAGACCATAGTGCCTTCAGCCATTCCCCAACTGTGATCCCGGTTTTGAGAGAGAACCGGGTGAGTTTTTCACGTCTCTCAATGACATATTGTCATTCCCCGGGGTTAACCTTTCCTCCCATCCTCAAAGATGGCCTGGTGCCCGCTGTCTTCTCGCTTCGGTGGTGTGCGTTTGTTAGCTGGCGGTCCACGACGCGTTGTTTTCACCCATACGCGAGAACGAGCTATCGCTCATATCATCGGGGTGGGGACGCATCGGCCATTAGGGTTGTTTATCCTTCCCACAATACCTTATTTCCAACTCCACTTACCTCAATCCTACCAAACATTCCTTCCTCTTTCACATTGGGAACCTTTTAAATTTTCCAGGGTTGGGTTCAGGGTATATTTTGTTTTTTTCTCCTTGGTTTTTACAACATAGCTAGTAATCATGACACCTAGATGCTAGCTATACCATCTTTTCTGAGGATCATCTTTGTTTTCTCATGGCAGTGTTTTTGTTGGTTTTCATTAACCGAGTATTAGATTTATTAGCTTCTTTTCTGTATGTTAAGGTCGTTGAGTGCCTTGCATCAGAATACATAGTAAGTCTGTGGGGAGCGAGAGCGTTCCTTCGACTTCATAGGAGGGGTCCTATGTGTTCCCTTCTCTTAGTTGACAGTCAAGTGTTGTTTGAATCTTGCTGTTCAGCCCTTTTTTGTTTTGGTGCGGGTCCGATGCGAGCCGTGCGCTTATCATTCAATGATAATTCCGAATGGATGCGTCTATGCCATCGGAAAATTACATACAATTTTTTTGTGGTTTTCAATAGCGATTTACGCTTAACCTGTAGTTCACGCTTTATGCGGTTTTTAAGGCAACGTGTCGTTGTTTTTTGAGCTAATATGATATTTTTTGGAATTTTTTTATTCCACTGTCCCTGCCATGATGAAATCAAAGACTACCTATTACTACAGATTTTAATTTTATTACGATTGGAATTTTTACATTGAGCGAAGCGACATTCTTCTTTACCATTCAGCGGGCGCGTTTTGCGTTCACGGAAGACACTTGAGACCGGTTGATTTTTTTGAGCCACAGGCGATTTTTTTGAGCCTTTAGCCCTATTCATACCGGCAAAGACGCTTAGGGGGGGGGGTGTATAACGGATTTTTGGATCTTATATCCGTTATCGATCAACCTAAGACAATAATTTGTTGACCACTTCCTATTTTATTCAAAATTATTGAGACGGGTCCATACACACTTCCACTCGCATTTTTCGTTCTTCCGTGAATGCGAATGTCAGGCGGCCATGTTGGATGGAACTTCACTTTTGGTTCTGACCGTCGAAGCATATAGTTCGGAGTGTGTGTACTGCTGCAGTATAAGTTCATTTTATTGCTATTGCAAGTGAAGATTAATACAATCGAGTTAACTAAGATCTACATCGAGTACACGAGGGTGAGGCTGACATAATTTTTTGAATACGGAAGTTACCGTAGCACATTTTTCGTTTTGACATCTGGAGGTCAATCGCCATTTTTTTGTGTGCCCGAGTATTTTATTCCAACTGCACTTTGCGCATGCTCTTGCGCCCTCTATCGGGATTTTGGAAAGTGACAAGTTGTCAACATAGCGCACCGAATTATTTATTTACCAACCCGCTTTTGTCGGTTAGTGCAATTAGTCAATTTTGTCGTCGTGTCCGTTGCCGATTGTTTCGTCGTACTGTTAATATTGTTGTGGCACGATCCACCGAGTAGCCAAGCGAGCCTGCGTCCGACGTACTAGCGATTTTGGAGTTACCTTTTGGAGCACATCTGTCCAGCCATTGTCCTGTTGCCGAGTCGTGGGGTCGCTGAGGATTCATCACTCGAGTCGTGCAATCCTTCCTGGAGAACCGAGACCTGGCGAGCAGTGCATCAACATCAATTCTCGTGTGCAATCCATCCAAGCAGGTTGGGGGTACCTGTCACCATCAGTTTGTGAGCTTGCTGAGTACTTGGTAAGACAATTTTACTTTCCTAATCTGTTTTGGGTAGTGATTGCCATATTTCAATTACGAGTTGTTTAATTAACGTCACAACGAGGTGTCTTGCTTTGTCACCTCGGTTCTTTTTGTTCGCCGAGCCTTCTTCACAGGAGGATTGATTCACGCATTGTATTTTGGCTGGCTTCCGTCAGAAGCCAGCAATTCATTTTATATTCGCCACCGAAAGGTTGTTGCCATTTGTATTTTTTTTGTGTATTGATTGTGGTGTGTTATTAAATCAATTATTATTACACCGAATTTTATTTCCCTGGAAGAGGGGGTACTTATAGCCTTTTCAGTGAGATTAGAGATCAGGACCCACGTCCCTCGCAGACCGACGTTACCATCAGAGGAGCTAGTCAATTCCATCCAGGGCTCCCCACGTTAAAAAAGTGAGGTGGTTTTCCACTTCGCGTGGGAGGAAGTTTCTCGATCCTGCATCCGCGGGAGAGAGGTAATTCACTTCTCAACGGCACCTAGCGGAATTTGGCGAACTACCGTAATGTACATGTAACATTTATTTTGCATAATGTTTAGTGCGGATTTTAAAAGTTTTCGACGATTAATAAAATTTTCTAGTAATACACTTCGATATGAACGCTAATCAATATTGTTCAGTGCCTCAATGTTCATCTTGGGCAAAGAAAAATCCGGAGTTAAGTTTTCATTTATTCCCCACAGCTGAAAAACACAAGACCCTTGTGGTAAATAAATTGGAAGTTCAGGAATTGGTCGATGTTAGAAAAATGTGGATTAAAAATTGGAAAAACTGTAACAAAGTTTATGAAAGTGTGTTCACTACATTTACAGAATATGATTATTTTACACGTTCTTATTTAAATATTTTTGAGGTTAGTTTTTTATGCGACACTTTTAGGAGATGCTTCCGATGTTAAAAGAAGAAAATTAAAGACGATAGCTGTTCGTTCTCAGAAGCTGCCAGTGGGAACATGTGAATCGTCGAGTGAAGAGCCAGGTCTGTCAGCCAGAACAAAAAGACAGGAAAAACGAATCCACACAACCGAAAGCCAACACGAAATTTCACAAACTTTAGCAGTGGTCATTAGTGCCACATATCCATGACATTTTAATTATTATATCTGGTCTCACTAATCTTTCCAAACCAATTCTGGGAAATGATAAATTTATTTATAGTAAAACTCCAAAATTTATAAAAAAAGATAACTTGCGTTTATTTTAATTTAACGTTGTTCGTTAACTGATTTAATTAACCAGTTCTTCGGGAACTAATTTAATTAATCAGTTCTTTAACATTTGGTTTTTACATCTTAAGTAGCTTGCACGGCTTGCCTTCAAAATTTACAATTAATAATTAAAATTCAGCAAAAAATGAATGAATACTATTTAAATAAGTTTAAGCAAAATTGATCACAATTAAAATTTTACATTTATTACCCTATTATATTTATTACCCTATTATAATAATATAAACTGTAAGATCAAAATAAAATAAATCATAAATTAAATTTTGTTTCCTTTAAACAAGGCATTTCCGGTACTGCTACATGCTTGTACATTTCTTGGGTCGTAGCTTTGTCGGTAGGACAATACAGATTTTACATCGGTAGATGAAATCACCTCCATTTTTAATAAATCGTTCCTAAAACGAAAAACTACATAAACTTTGAACAAAATTTATGGAATGTTACACACCTATTACACTTAAGTAGAACAGCTGATATTTATTTTGTTCTGCTTCGCTTCTATTAATGTTTTACCACATAAAACAACATGCCCTGCGTTTAAAACTGATTCGCCTTCATAAACACATCTAGATGTTTCAGACCCCTCTAAATATTTGAGATAGTCAAGAAGACTTAATCTTAATTCGTAAGAATCCGACATATCTGCAAATTTTAAAAATTAACCTCAAAAATTAATCTAAAAATAAAACTCACCTAACCGTATATTGTATTATTTAACTGCAGGAAGATGAACTACTAAACAACACTAACCGTAATTTAACAAAATAACAAGTTCACTTGGAAAAGGGAATGAAAAACACGTAAAATACAACGGAACATAAGCGCGGCTGTTAACAAAGAATATAGGTAGCTGTTAAAACACGAATGTACTATAGCGTAGTTCACATTTTTACCCAGCGGCGCTGCGATCTTAATCTCATATCCCTAAAGTCGAGTAGTTCTGATTTTTGAAAACTGTTTTCGAGCTCGGCTACCGCCAGGAAGTGAAAAATGGTGTTTTCGAAATATCTGCCTACCAGTTGTAGTCCAGTCAAATTACGGCTCAAAATGGGTTTATCAAACATAAAATTATGTAGTTTGGAGATTATTAGGGATCGATAGGGTGGTGGATTCTGAACATAAATTTCAATTTGAGGGGTTCTCCGAAGGTCAGCTGTACCTCATTTCGCTAAAAACGCGTTTAATTCGATATCTGGAGAACGGTTAGCGTTAGGCAAAAAAATTTTAGAGACCTTTTCTCTTCTAAATTAAATTTACTAACCTTTTTATCTGAAACTTTTTTTTTAACATCAATATTTTTCAACTTATTACTTCCGAAAGGCAAAAATTTTCCTTTCCGATAAATTCCGAAATTTCCGAAAATTTTTCCGAGCGGATTTCGCTCGGTAAAGTAAGGTATAACTCCGAAGGTATTGGTAGTAGAGAACTTATGCGTTATTGACTTGACATTCTCCAAGTTTTGAACAGCATATAAGTAAAGACTTGAACATGTATTGGTTCTTTTGTTGCCCGGGGCAGTTGTCCGAATAAAAGATTACGTTGACCTTATTTTGAGAAATTTCTTTCAGGTACCTCAGAACGCAAGTTCCAAGTTCATTAATTCCCCTTTTCCCCAAGCCTTCATGCCACACATAGCAGTTTGCGCCTTTTGTTAACATGTTATAGATAGTAAGATTGAAAACGTTCAGTTTCGATTTATAATAAAATATGGATGCTTGCCCTTTTGGACACTGAAATACGGCTGCTAAATCATAAACACTTAGTACAACATTAGTGGAATTCTCATACTTCTCTTTATCTGCTTGTTTTTCTGCACGGGCAAGGTCCTTTTCTCTCAGATTTTGTTCGTGACTTTCTCTAATAATCTCTTTTTCAGTAGGGCTGGAGTTATTATAGGACACGCATGCATTACATTGATCATTTTTCGGTTGAAAACGATGAATATTAAACTCTTCCGTAAATATTTTGTAAAAATATAAGTAGTTACAGGATTTAGTCTTATTCTGTTCGCATTCAAGAACAAAATCTCTATGGAGGTCTGATATAAATTTATTTCCTTCCATGTAATATCTTGTTGATTCGGAGCGTCTGAAGTGGCTTTCGACTTGTGGAATGCTCCGAATGAATCTTCGAACATTAATTTTTATTTCAACATCAAGATGAGCATGCTGGCCATGTTTGTCCCTTTGTTCTTCTATAACGCCCAAAATTTTTTTTCTCTTTTCAAGGACTGTGCGGATTACCGTGTCATTGGTGCTAAATGTGTTCTTGAAAAACAGTTTGCACACTCGTATCTTCTGATCATTTACGTGAAAGTGATAAGCTTGGTTAGGACTTCTGTGGTTCTTACTTTGTAGCAGAAGAACTTTTTTTTTAATTGGTTCTACGCAAGAAGAAATATAATACCTCTGTCTTTCTAGATTGTCCAAGCCCCAAAAATTCGTAAACAATTGCTTGCGAGTTTCTTGAAATATTTTTTCGAAACACTTTAATTTACATTTTTCTGTACATCGTTCTTTTAGTTCGCGTGGTTTGGTTTCAGCCTCCTTGTCTTTTTTTGAAAGCTTCTGGTAAGCTTGACCGCTGTTTCTTAAACGTTGAGCGACCTTTCTCTTCCATTTGGTTGGTTGTGCTTTTCTTTTTCTGCCTTTCAACTCCGTAACACTGTCATTTTCAACGCTGCCAGATGGTTCTGTTAAGCCAATATCAGGTTCTGCTGATATGCACTCATCCTCACTACTACCTTGGTTCACTTCATCTGTTTTCTTATAGCTGGGATCGTTTACACTGTCGGCACTGTCTAGGTCTCCACTTGATGAATCCGATTCGCTTCCACTTGATGAGTTTTCGCTTCCACTTGAAGACCTTGAGGAGCCGGATGACTTACTTAATAGACGGATTGGGAATTATTGGGTGCAGGGAGTCGGAAAATAAAACGCATTTACTTCAGTCGACTAGTTTCGGCCAAGAACTTGATCATCTTCAAGACTATAATGGAGAACATACCATGTTATACAAAGTTGTAATAGATATTGGGAAATACATAATAAAGTTACAGTTTGTTATAATGTTTACAAATTATTTACTTCAAGCTGAAAAAAACCGTAAATAATACCTCGTGAGGTTGATGTTGGTTGCGTATTTCCGTAAGTTGCGAGGTCAATGGTATGTTCCAAGTAGGTCGAAACATCGGACGGTCCACATAGAATGTGCTAAAAAACACAGCAAAAACAATGATATAAGTCAAAAAACAAGCCAAAAGGCTGAAACAGATTAAAAGATGTCACAGGAATATGAGCGAATAAAACTGGTAACTACCAGGTTAGGTTGTAGGCAAACTCATAAAACGGAATTCACTAGTCAACATGACACCAACACAAAATACAAAAACAAAAACACACCACACACAATAACAAAGTATTTGAACCTCGCGCCACAAAACATAAACAAGTCAACCAGTTCGACGACCCTTAGCTTTGCTGTTATATATTTTCAGAAGAGTTTTGTAAGATGCATTGATCGGCTCAAAATCCGTGACCTTGTTTACGTTATTAGTCTCCTCTGAGATAAAAGCCGCTTCCAGAAAGGCTCGTTTTGGAAAATACATCTCTTCTGCTAGTATAGTGACATCACTTTCGTTAAATATGTGATTTTCTTGGCTAAGATGTTCAGATAGTCCAGTCTTGTTGGATCCTCTTTTAGTGTCACCAATGTGTTGGGCGAGGCGTTTCGACAACAGTTGGCGAGTTTGTCCCACGTAAGTTTTTTCGCACTCGCATTTTATTTTGTAAACGATGCCACTTCTTTGTTTGTTCGGTACTTGGTCCTTTACCTTGGAGAAGGTAAGGTTGTCCAGCTTAAAATTTGTGTAGAGGGCTAGGCGTATCTCGTCCTTCTGTATAAACTCTCTCAAGATTTCTTTGATGCGGCCGGATAACATAGGGTGGTGAGTCAACTTCAAGTAGTGTGTGATGGTTGGGGGAGTGCCCTCCTCTGGAGTTCGTGATCTGGGTGTTGACTCCCTTCTTCGACCAAATAAGGCCAACTGAACCAATCCTTGTGGGTAATCATTATTTATTAATTGATTCTGGAGTTGGGCAAGGCGCAATCCTCGGAATTTAGAACTCACGCAGGTAGTTATTCTTGCTTTAAGCGTGTTGATTACACCCATTTTTTGATTGAGGGGATGTGCCGATCTAAAGTTCAGTAGCCTATCGGTCGAAGACGGCTTCTTATATAGATCGGTGTGTAACGTTCCATCCCGCTCTCTGCAGACTAATAGGTCCAAAAACGGAATCTTCTCATCTTTCTCCAACTCATAGGTAAACTTGAGTAGAGGGTCATAATTGTTCAATATCTCAAGGCTGGATTGTACCTCGTCAGATGGGACCGCCAACAGCATGTCATCGACGTATAACATAAGGAACGGCACTGTAAATTGGATGGAACCGATGAAATTCATCAACAGGTCATTCATCACAAAGTTGGCGAAAATGGGGCTGCAAGGATCACCCATTGCTGAGCCCACCAGCTGAGAATAAAAGAGACCGCCATATTGAAAGTAGCTGTTGTCGAATATTGTTGTTATCATCTGCATAAAAGTGTCTTTGGGGATGGACGTATGTTGGGATATAAGATCCCAATTATTCGACATGGAAGCCACAACCGCCTCCTTCGAAACGTTGGTGAATAAAGAAGTGACATCGAAAGACACCAACACATAGTTAGCCGGTAGTTTGGAATTAATAATGGTCTCCATAGCCGTTTTGGAATTGTCCACGTTAAATGGAAAAGCTGGGACCACATTGTTAAGTATTGAGTTAAGGAACTTAGCCAACGGAATAGATGGTGAGCCAATGCAACTTACCACAGGACGCAGGGGGATGTCAGGTTTGTGGGCCTTTGGCAAGCCATACGCTCGCGGTGGTCGCGCGTTATAAATGATCAACTTCTTCTTTTCAACATCGCTGATCCAACCACCATCGAACAGTCTTTTTATCACATTATTGAATTTTGTCTGGATAGCGTTGGTGGGATCTCTCTTTAATACCTTGTACGTAGCGACGTCATTAAAGAGGCTGGTCATTTTTTCCCTATAAGATTGTTTGCTTAATATGACTGTAGAGTTCCCTTTGTCTGCCTTCAATACATAGATATCAGGATGTTCTATTAGGAATCTTTTTGTGGTGAGTACTTGATTAGTTATGTTGTCCATCTTATTAATTTTTCTATTGCAGAAGTTGTGGGCAACATTCAAGATTTTGCTCCTTATAACATTTCTATTAATCTCTGATGTATTCAGGCTATTGGTTATGTGGTGTATCTCAGATAAAAAGATATGAATGGGGAACTCTTTAAGGCGAGGCTGTATTGCAAATTTCGGACCCAAGGAGACGGTGTTTAGAACGATTTCAGGTATGTCCACGTCCGATTTGTTAAGAACCCACGAACTATCGCCCAGCACGTCCAAACCCCTCTCTCGGTTCAAGCTATGGAATTTTCTAATGTTATTACCTCTGATTCTTAAAAATAGAGGCTGGGTCGTGCGATGGTTAATGTCAAAGAAACTATCGACCAAGTGTTGTGGGATAATGGAGGCGAGGTGTGCTTTGTTGTCACTCAGTTCTTCGCTAAGTCTTCTGATCTCTGTGCAGGTCATATGTATGTGGAGATCCAGGATGCCGTCCTTAAATCGTTTAATTAGTGTGTCGGCACTATGCAATACTGCACGGTTGGGGATAAGTTTCCTGGACACACATGTCACATTCCGTTGTTACTTAATAGAGTTAGTTCTGTCATTGGTTCAGCTGATTTTGCCACAATTCCACCCACAGTTACCGAGCCCTCACTATTATAATTCGACTTGATTAAGGGAAGTGAGGTTGACACACTTTCAACAGAGAAACCCATCATTTCGGAGCCATAAAAATTCTCAGTTTCCATTGATGGAGTTGGTTCTGCCATTGGTTGAGCTGATTCTACCACTAATCCATCCGTAGTTCCTAAGCCCTTATTAATGTTCGGCTCGATTAACGGAAGAACAGTTTACTGAGTTTCAAATGAAACTCCTAGCATTTCGTAGTATTTAAAATTCTCTGCTCCTATTGATGGTGTTAACTCTGTAGTAGTAATCGATTCCATCGATGCAGATAAATCTGTCACAGTTGGTGTCTCTACAGTTTCTGAGTATGCACGTCTTGAAGCCTTAACGGCGAGCTCAACAAGAAGCTTCCCACGACTGGTTGCCTTAAAATAAAGCAGTCTGGTATCGTTTTTTATAGCTAGTATGTCACAATATTTCTGGCCATCATGTTATTGTTTTTTCTAAAATACAGATGCAATCCAAAATAGTACGACTTTTGTTACTTATTTATTTCTAGAATACAATCGCAAGTACAGAAACATCTCTTTTAAAATGCATGCATTTTAGAAAAGAGAGTAGTATCTCGATATATTACGTCATATTAGGTTATTCTTTTTGTTAAACAAAGTAGTAACTAGATTTAATACTTTATTCAATAAAAATAGTGTTTCTGGTTTTACTTACCATGTCGAACTCTTATGTTTGTCCTCGATTATCCACCGCTGATGAGAATATTGTAAATTCTCGAAACGCGTCTCGAAATATAATTAAAAAGGACTTGAGATAAAAAGACAAATTTTTATTTAGAATTTATTTTACAATTTTTGTAATTTTTCTCTTCCTAGCGTTGAATTTTTCTTTAATATTTCTATTTAACATCCTAATTTTGAAATACATTTTACACCTAAAGAAAAGATGCTTGGCCTCTGTACTTAAATTAACAGATTCCGCTAAATCCATTAGGGCTGTTAAATAATTTATGGTCAATTAGAATGACTCCCCATTAAAATTATTAAAACTTGCTGTTTTCACATTAACTTTGTATTAATGATAACATTTTAGAACTCATTGTTCGCAACCCTTGGAAATCTAAAAACGGGGCAATGCAACAAGTTCTTGCTTTTTTTGTTGTTGTTGCTAGAACAACCCAACACTACACGGTACACCATGGTAAAAAATGTTTAATTCAATATTTTTAATTATAATTTATCAAGCTTTACGCACATTTATCTGTAAACAAACCAAATAAAACACACAAAAACCGTTAAATGCCTTATAAAACTGCCCATTGATGGGTAAATAGTCACCGAGTTTATCACCCCGTGACGTCAGGCGTGCGAGCGAGATGGGCTTATCTCATGCGCGTGAGTTTATCTTTACAGTAATAGTATCATGTAACCGTTCTATCTCTCGGTATTATTCTAACGCCTGTAAATTAATAGTTAAAGCTGTTAACGTAAGTAGTATAAAATATTATATTTATTTATGCTACTGACCGCCTCTTAACCGTTTTATAAATTTGCCTAAGTCTAGCAAGAAATCACAAATTTTATCAGAAAGTGGCCTAAGTCCTTTAATTTTTTGTAAACTAAAAATTTTTGCAATTGAAGGTTATTTAATCATTTCTAAATATTAATGTCGGCATTTCATCAAAATTTAAAAAAAAATCTTTGCAAATTAAAACATTTACATGGTTTTATGTGTCTCCTGTAAAATTGTGTTTATGTGACTTAAGCCATTTTCTTCTTAGGCCGACGATATTATTTATGTTATTAATAAAATATTGCCAAACGATGTGTATGTTTGGTTGCCTAATTTCGAAAAATTTAAATTTGTAATAAGAAAATTGACTCCGCCCACTTCAAATAGCATTAATTTTATTATAATTATATAAATAATATAAAATTAATATAATTATATAAAATTATATATAAAATTATATTAATTTTATATTTGATCGTCTTTGAAGAGAATTGACGTAAAACTTTTATATCTCATATTTTAAAAAATATTCAAACTAGAAGAAATTATTGTTAATTACCAGTTTAATAAATTTATTGAGAATAATTTATAGATTGATTCTTCTAGCTCATCACAATGTAATTTTTATATTTTTTAGACTTTTAATAGGGTCAAAAATCATTTAATTCAACCGTGATGTAAAAATCTTGAAATTCACGCCAGTACCTACGCGTTGCAGTTATCGCTTATCTTCCCCTCCCACACCTCGTAAACACATTTTACAAAGACATTTGAAAATATTTAAAATCTCATACCATTATTTGTCACTGTACTTACAGTAGTGCTTCTTGAGTATTGAGTGTTATTCGTTATTATTGTTCATCGTCGTTATACCTTCTGGTTATTCGTTATTATTGTTCATCGTTGTTATACCTCTTTATTCGTTATTTATTATTAAATATTATTATGGATCATATAACTCGTTTCGGAAACAAAACAAAACTTAGATTAAATGCCAGACGAAAAAAGCAGGGGGCAATTTGAAATTAAAGAAAATGAAGAACATTCAATCAAATTCTAATTCAGAGAATTCAAATATGTAAGTAGTAGTTCTATTATACTTGTTCGATTTTACATTATTTAATTATTTTATTACCCCATTTCTTGTTTATTTTATTTATGTTTAAATTTTTATTGTGCGATGTATTTTATATTCAAATTATATTTAAATTCGTATGCGAGGTGCCTTACCCATCATGCAATTTACATGCGTGTAATGCTTACGCATCCCCTTCTTCTCGACGCTGCATTTTTGCGCCAGTATGCATCTACATGTCAAACTGCACTTACGTTTGTTCAAATACTCCGTACAATTAATGCTAATAAATTAAATATTACATTAATACAACAAGTGTTTTATTTCTTCACTCAACAAAAGAATATTTCACCGTTCAAAGGGACTTATCTGACGATATTTTCCCACTCGTAGAAGAGGCTCTACTGCCAATCCTACATTTTGGTCCTTCGAAAGCCGCATTTATGGTAAAAGACCCGCATTTTGGTTCTACCAGCATCAATCAATCATCAAAAATCACTAGCTATAATCGATTATCCGCCCGTGACCTCAAGCAGGCGACGGTAGATAAGATTATACTACGTGACCACCGCAAAGCAAATACAAATTTCAATTTCAAGCTTGGTCAAGCACGTCGGCCATATTGGGACGCTACGCCATTTAAAAAAGTTAGTCTCTCTACAGGGGCACTCGACTCCATCCTCAACGAAATAAAGTCGGTAATTATAGTTAACTGTAATTTTACCATTCCTACAGATTCCTGTTTTCTACTTGTTATTCAAGTTACTAACCTTCGTATTTTTAATTTGCATAAAATTTTCAATGTCAAATATGGATCAATTAAAAAAATCCAGAACGCAATTAAAAATAAGGATCACTAGATTTGAAACGTTCGTTAAATCAATAAAAGATTGCGAGCCAAATATTTTAGGTAGTCAAATTAAATCATTACAAAGCCGAGTGGAAAATGCTATCCCACTATTATCAAAATTTGAAAACATCCATCAACAAATAATTGATAATTTGGAGGAAAATGATACCTCTTCCGAGGACGTTCACATGGCAGAATTTGAAAGTAAATATTACGACCAAATCGGTCTAGCAAAAGAAATAATTGAAAAATTTTACCAAAATATAGTCGATTCACAGAATAATCCACAAAATTTAAGCATTTCGGGCCGCAGCACGCCTGAAAATTCAGTACATGGTTCAATAAGATCTAACGATAGTCAATTGAGTGGCATCGGTAGACATTTCATAAGCTTGCCTAAAATAAATCTTTCCAAATTCAATGGAGATTCACAAAGTTGGCTAGAATTCAAAAACATTTTCATAAGTTTAATTCATCAACGATCAATTAAATGAAACGCAAAAATTACATTATTTAAAATCATGTCTGCACGGTACAGCCATAGATGTGATTAGTTCTTTGAATTTCACGGCCGAAAATTATAATATTGCATGGCAAACGTTGTTAGCAAGGTTTGATCAACCAAGAGTTATTATAAAAAATCATTTAAATTCAATAATCGAGTTAGAAATGCAACGAAAAGAGTCGTCTCGTGATTTAAGAAAAATCACCGACGCATTGTCTAAACACGTTTCGGCAGCCAAGTCCTTAGCGACGCCCGAAGAGCTCTTTGAAACACTAATAGTTTATCTCGTTTCAAACAAACTAGACGCGTCAACAGTACGCGAATGGGAAATGAATTTTAATAAGGGTACTTCAATTTTGCCAACCTTGAAAGAATTCAAGGAGTTTCTGACCAACCATGCCAATCTGTTAGAAAATATTGAAAAAAGGCAAGGCAAGGTCCATCATGATAAACCTAAAATGCATTCAAAATCCTTTGTTGTTAGCAATCCCTCTTGCGCTCTATGCAAGGGAGAACATCCAATCACCAGGTGTGAAAAATTTACAAATCTTTCTGCTCATGACCGAGTTGAAAAAGTAAAGCAATTGAAAATATGTTTCAATTGTCTAACACGCGGTCATTTTCAGCCGCAATGTTCATCGCGATACTCGTGTAGAACGTGTAGGTCGAAGCACCACACGCTTCTTCACTTGTCATCCCGTGGGGCTGACACCCCAACTTACACCTCCTGTAGTCGCGCTTCCGACGGCTAATTCTTCTGATGATGACGAAACGCAGGTCATATCAGCCTTCTGCTCAACAGCCACCCAAGTTTTGCTTCCCACAGCAACGGCAAAAATAAAAGATGCCACGGGAAACTACAAAACCGTGCGAATACTATTAGATTCGGGTTCTCAATCGAACTTCATCAAGCACAATGTATGCACTAAGTTAAATTTATACGCGACGAACGCCAATGTTTCTGTTTCGGGTCTAAATAATTCAACGACCCACATAAAATCAAGATGTAACCTCGAGTTACATGCTAACCATTCAAATTTTAAAATCAAATTATCTTGCCTCGTGATAGATCACATCACAGGTAGTGTTCCAAGCTTCACCATGAAGAACGGTAATTTTAAAATACCTCAAAATATACGGTTATCAGATCCTGATTTTAACAAATCAGGGGAAATCGACTTACTAATAGGTTCACCATCATTTTTTGAACTTCTTTGCATTGGGCAAGTTAGGCTAGGTACCGACCTGCCTATTTTGCAAAAAACGCACCTAGGTTGGATCATTTCGGGTCCAACAGGCACTAAACAAAATAATTGTCAAATTCAATGTCATTTAAGCACCTCCAAAGACCTGCAAGACCAGCTTGCTAAGTTTTGGGAAATTGACAACTATCCTTCCGAAAAGGTTTTGTCAAAAGAAGAAAATGAGTGTGAGGCACACTACGTTTCGAATGTCCGTCGCGACGCCAACGGGCGATTTATTGTTTCAATTCCATTTAAGGAATCACCAACTATTTTGGGAGAATCTTATTCAATCGCGAAAAAACGATTAGTTTCCTTGGAAAAACGTTTAATAGCTAATCCAGAACTGAAACTAAACTATTCAAATTTCATACAAGAATACATTGAGCTTGGTCACATGTCACTTGACAATACAAATGTTGACACTTCATATTACCTTCCGCATCACGGAGTACATAAAACCGATAGCCTCACAACGAAACTTCGCGTAGTGTTCAATGGCTCGTCTACAACGACCACTGGGCACTCCTTAAATAGTATACAAATGATTGGTCCCACAATCCAATCAGATTTATTCAACATTTTAATACGTTTTCGTCAACACCCGTACGCAATAGCAGCCGACATCGAGAAGATGTACAGGCAAGTTCTGATTGAGCCCTCTCAGCGGCCACTTCAGCGCATATTATGGAGGTCTTCTCCGAACGACCCCATAAACATTTACAATTTAAATACCGTGACATACGGTACTGCATCGGCTTCATACTTATCTATTCGATCTTTAAACCAGCTGGGCATCGAGTGTGAGAACTCTTTACCCGACATAGCTGAAATCATAAAGCGCGATTTTTACGTTGACGACATGTTAACCGGTGCTGACAGCATCGATGATGCCCGCAAAATCTGTTTGCAACTATCTAATGTTTTAAGAGCGGGCTGTTTCAATTTAAGAAAATGGATTTCTAACGATCCCGAGGTACTGGTTGGCATACCGGACTCTGATGTCCACCCAGGCATTCTCGAATTTGGAGACTGCGACTCATCTCGGACTCTAGGCTTACTCTGGCAATTTCAAACGGATCATTTTATGTTTGCCATTTCTGATCCTTCAAATAAAAATGCCATCACTAAACGTCAAATGTTGAGTGAAATTGCTCAAATCGTTGACCCGCTTGGTCTACTTACACCCTGTACCTTTCTTGCGAAGGTCTTTATGCAAAATTTATGGCTGGAGAAACTCAATTGGGATGATAATGTTCCAATTAACATTGAAAAAAAATGGATCTCATATAGATCGGACCTTTTAAGTCTGAATGACTTACGTGTTCCTCGACTCGTTACTTGTGCACATCCTACAGATGTGCAATTACATGGCTTCTGTGACGCCTCCATAAGTGGTTACGGAGCTTGCATCTATCTTCGTACCAGTAATGCTGACAACCAAATTTGTGTCCATTTGCTGTGTGCAAAATCAAATGTTGCGCCCTTAAGGCCAACCACTATACCAAAATTAGAGCTCTGTGGAGCCTTGCTCCTTAGCAAATTACTTGTACAAGTGCAAAAGGCCATAACATTAAAAATCTCTTCGTGTTTCTTATGGTCAGATTCCATGATAGTACTAGGTTTGTTGAAAACCAGTCCTAATAACCTCAAAACATTCGTTTGCAACCGTGTTGCCGATATTCAAAATTTCACGTTGGATGCTGTTTGGCGGCATGTTCCCACAAAATGTAATCCAGCCGACCTCTTGTCAAGAGGAACTACTCCTCAAGTTTTAAAGAACTCCACTTTATGGTGGAACGGTCCACCCTGGCTTTTCCAGAACGAATCATCTTGGCCTGCCCCTAAGGTTTGCCCAAGTGAACTTCCAGAGTACAAAAAGGAAGCACAAACTCTTGTGACTACTGTCCAAGACACGATTTTATTTGAAAATTATTCTAACTTAACAAAACTCGAAAGAGTCGTAGCTTATTGCCTACGTTTTAGAAGAAATTGTTCTCTTCTCAAGCAAGAACGCGATTACGGACCTTTAACTGCAACCGAACTTGCAAATTCATTAAGAACTTTAGTAAGAATTGCACAATTTAATTCATTCCGTTCTGAACAAAAATTGTTAGAAAAACAATTACCTATAAAAACATCCTCGTCTCTGATCAGTTTTAATCCATTCATCGATCATAATGGTTTGATTAGGGTAGGAGGGCGACTTTGTAATTCAAATTATTCACAAGATAAAAAGCACCCGCTTTTAATCGATGGCAAGCATCACTTGTCAAAACTTATAGTGTCTCGTGAACATTTAAGAATGTTACATGCAGGCCCGCAACTTTTGTTATCTGCTTTACGTGACCGATTTTGGATCACTAACGGTAGAAACTTGGTTAAACAAACCGTGCACCAATGTGTCACATGTTTTCGTTTTTCACCTAAGGTCACTCGACCTATTATGGGCAATTTACCTGCCGAGCGCGTTCATACATCTTTGCCATTTACGCATACCGGTGTCGATTATGCCGGACCTATATTAATAAAAGATCGTAAAGGTCGTGGTTCAAAGACTTCGAAGGCATATCTATGTCTGTACGTCTGTTTTGCCACGAAGGCAGTACACCTTGAATTAGTAACCAGTTTGTCTACTGAGGCATTCATTTTATCATTCCGGCGATTTGTGGCTCGACGCGGTAAACCTTCACATGTATATTCCGATAACGGAAAGAACTTTGTAGGAGCTAACCATCAGTTGCTCGAACTAGGAAAATTTCTAAGTACACATGAATCTTCAATTCCTGAACAAATTTCAAACGAGGGAATTAGCTGGCACTTTATTCCAGCTCATAGTCCTCACTTTGGAGGCCTTTGGGAAGCCGGGATAAAATCCTGTAAATCTCACTTAAAAAGAGTTTTAGGCAATCACATTTTTACATACGAAGAGTTTTGTACCTTGTTATATCAGGTAGAAGCTGTCCTAAACTCCCGTCCCATTGCTCCACTTTCATCCGATCCTAACGACTTCCAGCCGTTAACACCAGGATACTTTCTGGTTGGACGTCCTTTAACTTCGTTGCCAGACCCCGATGTCACGCTTCTGGCTGAAAATCGTGTTGACCACTTCCAACGAATTCAGCATGTCTTTCAACATTTATGGAAACGCTATGGAGTAAGGAATACATTTCCGAACTTCAACAACGAGTCAAGTGGAAAACTCACCACTCCGATTTAACTAGCGGCTCCTTGGTACTAATCAAGGAAGACAACTTGCCTCCGCTCAGATGGAAATTGGGTCGAGTCATTAAGCTCCATCCTGGCTCCGATGGCACAACCGCGTTGCAACACTCCAAACTTCAAATGGAAACATCAAAATAGTTTTCTCGAAGCTTTGCCCACTACCATGCTTATGAGTGTTGTGAAAACGATAATACTAATTTGGTGCGTGTTTTTCAAAAAACTTATGTGAATTTTTTCTTATTTTATTTATTTGGACTTTGTTTGTTAATTTATGTACTTTTCTATTTATCTACTTGTTTACCTGCATTTATATCTGTATTTTAGAATTAAGCATTTGTATTTCAAGTTACCTCAATTTCAAATTCAAGCTATTCAATTTATTTTGAAATTTTGTCATTTCAACCCGGGGGGTATGTTCGATTTTACATTATTTAATTATTTTATTACCCCATTTCTTGTTTATTTTATTTATGTTTAAATTTTTATTGTGCGATGTATTTTATATTCAAATTATATTTAAATTCGTATGCGAGGTGCCTTACCCATCATGCAATTTACATGCGCGTAATGCTTACGCATCCCCTTCTTCTCGACGCTGCATTTTTGCGCCAGTATGCATCTACATGTCAAACTGCACTTACGTTTGTTCAAATACTCCGTACAATTAATGCTAATAAATTAAATATTACATTAATACAACAAGTGTTTTATTTCTTCACTCAACAAAAGAATATTTCACCGTTCAAAGGGACTTATCTGACGATATTTTCCCACTCGTAGAAGAGGCTCTACTGCCAATCCTACAATACTTTATACTTGAAAAAATCCCAGAAGAAAAATCTATGGTAAAAATTCCAGATAGAATAATCCACGAAAAACTTTTCCACTTTGAATGTGGAATTTTATTTTTTTAAGTTTATGGAAAATTTAGAATTTAAACTATGGATTATTTTTACGTGGATTTTTTTCCTTTAATTATTTGTCAATAAAATAATGTAATTTTGTAAACTTCAAGAAAAACCTGAATTAAATAATTATTAATTATTAAAGACTACTTAAAAAAATTCCAACTAAAAAATCAATTTGCAATTACACCCAAATGAAGTTCTTGAAGTCTCCAATTTTACAGAAAGAATTGATTTATATAATGCGAGTCATTTTAATTAAACCAGAAAGTTTTAAAGAATTCGTTTCGAACTACATAGTTTTGCAATATGTTTATCAAGTGTAAACAATCATCGATCTTGATTATATTTCAAATTTTATTTCATTATTTATTATTGAATTAGGTCCAGTTCCAGTCAAGGCACTTCTCTTTTGCAACATTCTGAAAATGACGATATTGCTGCTAGTAACATTTTAAAAGAAAAATGTAATGAGGAAGTGCAAATGGAGAACACTTCTCAGCCGGAAAATGCAGAACAACCCCATGAAAAATCTGAAAACATCAGCTCTAACACCAATAATGAAATTTGTGGAAGAAGAATAGTAGATTTTCAATTCTTATTCCAACAATTGCAGAAATTAGATAATCATTTTCCTGGGTGTAACGTACAAAACTTACACATCATTAATGAAATTAGGACTGGTGTCACCGTGAATTTTTACCCCCAGAAATTTTACCCCCGGTAAAATATCCCTAGCGAAATTTTACCCCTGTAAAAATTCTTTAGGGGGTAAAAATTCCCTAGTGAAATTTCACTAAGGAATTAGTAGTTTGTAATTAGTAATTTTATTAAATATTAAATATATATGTATCTATATACCGGGTGACAGGCCGAAAACTGAACATAGGGAAATAACATGGGAAATTGATTTTTTCTAAATTCCTGCTTCCCATTATAACTGATATGAATAAAAAAAATACCAAATTAAAGAGATTTTTTTTCCGCGCCTAAAGATACCAAACACTTAATATTTTGTTTTTTAATTATTGTTAAAAAGTCGATAGTAAAATTAAGAAATAGCGCTTCTTAAAAAAATATTAGCGGGCTGGGTCGTTGCATTACGTCTAATGTGCCGCATTGCTATTGTTTTTAAACTTTTTAAATTTGTTTTTATTTTAAAAATAATAAGAACGCAATTTGAATATTATTTTATTATAACAAGTTGACCAATATTAAAAGTTAAAAGTAGTTTTATTTAGTCAACAAAACCCAAGAATAAGAAAAATATCAATTGGATTATTAAATACTTGATACATAATCTTTCCTTACTGCTCTAATGAGAAGTCAGCTCGGAAAAGATTAAGTCCACGCAGAAGGATAAAACCATCTACTTTAATTTTGCGTGGGGCCCTGGTGTTAGGTTTTAGACTAGCTCATTTATTGCGGAAGCGAGAGTCGTGGATCGTGTGAAAGAAACACCCCGGAGAGATCAAGGAAACAGCTTTGCTAACACAACACAATTAAAATGGACAATTGGATGTTAATTGTCAGAAGGCAAAGATATACGCGATGTCGGATGTAAGAGGTGTTAGCCGACCCAAAACAAGCACAGTAGCAACGACATTGCCACCGAAAATCACTCCCAAACATAAACCAAGGGCACATTCGAATGGTTATATAAAAATCCCACGATAAAGTGGAACCATATCGAATCCCCTATGAAAAACAAACGAAAGCAATCTCGATGAAATGTCGCACCCTGTATATGGGTCGAACATCGTAGCCTTTCATAAAAAAAAGAACATAAAGCGAAATAAACACAAAAAAAAATGTTTAACATAGAATTTCAAATACGAAATTCGAACGTACTACTATCATTTTGGAATCCCTTCGTCAATGCATTCTACCATAAGCGGTTCGATGTAATAAGTGGAAATAAATACCCTGAACAAGTTAATTAAATAAAACACAAATATCAATAATTAATAATTAAAAGTTTATTACATATCAACCTGAACATTCGATCCATTTCACACTTGCGAATGCGAACTGGATAAGATAAACTAATATCACCTCGCCGCAGGAATATAAAATTGCAAGGCTATCGCAATCTTGGCGACCACTCTAAGAATAAAAAAATGCATGACAAAAAGGAAACCAAAATGTTACACATAAAAAACACATAAATTGGTCAAGGGTGAACTCCAACGTCATCGTTCTCCAGGTGTATGGAAGAAAATTTGGCTAAATTAATTATCCAGTAACTGCGAAGCAATGAACAAAATTATTTGGCGACTTACCATTGTGAAAATGAAGTAATATTTCACAGGAAGCACTGACCATGGGTCCAACAAAAAATGTACGATCCGGGAAAAATCAACCATCCCTCAAATCACGAATGTCACATCCCCATGAAGGGTTTTGGAGCGCAAGATCCAAAAAACCATTCGTATTGATGGATGGGAACCCTCACAAAATCGAATCATCCCTTTTCAAAATTTTTAACCAAAAACTGATAACCATTTCACAGCACTTTCAAACATGACCGGAGCGTTCGAGCGCCCACCAATGACCTCTTCTCATCGCATGCGCGAGTTTAATCTCCGTCAATCACGCTCGCTATACAGGGTGCTACGAAATATGTCGCTAGATGTAAAAGTTGAATTTAATAAATTCAACGTTGTTGCGAAAAGTGAAAATTTTTCGTAACATACTGAACGAAAGTAACCAAATAATAATAATATTATAACAAGTATTCGAATAACCCTCCATTCTGCACTAAACAGTAACCCAATCTATTATAAAATGATTCTCTTACATTTGCTAGCTGTCTAGCAGTAATTTGATTGCATTCTGAAAAGATCGCGTTCCTCAAAGAATCAATATTTGGGTGACGAGTTTTATAAATTTTGCTTTTAATATGACCCCACAAAAAGAAGTCACACGGTGCCAGATCAGGAGATCGGGCTGGCCAGTTTATAGCACCACCACGACCAATCCATCGATTTGGATATGCTTGGTTTAAATAATCTCTAACGTTTACCCCAAAATGTGCTGGACAACCGTCTTGCTGAAACCAGACCTCATGGTGTTCAGAAGCTATTTCGTCTAACGCAGGACCAATATTATTTATAAGAAGATCTAAATACATATCTGAATTTAAATTTCCAAGTATTTCAAATGGACCAAGAACACGGTTATTATAAATGCCAGCCCAAATATTAATTTTTTGAGGATATTGTGAGCCGGTCATTAAATTTAGTCTCGGATTTTGTATAGCCCAATAGCGATGGTTTTGTACATTTGGCTCATTGTTTAATGTAAATGTACAGTCGTCTGTAAAACATATTTGTTTCAGAAAGTTTCGGTTTCTGTTAGCACGTTCTTGCATTTTCTCACAAAATACAAGCCTGGATTCTTCGTCAAACAAAAATATTTCTTGATGACATTGATATTTAAAAGGATGGTACTTGTGCTTTTTTAAAATTGTTCGAACATTTTCTCTACCAACACTACACTCAGCTGCAATGGATCTAATGCTTGCATTTGGATTCGCAGAAATTAAACATAATATAGTTTCTTCCAATTCATGGTTGTTTCTCTGATATCCTATTTAAAAAATAATGATAAGACAACTTCAATTAATAATTTTGGTTAATACCTTTATTTAAATTTGTCGAAGTATTACAAGTGTCTTCAAATTTCTTAATTATATTCTGTATGGCCGATATTGATGGAATTTGGCTATTATTAAATTTAACAGAAAATAAGTCACGTATTTGGCGTAAACTATTACCGCTGTAATAATATTTTACCATGAAAACTTTTTCTTCAACAGACCACTTCATTGTTAACAAAATTAATTTTAATCTGTCAAAATAACTTTTGTTTGTAATATTTGGCTTTCATACAATAGCAATGCGGCACATTAGACGTAATGCAAAGACCCAGCCTGCTAATATTTTTTTAAGAAGCGCTATTTCTTAATTTGACTATCGACTTTTTAACAATAATTAAAAAACAAAATATTAAGTGTTTGGTATCTTTAGGCGCGGAAAAAAAATCTCTTTAATTTGGTATTTGTTTTATTCATATCAGTTATAATGGGAAGCAGGAATTTGGAAAAAAATCAATTTCCCATGTTATTTCCCTATGTTCAGTTTTCGGCCGGTCACCCGGTATGTTCTTCTTCTTAATATATAAAATTGAAACACCCCAAGTGTTGGCCACTTCAATAAGCACGTGCCCATGAAACTAATTCCATCTGATTCACTTACTAGATGGCTAAGAGCGGCCGAATTATGATACTTTGTACCAACCAAAAAATTTTACTACATTATATAGAATTCAAATATTTAACAAATTAAAATTATTAAAGTGAAAAGAGAAGTATTTGGTGAACATGTTGAGACCGTACGAAAATAAAGAAGATGATGATGATGTAAGAGCACCAGAACCAAAACCTAAGAAAGTCAGACGTACAACCTACAACGCTTTGGATTTAAATTGTGTTTATCGAATTCATGCTGTTATCATCACTGTTGTCACTAATCTTTTTTTCTTCCACAAAATTCTTTAAACGATCCTTTTCTACTTTGAGAGATCCTTTGGCGATATATGGTTTTAAATTACGCATCGGATATTTTTTTTAGTAGGCTTTTTCCCGATTTTGATTGCAAAACACAGTTATTATTTTTTTGAATTTCTGAAATTGAATATGGTCCTGAAAATGGCGCAGTTGACCAACCACCTTTGCGATCATCTCTGGCACAGTTTCGCACAAGTACCAAGTCTCCAACTTTAAAAATCAGTTTGTAACGAATTTTTACACTCGTTACGAATTATAACATCGACTTGTACAACACCGTGTATATAAGATTCTGAAATCGACCGGTTTCGTTCCATTCCCGTGACCGCTCGGTCAAGCAGCCATCTTACCTTTTTGATTTGATCGAGTAGTTGAGTCGAATTTTGTTCCGACTAATTTTTACTAATTAGACGATTAATTGATTGATTTGATCATTTAAATTGGTGGATGGATGTTTGCGCTACTGCGGATTATCATAAAACATCATTTCAATTATTTCCGTAAGTAACTTGTTGAAATAACTTCCTTAAGTAAATTCGTTTATTAATTTTAGAATACATGTGTTATTAATCAAGAACACATTTTTCGCAAAGGGCTGTTTAAAAACTGTAGTTTTAACCAACGATTTATTCTTGCTGATGTCAACTCAAGTCAAGTCATTTTATGGAATATTGATAATAAATTACACACTGGAAAACGACAACTTCAGGAGTAATATTAAATCTTTGAGGTTCTCTTTAACCAACGAATTTTATGGTGTTCCTGACCTAGTCAAGGACAGCTGTTCCCGTATTATCAGTGGAGCCGATTACAAGACGTATTCAATTCATCTCTGGTGCTACAGAATTCAAATTTGGAGTCCGCTTAATTGTCAGAAGCGAGTATTTTGTATTTCTCTAATCATACCAAGGTACCTGGGTGAGTTGCATTTTGTAAGACTTATAAATTTGTTTCTGTACATTTAACAACACCATTTATTATTATTATTACGGATCGGCTCGCTGATTTTATATGAATTGTGGTTGCATAATACTACCACAGCTGTTGTACAGTAATTTCAACGAATATAATTTGTTTACCATTATTTTTTGCATTCTTTATTCTTATTACATCATTTGAACTTACAACCCATGACTCTAGCTTCCGCTAAATACGAGTTGGTTTAAACGTCCATCAGGGTTACTGCCGACAGCAAATTTTACTGTCATTTTTTTGGCAGATGTTATTTTGACACCTTGTAATACCAAAGATCTCATTAGTCTTCGGAACTTACAAGAGTGGAAAAATTTACATTGGCGCCCGCTGTGTGAGGCAAAATTTTTTGTTCATTTTGATGTCAAATAACTTAATTATTATATCGTTGAAATCTGTGCAACACTTGGTAGATTGTCTCTTGATTAAGCGACGGAACACCTTTGACGATTTTGTTTTTGTCTTGTTGACAAGCGACCTGAAGTTGATTGCTGTTGTGTGTAATTTTTATAATTATCACTGTAGTGTTGATAATTTTGTTGACAATTTTAACAGCCCTAGCGAAATATTTTACTGCGTTTTTTTCATTTTTATTTTCAATCAATTATTACTAAGAGAAGTTATTATCACTCGTTATCATGTCGAATGTTAAAAAGTACCTTACATCACTCAATAACGAGGAAGTACTCGTTGAGTTAACTATAAGAACGGAAGATATTAATACTATTCCTGCTCATAAGGCAACACGTCGAGCACAGCTAAGAAAGCTTTTGCTCGATGAAGCCTTCAATTCTCGTCTTGCTATACATAAGTACACTCCACCTGATATTAAAGCCGATTTATTAATTTGCAAAAATGCTCTTGACGAAATTTCAATTGAAATTAATAATCTCGAACAGAAGTTTGATGCACAAACTTTAGACAACATCACTAATCGACTTGCACATTATTGTAATCGCCTAGACATTATGGAGGGAGCTGGGTTTAAAGACACTGAAAGGGGAAATTTGTTAGAACTATCTAAACTATTGCGTTCAAAAGTAGAACATTTACTTCGTCTGTGTGAGAACGAAAGTGATGATGACGATGAAATTTTAAGGCAACCCAAAGTTAGCAATCCGTCTGGAACAGCAACTAATGAGGAATCTCCGGGTTATTCTTCTTTCAAGAGATCTTCATTGTTGCCAGCAGTTGAATTGGCTGAGGTTTTAAAAAATATTTTACCTTTTAAAACAAATGACCGTGTAGCAATCCACAAGTGGAATCTTTCATTTGACGGCAGTGGTGGTTTTCAAGAAGTTTTTAATTTTATTGAAAGAACCAATGAACTTTCAAAAACTCGAGGAGTCAATTCTCAAGAGCTTTTCGACAAAGCAGTTGAATTTTTCTCTGGAGAAGCTTTAGTTTGGTACCGTACGCTAGATTCTAATATTAACACTTGGGAACAATTAATAGAAGCGTTGAAAATAAGATTCCTAGCTGTCGATTTCAGTAGGGTTTATTTGGCAGAAATCAATAAATGTAAGCAAAATTCGAATGAATCTGTTAGCAGTTACATCGAATCAATGTTTGCAAAGTTTGCTAGAGTTACACCTATACCTGCTGAAAGCGATCAACTATGGACAATTAGGGAAAATATGCTTCCTTCAGTTTCATTAGTGATGGGTACGGCTTCTATTACAGAGAAAGGCGAATTTATTCGAGTAGCTCAAAGAGCTGAACTTTTAGCTAAAAAGACTCTTTCAAAAGAAGTTCCCACCGCAGCTTTGACTTCTGTTGTTACCCCTACCGCTCCTAAGGAATCACCTTCTGTGAATCCTCGTAGACCTCTCACTTGTTGGAATTGTTCGACACGCGGCCATTCTTACAGATTTTGTTCCAAACCTACTACTACGTTTTGTTATCTTTGCGGACGCGAAGGAGTTACTTCACTAAATTGCAGTGGTAACCACTCAAAAAACGCAGGTGGGCCAAGCGGAAACCCTGCTCGCCGCTAGCCTTAAGTATCAGAGCAGACAGGTTGGGTTGGAGTAATTGGTTGGTGCACGTTAGCGCTTTTTGCGGATCAACCGCCAATTCTTCTGCCTTATTCGCTCATCCCACGACTGATCAACGACCCCATCTTAATCTTTTTATTGGTAAAGAGCAATTAACTGCACTTTTAGATTCCGGTGCTAGTGTATCCATACTCGGTACAGATGGACACTACCTGATTGACTTGCTAGACCTTAAGTTGAAACGTGATCAAAACGTATTTGTACGATCAGCTGACGGTACTTCGCAACAAATTTTAGGCTCGGTCGAGTTGCCTATTTCAATTTGTGATGTTACTCGTTCCCTTAACGTTTTAGTATGCAATAGCATACACACTAGTTTAACTTTAGGAATTGACTTTTGCAAATTATTTGGAGTCAAGGCAGATTTTTCCCGCGATCAATTTTTTGTTAACGAGGTTAAATCAATTGAGTCTATCAGAGCCGCTGATGATCTCAGTATTGAACAACGAGTTGCTCTTACCGCCATAAAAGATAAATTTAAAACTCTTTCCCACGATGGTTTAACACGAACCCACAAGATATTCCACCATATCGACACTGGAAACGCTGCTCCGCTGAAACAACGTTACTACCCTTTATCACCCGCTATGCGTGAAATTGCTCACAAAGAGCTCGATCGAATGTTAGAATTAGATATAGTACGACCTAGTCACTCCGGTTGGTCATCTCCTATGCTTTTGGTTAAGAAAAAGGACAATTCTTATCGTTTATGTTTTGACGGTCGTAAACTTAATCAATTGAGGAGGAAAGATGCCTACCCATTACCACGTTTAGATGACATTTTGACTCGTTTGCAAGATGCGAGATATCTAACTTCGATTGATCTTAAAAAGGCATTTTGGCAAATCCCTCTATCTCCCGAATCTTATGAAAAAACCGCATTTACCGTGCCTGGTCGTGGTCTTTTTCATTACGTAGTAACCCCGTTCGGTATTTCGAATGCTCCCATTACTCAACAGCGATTGATGGATAAAATTTTTGGACCCCTTCTGGGCGAAAAAATATTTGTTTATTTGGATGACATTATTGTCGTTTCTTTTACTTTCAAAGAGCATTTAGAATTACTCGAGCAGGTCTACGACAGGTTACTGGATGCCAATTTAACCATCAATTTGGATAAGTGTGAGTTCTGCAGGTCCAGTTTGACTTATCTTGGACATGTCATTGATAAGAACGGACTACACACTGATCCAGCAAAAACTCAAGCCATAACTGACTTTCCTAAACCTACGAATACTACTGGTATAAAGCGATTTCTGGGAATGATCGGCTGGTATAGACGATTTATACCGAATTTTTCATCCTTGTCTGCGCCTATTACCGAGTTAATCAAGGGTCGTGGTAAACGTCAGACTGTCGTATGGAATCAAAACGCTACTGAGTCTTTCGAAAATTTGAAGAAACAGTTAGTTTCTGCCCCTATTTTAGCAAGTCCTGACTTCAGTAAACGCTTTTTTATACAGTGCGACGCGTCAAATTATGGCCTGGGCTGTATTTTAAGCCAGGGAGAAGGTGAAGAGGAGCGCGCTATCGCATATGCATCCAGGACGTTGAATAAAGCGGAACGTAACTATTCGGTCACTGAACGCGAGTGCCTAGCGGTTATTTTTGGTATCGAGAAATTCAGGCCTTATGTTGAAGGTACCGAATTTACAGTGATCACAGATCACTATAGTCTTTTGTGGTTGCTTTCTATGAAAGATCCAGTAAATAGATTAGCCCGCTGGAGTGTTCGCCTATCACAGTATTCTTTTAAAATCCAGCATCGGAAAGGAAATCTGAACGTCGTACCTGACGCGTTGTCTCGTGCACCCTTAGAAATCTCGTCTTTGGAACTGTCCGAGGATGACCTCGATCCGTGGTATCGTCGCATGTTGACTCGAGTCACTAAAGCACCAGCTGATTATCCCGATTGGAGGATAGAATCAGGGCGTTTGTACAAACTCATACCAAACTTCCATAATGTTGTTTCTAATTTAGTAGAATGGAAGCAGTTAGTTCCTAAGTCGCGTCGGATTGACATTTTCAAAGAATGTCATGATGATCCGACTTCTGCTCATTTGGGGACGCTTAAAACTTTTAATAAAATCATAGAGTTGTACTATTGGCCCAGGATGCGTGCGGACGTGGCGAGGTATGTGCGGCGGTGCCCGGTTTGTTTGTCATCCAAGGCTTGCCAAGGCGGACGGTTTGGTTTAATGGGTCGAGAAAAGAAAGTGCGTTTCCCTTTCCAATGTATTTCAGTTGACTTAATGGGACCGTTTCCCAGATCTGCGAAAGGTAACACCATGTTGCTAGTGGTTTGCGACTGGTTCACTAAATTTGTTTTAGTACAACCGCTACGTAGAGCTACTACCAAAGCCATTTGCGATTTTCTCGAAAATCATGTTTTTCTCCTTTTTGGCACTCCGCAGATTTGTCATGTCGATAATGGTCCACAATTTACCAGTAACGAATTTCGGAAACTCATGAGTGATTATAACGTCAACCATTTATTTTATAACGCATTATACCATCCCCAAGTTAATTTTGTTGAGCGAGTTAATCGAGTCGTCGGTACCGCTATGCGATCATATGTTAAAGAAGATCATAAGACTTGGGATGTAGAAATACATAAAATTGCTCATGCGATCCGATCTGCCACTCACGAGGTGACAGGGTTTACTCCGTCTTTTCTTAATCTCGGGCGTACCGTACCCGCTAAGGGAGATTATTATGGTCGTATAATGGATTTGAGGGAAGAGGAATTAACTTTAGAGAATCGTGAACGGGTGGCTGGGGAAATGAACCGGTTAGATAAACTTTTTGTTGATGTAAAGAAGCGATTACACGACGCTTACCAACGCAATTCTACTCATTATAATTTTAGGAAGCGTAGTATTCAGTTTAAGAAAGGAGACGTAGTTTGGCGTCGAAATTTTGCATTGTCGAATGCTAGTAAACATTTTAGTAGTAAACTGGCTCCTAAATATTTGAGAAGTCGTGTAAAGGAAGTAACTGGTCCATTAACCTATCGTCTCGTGAACGAACGCGGTAAAGAAGTTGGAGTATTTCACGTTAAAGATTTAAAACCCCATCCTTCGGTTTCCGATTTAGTGGAACCTGAGGATCAGGTTGAGAGATGTCGTGGGGGGTGAGCGAAACCTTATTTTAGTCCATAAGTCATACCATCTGACTTATCCTTTCCTTGGGGTCAATAAGTCCCGACCCACTTTCTTTTGTTCCGTATTGGCGATTATGGGGGCTGGCGGATTTCTTTTCTTGTGCAGGAATCAGGGGGGCTTTTCGGTTTTCTGTCTGCGGGGTTTGACTGCACCTGTTCGTTTTGCTACGGGAAAGCGTTCTTTACACTGTGCGCAGTGGGGTCGGTCAACCTTTAGTTGGCAGGCGGTCGATTGGTCTCTCCCTGTGTGAGATTGGAAAGGTCGTTGGCCGTATTTTCGTCGAAACGAAGTTAAATTCAATGTCCCCAACAATGATCGTGAGTTTGAAGGCGACTCGCGTGAGTTCTTTACGGTCTTCAATGACATACTGTCATTCCCCGGGTACCTTTATCTTCCCATCCTCAAAAATAGTCCAGTGTCCATGGCCTTCGCCATTCTTTGATATGGGTTTGTTGACTGGCGGTCCACGACGCGTTTTTATGATCCATACGCGAGGACGAGTCATCGCGTGTATCATTGAGTTGTGGACGCCTTGGCCACTTGGATCGTTTATCCTTTCCCATAACCCAAAAATCCAATCACCTCATTACCTATTCCTATCTACCTTCCTTTCTTAAGTCACATTGGGTTCCTAAATAAATTCCAAGGGGGGGGGGGTTCAGGGTTTATTTTTTTCATCCTGGTTTTTAATTATAACGGCTGTGAATGTTAACATCTCAAGTTCATAGTCGTACCATCTGAGATTTTTTCTCACACTTTTTTGAAGTCGTGCTGATGCGATATTGGAAGCCCTTTGTTGGTCAAATGTTGACCAAATGCCAATTAGTTTGGAAATTTTTTATTTTAGTTCAGTTAAACGTTTCTTTGCCCAAAGGACTTTGAGTGCCTTTGTCTGAAACAAACCTTACTGCTGGGTGAATGTTCTTTTTTTCACTTTCGAGCCGTGCAATGGGTCCCATGAGGTCCATTTGTTTGTACGTGTTGGTATTAGACCACTGTTACATATCTTGTTTTTGTGGATACAGATCCTATGTGGTGCTGTACCAAACCATTTGAGAATTCCAGTGCATGTCGATAGCCAGGGATGGTCTCAACATTTATTTTCTGGTGACTTTTTGAAGCGCTACGCGCTCTGTCAAACGGGTTAACGCTTTATGCAGATTTGTACAGCAACGTTGCAATTACTGTTTAGATAACCCATTTTGTTATTTTTTTCTTGGTTACTTTATGAATCGTTTGAAGGATTCAATTTTTAGTTATTTCCAATATTGTAGAAGAGCGTCTTCAACGTCTTAGTTAGCATAGTACAACTGAGTGCATAGTATTGGGCAGCGACTATCATGTTCACGGCATGAAATGAAGTTGGGAGAGGGCAATGTAACGAATTTTTACACTCGTTACGAATTATAACATCGACTTGTACAACACCGTGTATATAAGATTCTGAAATCGACCGGTTTCGTTCCATTCCCGTGACCGCTCGGTCAAGCAGCCATCTTACCTTTTTGATTTGATCGAGTAGTTGAGTCGAATTTTGTTCCGACTAATTTTTACTAATTAGACGATTAATTGATTGATTTGATCATTTAAATTGGTGGATGGATGTTTGCGCTACTGCGGATTATCATAAAACATCATTTCAATTATTTCCGTAAGTAACTTGTTGAAATAACTTCCTTAAGTAAATTCGTTTATTAATTTTAGAATACATGTGTTATTAATCAAGAACACATTTTTCGCAAAGGGCTGTTTAAAAACTGTAGTTTTAACCAACGATTTATTCTTGCTGATGTCAACTCAAGTCAAGTCATTTTATGGAATATTGATAATAAATTACACACTGGAAAACGACAACTTCAGGAGTAATATTAAATCTTTGAGGTTCTCTTTAACCAACGAATTTTATGGTGTTCCTGACCTAGTCAAGGACAGCTGTTCCCGTATTATCAGTGGAGCCGATTACAAGACGTATTCAATTCATCTCTGGTGCTACAGAATTCAAATTTGGAGTCCGCTTAATTGTCAGAAGCGAGTATTTTGTATTTCTCTAATCATACCAAGGTACCTGGGTGAGTTGCATTTTGTAAGACTTATAAATTTGTTTCTGTACATTTAACAACACCATTTATTATTATTATTACGGATCGGCTCGCTGATTTTATATGAATTGTGGTTGCATAATACTACCACAGCTGTTGTACAGTAATTTCAACGAATATAATTTGTTTACCATTATTTTTTGCATTCTTTATTCTTATTACATCATTTGAACTTACAACCCATGACTCTAGCTTCCGCTAAATACGAGTTGGTTTAAACGTCCATCAGGGTTACTGCCGACAGCAAATTTTACTGTCATTTTTTTGGCAGATGTTATTTTGACACCTTGTAATACTAAAGATCTCATTAGTCTTCGGAACTTACAAGAGTGGAAAAATTTACAAGTTTCGTAGCATGCCGTGTATTGTAGGCCTTCTTTTGTTTTTCCTGACTGTTTTTAATATTCTCGGCGGTTTCTTTAAACACCAAGTTCTGGACTTCCAAAATTTTTCCAAGGTTAATATCGAATGCGACTTTGTCGAACACTTTTTCTAACGATTCTTCCTTTCTTTCTTGATCTGTGTGCATTTCTAAAAGTGCTTCTGGCTCTGTTTCGGGAATATCTAGACATTCTTCACTTCTTCTCATCAACATCTCTTCAAATCTTAAATTGTCTTCACGGTTATGATATGCTTCCTCTAATTTGAGATCGATAGCAAGCTTTGGTTCTCTGTTGTAAAGCAGAAAAAACGGCGAAAATTTAGTGGATTCATGTCGTACGCAACGATGAGCAAACAGAACACCATCAAGTATATCGGGCCATGGGTTTACATTACCTTCTTCATGTAAGGTTTTAAGCAACATATTTTTAATAGTTCGATTTTGTCTTTCCACTAGGCCATTACTTTGTGGATGATAGGCGGAGGTCACACGTTGTTCGGTTCCCGTCAGTGTGTGTAGATGTTCCGATACTTGGTTAACGAATTCTCTTCACTTAATTTAAGTTTTTGCCTTGGTTTTTGATTCAGAACAATTTTTAACGTCGGTGAAATTTTACCTCCTCGATAAATATACTCTAGTGAAATTTTACCCCCGGGGTAAAATATCCCTAGTGAAATTTTACCCCGGGGTAAAATATCACGGGGGTAAAAATTCACGGTTACACTGGATTCCATTCTACAATTAATTTAAGGTGTGATATGTGCAATATGCAATATGTGCGATCTTATAAAACAAAATATAATGCTCTTTCTGGTTCAGCTACAATCATTGGATATAAGACAAAAAAGGTATTATGGATGGCTATCAAAAAATAGGTAGGGGAGAAGGGGGCAGGTCCGGACATGGGGCACCTCCGGACAATTCAAATTTACCGCCAAGAAATAATACTAGGGTAACCAATCCCTAGCAATCACATCTGTGCAACGTTTAGAATAGTGTACAACAGGTCTAGTGCTGTAAAAGTGCAAATTAAAAAAGTTATACGCCAAAGTGTTGAAAACTGACTTGTGATATAAGATTTACATGTGTATTCGTAAGGTATTATACTTCAAGTTTTGAAACTCAGGTAAGAATTAATAGTTTCATTAAAAAGAGGACTGATTTTTATGTACGTAACCTCACAAAATCATAAAGGTTCCACGTGTTTGTAGATGTTATAGCAATAAAACGCAATTATGTGCAGTTGGGGCAGGTTCGGACACTGTCCGATTCTGCCCCATATAGTCTAAGATCCCAGTCGGCCCAGACATTACTTATTTTCTGAGAAAATAATAATTTTTACGTACTTTTAGCACCTGGTACCTCCGAATTGGCCGTCGCCCTAAGGTTGCAGGTATGCATACGTTCAAAGTAGGTACATACTAGTACTACTCTATCCCACAAATTTTGTTTCTCAGAAAATAAGTAATGTCTGGGCCGACTGGGATCTTGGACTAATATGTCCCAAGCTGCTCCATGTTACGTATCTGAAAGTACCTCACTGTGACTACCTCATTGTCACTAAACTTGTAGTTATAGTCATCATCATATTATACGAGTATTACTACTCGTCACAAATGTATGAATAAATTGCAGATATAACAACAGATTGATCTGCATTTTTGTGATAAGGATGTAATATAATTGTGTACCGGATGCCGATGGCTAGTAATACCTTCTTCTTATTTGTTTGCAGGATGGTGCGAACATACAAAAAAAAACGTCCCATTCAACCAGATATTCCGAATTATGTTTTACAAAATGCAGTACGAAATGTTATCAGCAAGACTATGTCTTTAAGAGCTGCTTCTATTACATTTAATATACCAAAATCTACTCTGTTCGATAGAGTCATCAAAGCTAAAATGATTCTAAACGACAACGCCAGCGATTCCGGAAATGAGGGTATCGATACAACAGAAGAGACTAATGTATCAAAATATGCAACACGGCAAGTTTTTTCCCAAAATGAAGAAGCTGAGTTGGAGTTGTATCTCAAACAGTGTTCCAAAATATGTTACGGTTTGACTTATAGACTTTGCCATAAGTTGGCTTTTGAATTCGCTACCAAGTTGGGCAAAAAATTTCCAAAAAATTGGGAGATTAACAAAAAAGCAGGCATTGACTGGATGCAATCTTTTATGAAACGTCATCCAAGGCTTTCTAACCGGAAACCCGAAAACACAAGCATAGCAAGAGCTTCAGCTTTTAACAGAGCTAATGTGGAAGAATTTTTCAATAATTATGCGGAAGTCCAGGCTAAATATAATTTTTCATCTGACCGTATATGGAATATAGATGAAACGGGTATTACAACCGTTCTCCAAGCACCCAGAGTTATAGCAGAAACAGGTTCCAAAGCAGTCGGACAGTGTGTATCTGCCGAACGGGGATCTCTCGTCACAATGTGCGGAATTATTTCAGCTATTGGTGGCTCAATTCCACCTCTTTACATCTTCCCTCGTATGAGAATGAAGGATCAATTTTTACACGGTGCTGTTCCAGGGGCCATTGGATTTGCTGAGAAATCCGGATGGATGTCAGCAAATATTTTTATAAAATTATTGAAGCATATAAAAAAACATACTAATTGCAACCCCTCGAATAGAATTCTGATCGTGATGGACAATCACGAGACACACGTCTCTTTAAAAGCTATTTTATATGCAAGAGAGGACGGGATTGTATTGCTGCCTTTCCCACCGCACTGTACGCATAAGATGCAACCCCTGGATAAAGCAGTGTTTGGTCCTTTCAAATCCAAGTGCAAGGCATCTTTCAATGATTTCATACTGTCAAACCCTGGTAAACCGATTACCATTTATGATGTTGCTAAATTGACAGCTCTGCCATATTTGCAAACCTTCACTCCTTGTAACATTATTAGTAGTTTCAAGAACACTGGGTTATGGCCTATCAACTCGTTAATATATATATACAGATGATGATTTCTGCGCCTCGTTCGCCACAGATCGTCCGGTCACCGAAAACGGCGATAATGTGTCTTCTATAAACATTATTGACACAAGCGTTGTTGTTAAGTCCAATTTTGATAATGAAGTGCAAAGCTCACCTCAAAGCCACGGTGTAGAAGCAATGGTCAGAGATATTTTGAAAGGAATTTTAGATGAAGCTATCAAATCCAAGATTAAAATACTGTCTATTTCAACTATTGTAAAACCATCCGATGTGAAACCATTACCTAAGGCTTGCCCTACAAAACCCAAGAGGCAATCTAGAGTAGGGAAATCAAGAGTATACACCAGTACACCTGAAAAGAACAGAATTGAAGAACTGGAAATAATAAAACAGTCAAAGTTGAAAAAAACTAATACTAAGAGAAATTGGTGGCAGAAATTACATCAAAGGAAACACAAAATGGCGAACAGACAGTAAAATCAAAGAAAAAACACAAGAAATCTAAAGTGGTTCTAGATGATATTTCGTCATCAGATTCTGACATAGACTTGCCGTTAAATGTCACGGGCAATAGGTTCAAAAACAATTTGTCTGATTCTGACATCGACTTAGATTTTGAAGGTGATAATGGTCAGATTAATGAACTTTTAGATGATGAAGAAATTCTAAAGGATGACTACGTCTTAGTGAAATTTGTAACAAAAAAACGAATCCTACATTATGTTGGATAAGTAGTTGAAGTGTTAGAAAATGAAGAATTTCAAGTACAATTTTTTAAGAAGTGTACTCAAGGATTTAAATTTCCAAAGTTTGAAGATATTTCCAGTGTTGAAAGGAAGGATGTTGTGTCAAAGTTGCCCAAACCCTCGACAACACCAGGAACATCAAGAATGGCATCCTATCTTCAATTTAATCTCAGTTTTTTTGGTTACAATGTTTAGTAATGTATAAAAACTAATTTTGTATTATTTCCTACCTAATAAAGTTTTTTAAAGAAGGTAGTTCTTAAAAAATTTAACTTGTGCGAAACTGCCTCGCCTCGGGGCAGTTCCGGATAATTTCATAATATTTCAAAACATTTTTTTTTCTGAAAAATTATTTACTACTTTTATTTAGATTTGACAGTAAAATATTAAGTAAACTTAGGTGTACTTACTATAATTTTTGCAAATAATTATGTTAAAAAGCAATGGATATATAGTAGTTTGAAAAAAGCTGTCCGAACCTGCCACCTTCTCCCCTACTGTATGATTTGTGAAAGGGCAAAAAATCGGGCTGATTCTCCTAAACAACATATATGCTACAAAAACCATGAGGGTAGTGCTAGTAGCATAGAATCCACTGGTATCGTAGAAGGGTTTTGTAAAAGCGAAAAACTGTATGGTATTCGATACAATAAATTCATTGCTGACGGAGACAGTAGTGTCAAGAAACGCCTAGTAGAAGCACGCCCTTACAGACACACCAATATCGTTAAAATTGAATGTAGAAATCATCTCCTACGTAATTACAGCAACAAAATTAGACAACTCTGTAAGACCACTAAAGCTGGCCCAGCAAAAGTAAGACGATTGATACTATCAAAAGTATTAAAACTAAGATTTGCTGTCACCAAATCTGTTCAGCATTGGAAGGAAAAGGATGTACCATTCAGCGACAAAATTATTAATGTAAAATCAGACATTCGCAATAGTCCAAGCCATGTTTTTGGTGAACATAAGGGATGTGTGGAAAGAGGATACTTTTGTCAAAAGAATTCCCCAAGTGATGACAGAAATAATCAGTCAGACTACAATGATCCTTGCATCTGTAAAAATAACCAAAGTGAAGAGGGGTAGATTGAAAGAAAATAATAAGAATGAAGATTAATCAGCAAATCGCAGGTGGCAGTCCCGCCAATTTTATTTGCGCGCCAATGGAGTTGATGTTCAAGTATGCAAATCTGTATTTATGTCTACATTCGCCATAGATAGTGCGCACATACACCGTGCGATAAAAAAAAATGAAACAGGAACGCTTGTGGACCTACGAGGCAAACATAAACCAGGTAACGCGAAAAGTGAACTGGTCATTGCAAAAGTTAAATCACACATTGAGTCTTTTCCTGCCTACAAAAGCCATTACAGGCTGTCTGACACGCCAGATCGCAAGTACCTGTCAGCGGACTTGAACGTCACACGGATGTATGAAATGTACAAGTCCTTGGTCGCCGAAGATGGTGATGAAAATAAGAGAAAGATGGTTCGTTTTTCAACATACAGAAAAATATTTGACACGTATAATCTTTCATTTAAACCACCTCAAAAAGATACATGCAAAACATGCGACGAACTGAAGATTAAGATTGAAGCTGCCAAAGAAGATGAAACTCTCCTAAAAGATTTACAGATCCAGCAGAAACTCCATCACACGAAAGTTGAGCTAGCCAAAAGTGAAAGAAAGAAAGACTGTGCAGAAGCCGATTGCCACGTAATCAGCTTTGACCTTCAAAAAACTTATCCCCTTCCAGAAGCCAGAACAAGAGGCAACTTACTATGTACAACTTTGGAATCCACAACATGGCAAGTAAACAAGGTTTCATGTTTGTCTGGCACGACGGAATGGCCTCACGAGGAACGCAGGAGGTGGGATCTTGCCTAAAGAAGTACGTTTCTTGCAATGTTCAGGAAAATAAGCTCATAGCTTGGTCCGATGCCTGTGGCGGTCAAAACCGCAGTATAAAAACTATCCTCTTTTGGATGTATTTGGTCGCAATGGACGACAATCCTCTAACAGTCGTCGATCAGAAATACTGTATAAGCGGTCACAGCTATCTGAGTAATGACCGGGATTTTGCTCAAATTGAAAACAAAATGAAGAAAATTGACAATATGTACAATTTCGCATCATTCGTTAATGTCGTCAAAAGTTGCCAAAGTAATAAAAACAAATTCAAAGTAACAGAGATTACAACAGCGGACTTTGTATCGTCGACAAGCCTCGAGGACTGTATCACAAACAGAAAAACGACCAAGGACAAGGAGAAAGTTGAGTGGCTCAAAATTCGATGGATCCGAGTAAGCAAGGACAGGCCAGGCATAATGCAGTTTAAATATTCTCATAATCCAATTCTACCTTTCTGTGAGGTTGATTTTCGCAAAAAGCTCAATGAACCGCCTCCTACTTTCAAGCCTGAGCTGGAGCTTCTGCATCCAAATGGTCATAGTATATCCAGGGCGAAATACCAAGACGTAATGCACCTTCTGAAGTACGTACCTCCAGTCGACCACGACTTTTATCGGAAAATTCCGTGCGGTGACCGCAATCAGGAGAGTGATGATGATGAGTAAAACTATTACTTTTGATGATTATTTTGATTTTGATGATTATAATAAACACTACTTTGGGCGATTAATGGAAACCACGGGCTGCCTGGTGGCATTAGTGGGGCTTACCTATTTTATTATACCCCATTAACGCTATTAGACAGTTTGGTGTGTGATTTTTTTAGTTTTTAACTTATAATCAGGGGATATTACAGCTGCTTAATGTGCATGATAAAAATAATAGAAATAACTTGCAACCAGACTGAACCAGGTCTGTTAAGCTGAAACAGTTTTTCAGCCATAGTGAACCAAGTGCGTGTTGAGTTAAATAAAAAAAATCCTAATATGACAATCGAAGTGGATTTGGGCTTGATTTCCAATTGAATGCTTTTAAAAAGCACGCTACTTTAGATTAGTGTTGCTATAGAAACGTTTGGGAAAGAATTTATACGTTAAAAAAATTCCGAAACTTAGCTGTCAATTATCTCGAAACCAATTCACTGGCGCTTAGTTCACTATGCTGTCACACCGGCCAATTAATGTAACTTCCAACAATGCAAAAACTACGCTGGATATTGGCTTTAGTATCCGATATATGTACCAACAATGAGTCGTCCAATTCTTCGATGTCATCTACTGTTAATTTACAAAGTTCTTCACGACGACATGCGCCAAATAAACCAAAAATTGTTGCAACTTTTACCATTAAATATTTGGTGTCTGGACCTTCATTCACAAATCTATCGATATGTTCCCTTGTTAGAATCTTCGATTTTTTTGGACGGTATCCTACACTTTTCCGTTTTAAGAATGCTATTAGCTTATAATATTTTCCTATGTCCACGTCGTTCTTGATATACACTACCGCTCACGGAAGTTCGGACACCTAATAAAAATTTATTATTAACAATAAAATTTTGTTCACATTTGTTAAATGCGAGAAATATTCACTCATAACAAAAAATTAGTACCTACTATCCTAAATTTTAAGCAGATTATATTTTTGTTTTGTATAAAACTCCGGAAATATAAAATAAACATCTTATGGTCATAAATGAACCGTTACTAATCCCTGTTAAATTTTATTGCTCTGCATCCTTTTTCTTAAATATGTTTTTCTTACTTTGAGGTAGGCTACCGTCCATAGTGGGAATTTCACTCTCCTGGCTATTTTATCGTTGCGGTAGAGCTATGTGTCAGTGTGTGTGTTATCATAACAGTGACGCCTTTGAATCTCTTGTTGGTTTTTCAATTGGTACGGTGCGTTTCGATATTTTGGAAATTCAGGTAAGTGATCAGCTGAAAATTTTTATTTCCATGTTCAGATTTTTGCGAATAATCCGCCGAAATGTACCCTTTTTAACAAGAATTTTGTATGGATATGTAAGACATACATAACCTCAATATTGTCTTATTCTGTTTATACCTAGCTCTACCACTTTGATAAAATATTTGGTCATTTGTATTTTAATGCACCATGGTCCATAGTGGGAAAAAATAAGTGGTCCATACTGGGATATGATAACATAATGCGGTCCATGCTGAAATATGCTACGACATGCTAAAAATTTTCATTCTTTGCAGAATTGAATATGCCGAGACATCCAAGATCCCAACTGTCAGCAGTTTTTGAAAAAAGCAGAGAAGATCATGAAGTATATGCAAGGTCTATGCATTCTGCAGTGAAAGATGTTGTAGAAAATCAAATGACATTGATGAGTGCATCCAAAATGCATGGTGTAAGCAAGTCGGCTTTACAGCGGAAAGTGGAGAAGTTCAAATTAGCTAATGAAGCTAATGAAGAAAATACAAATGATTTTGAATTTGGACGAAGCCATGGTTTCAAACCAATATTTACAAGTAGAGAGGAGCAGCTATTAAGCGAGTATATAATTGAAGCTTGTGAAATGTGCTACGGCTTAACATTATTAAATACTCGTGAATTAGCTTACAAGTATGCCATTACTAATAATAAAACGGTGCCTCGAGCTTGATACGAGAAGAAACGAGCTGGAGTCGAATGGATGAATAATTTTAGGAAACGACACCCAATGTTATCGCTTCGAAAACCAGAAGCAACTAGCCTTGGTAGGGCGACCAGCTTCAACAAGCATAATGTGGCTACATTTTTCAACAACTTGAGAAATGTGATAACGAAACATAATATCCAGTCGAACCAAATATACAATTGTTATTAGACTGGTGTCACTAATGTGCATAAACCCGGGAAGGTACGTACTTGCTAATATTAAACAAAAACAAATTGGAAAAGTGACAAGTGCTGAACGAGGCACATTAATAACAATGTGCACCGCAATATGCGCTAACGGAACTTTTGTGCCTCCATTCTTTGTATTCCCAAGGAAAATATTTAAGCCTTTCATGCTTACTGGAGCTCCTCTAGGATCAGGCGGTGCAGCTTATCCCTCTGGTTGGATGACAGGAGACAATTTTTTGAAGTATATATAGAGCACTTTATCAAACACGTGCGATGCAGTAAAGAATTTCAAGTTCTATTAATTCTTGACAACCATGAGAGCCGTTACGATGTTCGTGTGCTGAATAAGTGTAAAAATAATGGGATTATTTTATTGACATTGCCGCCCCACTGCAGCCATAAATTACAGCCGCTATATTATGGCCTTCTCGGATCTATTCTGGGTCTAGATGGCTAATATTATATAAAGCGGCGTCTACAGGACTACAAAATAAAGTGTAATTAATTCACGGCCCTTTTTGAAATTCAGTTTTTTAATTAATACGAAAGAAACATTATTAAATTTATTAATATTAATTAATTAATAATACACAGTACGGATGTTGGTACGGGAGGCACCACATGTACAAACTGCATGTCGAAGCAAATCGAAACGGTTTTTGTCTGATTAAGAATACTTGTTGGATGTTACGTATTTTGAGAAAAGCCATCCGATTTTGTAATGGATAGTACATTTTTATAAACCACCGTCACCACTGTTAAAAGTGAAACGGAGGACGATTGTGAGCGACGTGAAATTGTTTTTGAAAATATAGTAATTAGAGGTTAGGAATTTTAAAATATGGCAATTTTCTTTCTTAATTTTTACAATACTAATCGTAATTTTAGCATTTATCAATAAATTTTGTTAAGGAAATAATCGGTGCTTATTTCAACAAGGTGCTCGGTACAACATTTTTTATCACTGCGTATGTTACAAAAGAATAACCGAAAACCCCAAGAAAATCAAGCATTAGGTCAAGGTGCGTAAGATAATCTGCAATATTTCAAAAGCAATTCGCTTCTAACGAAAATCTTAAGTCATGCAGAATATTATTTGCAAGATTTCATAAAAGCACTGGTGAGTCGCCTGATGGTTTCGTACGTCGTTGGTGATAATCAATATATTGCGATATCGAGATACGACGTCAATGGAAGTACGTTATTTAAGATTCGGGAAAACTTTGTTATTAATAAAGCATGTGACTTATCAAAGTAATCAGAAAAACTTCGTCCGATACCAAGAAATTTAGTTCAAAGTCAAATGATTTGTAAAAAAGGACATAAAGCAGGTTTGAATAAAATAAATTTAAAAATGTAATTTTTAATAATTGTCTTTGTTGAAAAATGTTTATTTATAGTAAATGAAAGATTGTTTAGTAATAAGAAAGGTATTTCAAAAGTTAGAATTTTGTTAATTAATTGATTAATGTAAAAATTTATGTTAGCGTTAAATTTAAATAAGTTTTTAAAATCATTACGTGAGTTCGACGTGTCACAAGTTAATGAACTGTGAATGGAAATTTCATGTCCAGCATCTTTATTTATTCAACCACGAAGCACTTAGGAAGAAGTCAATCCAATCTGAAAATATAAAAATTTTACTTATAAAATTTCAACGGGTCACACACAATTGGCTTAATACATACCTGTACTGAGAAACTTTCGATAATATTGATTTTTCCGATCAACCAATAAAATGCGTCTACGCAAACATCGAGATTGCCATGAATTTCGAGATAAAAAAAAAAACAATCGAAGAGGTCCTGGGGTTAGATTTCACACGTAAATGGTGGCGAATTTTAATCGTCCTAATAAAAATTAATTTTATAGTGAAAATAATTGGTGAAAGTATAAAATACGAGTGTAAAAATCAGCAAATTAATAACTTACCTACGTAAAACTAAAAATAAGTTGAAAAACGTAAAGGATTGAGAATATTTCTGAAGAATTAAAAATCGACACAAAACGAGGTCAATAAACTGCAAGTGTAAACTTTTTCATGGTAATAAACCCATCGAGTGTATTTTGGTGCGCAATTGTACCATCTCCAGTTCAAGTAACGAAAAGATTCCTGTATTTTACTAAGGTAACTTCTTCTTCTTCTTCTTCTGTTGTTAGGGCTCGGCCCTGTTAATTAATCACGGCATTGCCTTCCTGGGATTCAGACGTCCAGCTGTCCTTCCATCTTTTAGGGGGTCTTCCGGGGGGTCTTCTGGTGTTAGGTCTTTGTTTCATTACCACTTTTGCAATTCTCGCATCATCCATCCTCTCTACATGGTCTCTCCAGAACCGTCTCCTCTCTCTGGCCCATCTGACAACATCCTTTATTCCGCACTTTTCTCGTGTTGCTTCGCTTCTCACTCTATCCCACAGCGTTACTCCCGTTATCGCTCTTAGTGTTCTCATTTCTGTTGATCTCATTGTCTGCTTTGTTCTTGATGTTGCGGCCCTGGTCTCTGCCGCGTATGTCAGTACCGGCCTTACACATGTTTTGTATATCCTTGTTTTACTTTCTATTGATATGTGTTTATTGCCCCATATGATGTTTCGTAGGCATCCCGAGATCCTGGCTGCTTTGAGTGCTTGTGTGCGTACCTCTGATATGGTGCTTCGGTCGTTTGTTATTTCCACACCAAGGTATGTGAATTTACTGACCTGCTCAATAAGTTCTTCGTCAACCATCAGTTTGCATCGTATTGGGTATTTTGAGATCACCATAGATTTAGTTTTTGGTGTCGATACGATACTAAGGTAACGTGCACATTAAAGTACAATTTTAAAATAACTAAGTGAAATTTTCGGACTCCATACGACACGTGTTTTTCTTTATTTAACGTTCAGAATTTTGATAATTAGATTTAACAATAGAACTTTTTAATATAACAAAACCTTTATTTACATTTGTGTGCTAAATAAAAACATTATTATTTTTGTAACGAAGGATATTTATTTTGACCTGTTCCGCGCCATAAATTTATTTACAGTATTGGTCAAGGAACGAACTCACCCTGTACAAGGTAAGACACATGCACTACGAACCAGCTAAGCCGAGGCATATTATTTCCATTAATTTGTATTTACTAAATTTCGCATACATTTCCATTGACGGGGTACATTTCAGTACACTCGCATAAACATCAATAATAAAACGTGTACTCACATTAGCGAGGGTTATTCAGAGCAATATGTTCACGTTTAGTTGGAGTTTTATTGATAATCAAACAAGATAAGTTAAATATACAGTCCACTTGCCGTCAAAACAAAGTTATTTAAAAATAATTTAAAAGTGGCGAATAATCAAGTAATGTTATTAAAGAAAGTTCGTTAATGAACAGAGTTTATAAAAGTGCCAAACATACCGTTTATCAAATTTTATAAGAAAATTTAATAAAGTAGAGCAAAAACAGAAGCAACCCATAAGGACGGCACTGGAATTAACCAAGATAAGAACTATTCACTGGTGGAAATTAAAGAACGAGATCAAAAGTTAGTATTTGTTTACATATTATTATTATACACGAATCCTGGAACAGTCGTGAAGCGATATACGAAGATATTTCCTTTAAATTCGGACTCGATTTGTGCTTATTTATATACGGCATATATTTTGCACTTTGTCCAGAGGAAGCGAGCCGGTGCTCAAATGGGACAATATAAGTGAGTATTTCAGGTTTCTACTTTATATCTTTTTTTACCTAGAACAACTTTGACTATCTGTTTTCTTTATTTTAAGAACATTGGTTGAACGGGCAGTAGATTTCAACGAGAAACTGAAATCGATCTTCAATATTATACATACACCATTTCTGAAAACAATCGAAGTAATGGAGAAAACTGCCGACTAGCTTCAGTTTATTTGTCTAGTTGAGTTGAGAGATATTTAGAACCAGTCAAGGATATAGCGGAATATGAAGACATTTTTGTTCCTCAAAGAAACGTCTCAATTTCCAACATGGAGTTGCGAAAATCAGACATAAATTTGCTCAAAATTGATAAGCCAATAGATAGATAATAAGTCAATAATACAGATGCCGTTATGGGCAACGCTGAATTTTTGACCTAAAGTTTAACGATAGGTACTATAAAGATATTTGGTTTCAAAAACATTTCTTGTTGAGCATTTAGGACAAGTTGATACATCATTATATATAGATACAGGTAGGTAGAATTTCAAACAATTACCGATGATGATTTTTTACTTGCTAAATAAACATCACGTTAAGTTTTGCAAATGGTTAACGAACCCTGGAAAAGTCGTGATATAGTCGATATATGGAATATATCGTTTAAATTGTACCCAGTAACAGATGAAGAAAAGAAGTTACCTTATAAGCAAATAATAATCGGTGCTTATTTCAACAAGGTGCTGGTACAACATTTTTTATCAGTGCGCATGTTAGAAAAGAATAACCGAAAGGCCGAAAAAATCAAGCATTAGATCAAGCTGCGTATGATAATCTCCTATATTTGAAAACCATTCCGCTTCTAATGAAAATCTTAGGTCATGAAAAATATTACTTGCAAAATTTCATAAAACTCTGGTGAGTCGCCCTGATAGTTTTGTACGTCGTTGGTGATTACAATGTAAGAAATAATGATTTTTAATTTTAATTAGAATTGTATAAAAAAACTAAAAGTTCTTAACTTAAAGCTTAATAATTTCCACCGATGATAATAGGTATTGGAATTGGGGCCAATTCCAATTTGAAGCAACCATGAATCGGATGCAGCATGTCTGTACTGCAATGAATTATATTCCATATCCAAAAAGGGAGAGACCCGGATTCGTTGTCAAAAGTGTAGCAGTTGGTGCCATACAGAATGTGCAGATGTAGATAGAAAAACTAAAGTGTTTAAGTATGAATTATGTGTATAAATCTTTTTTTTTTTTACTAGTAAATATAGTTTTTGAGTTCCTTTACATTTTTCTTTTTAAAAAACAATGTATGCCATCATGCCCGACTATTCGGGTATGATGGATACTTTGGGTTTTTTAAAATTTATATGTCAAATTCTTAGTTTTCCTTTATTTGTCAAAACGTGTTGTTATCTCAAAGAGTAGTGTTACTAATTTTTGAATTAAAGTTGAATAATTTTGCAGCATGCGCATTGGATTTAATGGCGCCCAACTTCTACGTGTAATTATTGCAACTACTAATTCTACGCCTAATTGAATAAGGCTTTAGACGTCGCTTACAGGCGGCTGGCTTACACGGTCGTAAAATACGAAAGAAGCCCTTATTAACCCAGGCGCAGATTAAACTCGATTAATTTTTGCGAAAAAATATAAAAATTGGACAATTTATTTTGGTCAAAAGCGATTTAGTCCGACGAAAGTAATGTAGAGGTATGCATTTTATATTGTCTTTTACAAAATTGAACCAAAATTTTTTTTATTTTCCGAAATAAAAAACTTAAATTACAAAAAGTTTTGATAGTTATAGCAGTAGTAATGAATTACAAGGCGATTCAGATGATTAAATAAAAAAATTTTGTATTACCTTTAATCAACAATGTGTAACAAAATATTGTATATTTCGTCACCTAATTTTGAATCTAATTTGAATTTAGTTTCATAAAATTTAAATTATTTAAATTTGAAAAGTGTTACTCTAAGCGCCACCTCTTAACTCATTTTTGCAACGCACTTGTGGTACAAAGAACAGACGCGCGCGGCTACGATAATCAACTTTTAGCTTGAACGTTGACAAGTTCGGTCGTTGTAATTTTTGATCGAATTGTAATCGATATATTTTAATCGATTCCTCGTTCTTTTTGTAGATCGTACGTATTAACTAATTCGCCGTAAAGACGGATATTGTGAAATTAGTGAGTAACGATTTTTTAAGAAGCTAGTTCGATTATTCGAGATACCGGAATTTGTTATCTCAAACAGCCATTTTTTGTTTTGTATGTTACAAAGTAGTACCAACCATACTTTATTTGGTAACTTTCGCATGGTTATATTTTTGGACAACCATCGTGTTTACATTTTGGTGTTTATCAATCACAACATCAAGTAGTTGAATGATCGTTATATTTTTGGACGATCATACTGTTTATTTGGATTGCCAATCCGTATCAGACTACAACACAGCTGAGTGGCTCCGTTCCAATTCCGTTGTTCCTGCCGAAACCTGTTGCTTCGTGAGACATCACGTCAGTGTTCTACTTGCGAGGACTCCAGACTGCAGCCATTTGTTATTCAACGCCTGCCACAGCCGATCCATCCAGGGAATTTGCTGTCCTACTACCATTTGTGATCTTATCACGGGCTCGGGTAAGACGATTAATGTTTCTTGTGTGGATATTTGTGGTATTGTGGCATTTTCTTTTGAGTCAACTTTTGTATTGACCGGGTTACCATTCTGGTCGTCCCGTATTGTCGTCACTTTTGACGTGCCGATATTAAAGTCAATTACAGTGCATATAAGTATTAGCACTCCATCACCACTAGCGTTTGTAGTTGTTGATTTGACTTCATTAAACTTTGTTATTAAAGTATTGTTTTATTTTCGACGAAGCGTACCCTCATTATTTTCAGAACAGCACAGAGTGGAAGTCACGACCATCGCTTCCAGCTACAACGAGCTAGTTTTAAATCGACCATCAGGGCAACCACGCAATATAAGTAGTAGGGATTTTTATCCTTTCTGCGTGGTTTGTTTACTTTTCTGATACGTTCTCCCATTAGGGACGAGTAAGAAGGTAAACATATCAAATGTACATTGTAAATCGTGTTTATTTTGAATGCTGAAAAACTTTTTTATATGTATGTTATGTATAAGCTTAGGTACGTAACCACCTATAGGCGTTCATGTTGCATTTAAGGCGCCGTAATTAAATTTAACTGGGTAAAGAAAGGGTTAAGATACAACTAGCAGACCAGCACTAGTTCAAATAACACAACTAGCAGACCACGAAATATACCTAGTGTCTTCCGGTCGTAAATCTTCTCTGTCTTCGGATTGTTCGTCTACATTTAGGCTTCTATATGAATAAATTTAGTTAAATGTTGATTGGTAGTCACTAATTTTACCCTTGGGTTAATCGTGACGCCGTAAAGTTCAAAAATTTGCTTCAAAATTAAATAATAAATTTAGTTCGAAATACCTTTTCATCTACAAGTGCACCTGTTGTTAAGTGATGACTCACGCTGAACATCTGCGCAGGATCGGGGTTTGATAAATTTTCTCCCTCAGTTAGTTGAGTGTTGTTCTCGTAGGTTAATGGCATCCATTAAACTTGTCCACATTCTTCTGGTGTTGTAACCTCCAAATTAATGAAGTGCTAAATTTTTAAAATAGCCAAATAACAAAATAATTAGTGACGTGTCTTCAAAGATGTCTAATGGCATCTACTTCACCAAAACAATGCATTTAGCAAAAGGATAAATTTACAGTGAAAGGCATCTCAAACTTAAGAGCTGCACCTGCTTTCCATCTATGAAGTTTTGTTACCATCGGCAAGGTACAAGGTTTCTAACCTCCAAATTGATGATCCAAAGTTAACATTGGTTGAGTTCGATTGTACGCAACCTCATCGATCGAGTGCACAATGCATACTAAACACTTCACAAAGATACAAAATTAATAATATCCAAATATGGGACCCAAAATCAATAACTATCCTCATCGGGTGAGTGCCAATGGCATACTAAATTCTGGTGATTTTCTCAAAATTTCGTAAAATTTTGTGTCTATTGTACCACCTTCACATCTTAATTCCATCCAAATCTTCCAAATGTCACCTTATGAAGTTAAATAAACGTCTGTAGGTAAGTTTTTATGTTATTTCGTCACTCTTAGACTATTTTAAAATGTTTTTTATTGCAGAATTCATTATTTCCATTTGAGATGCAGCGACGAGACTGGAGCCACTTCCATTTTTTTGCACACAAGACCTTTTTTTATAACTCTGTTATTAAACCGCACAAAACCAGCTTCTGAATACACTTAAACCACACTATGAAGAAATTCATGAAGAATGCTATGTCTCACCAGACACAAGATTTGTTATTTCTGACAAAATTTTACATTTAAAGAACCCATGTGATTCTAGGTTAAAGATAATAGAATTTTTACAAAATTTCTGATTTTCATTGCAATTACATTACATTTTTGAAATCTGAAGTGACAAATTTCTTCCCGAGACTGACCAGTGAGTTTACAACACATTTAAAAGATATCCACAGTCTTATCTCTTTCTTTATTAGAAATCGTGTGAAGTCAGGATTTTGATTTTTGAGTTGTACCCCTTGAGACCCCTCTTGTTTCGCTGCTAGATCATGTTAGCATAGTGCTGCTTAATCGCTGAGCTCAGCCAACCGTGAACAAAGCTCCTGCTTGTACAAAACACAAATGTCATCGCATGAGAGAAAAACTTTATAAACCTGAAAAGTGTCAGGCTTTTCACCCATATGAATTTCAAAGGACCCAGCAAAATACGACAATATACATGTATAATTTACAACTGTCTTTAATGTAAATTCCCTTAGGCGACGCCTATGTTTGGCCCTCTGTGTTTTTAGTTCATTTTATAGCGCACGATGTATGCGCCGAGTAAGATCATTGCTATTACATTGCTTCAAGTGTCAAGAAGTATGCAACCAAGCCAAGTCCGATTTACAACCGGCATTTGTAATAAATTTGCAGTAACAGAAAATAAAATATTTGAAAAACAAAGTTTCTTTACTCAACATAAATTGGTCCTTCGAAAGGGATTAGCTAATTATAATCAATATTCGATTTAATTAGACAACTGAACAGTGAAAAATTGGTCAACGAGTGCGAGAAAGACATCGCGAAGACAACGGCCGCCAAAGAGAGAAAGCAAGTAACGCTAACATTCCGATCCGCCATTGCCAAGTGGTAAGACAAATGCAAATTTTTTCCTTTCCGTTATCATTTCAAGCTTTTACCTTAGTAACAAAGTACAAAGTGGAAATCATTTCGAAATTAAATTTATTGTTTAAGATAATTCCAAACGGGAAATTAATTACAGGGTGTTTGTTATTTTATAGTAAAAATTTAAAATTTCAAGCAATTACATTCATTTACAAATCCAACAAGACTTTAATTAGTTTATTACTTAATTTAATTAAAAAATATGGATGCCTTAATTCAAAAACGAGGCAAACTCAAGTCAAAGTTAACGAGATTTGGTACATTTTTAACCAAATGTCAAGATAAAAAGTTAGAGGTTATTTCGAACGAGCTAGCAATCGAAATAAAAGAAAGAATAGACGCAATGCATAAAGTGTTCAACGAATATGACGATTTACATAGCGAAATGTGCGAATTGACGACAGATAAAACCGCAATAGACGAGGAACTGTCTCAATTCGAAAATTCATATTACAGTGCCATTGCTTTAGCAAAAACCTTAAAAGGTGAAGGCACTATGTCGAGAGCCAATTCAGTTCAAAGCATAATATCAAACGGTAGTAATCAAAGCAATTCAAATACGCCCAAGACAACGCGTTATTTAAATCTGCCTAAAATTAACCTAACGAAATTCGCTGGGGACGTTAATACTTGGGTACAGTTTAAAAATACGTACATAAGTATGATCCATGAAAATGAGCAAATAAGTGATATCGAAAAGTTACATTATTTAAAAAATAGCTTAATTAATGAAGCTGCTGACGTCATCAGCACGATCGAATTCACTGCGGAAAACTACGAATTAGCATTTCAAACAATAATCGATCGATTCGATCAACCTAAATTATTAATAAGAAATCATTTAAATGCAATAATTGAGCAGGAAACCTTAATCAAGGAATCGTCTGCAAAATTAAAAAAATTAAACGACAATTTGTCAAAACATGTAAATGCTTTGCGCTCATTTGGCGATGATGAGCAGCTATTTGAAGCATTGCTAATTCATTTATCGTCAAGTAAATTAGACTACACAACTCACAGGGAGTGGGAGTCAGTCTTCAACAAAAATGATGCAGATCTGCCATCATTAGCTGATTTCAAGGCGTTTCTTAAAAACCAAGCCGTATTTTTAGAAAACGTCGAACAAAAAAGTGGTAAAATTATACAACCAGAAAAGACAAAATCATATTCAAAATCATTAGTCACATACAACCCTACGTGTTATTTGTGCAAAAAAGAACATATCTAGGTGCGATATTTTCAAAAAATTGGATGTCAAACAAAAATTGTCAAAAGTAAGAGAACTAGGTCTTTGTTTAAATTGTTTCGGGAAAGAACACTCAAAAGACAATTGTCAGTCAAAATTTACATGCAGAACCTGCAATGCAAAGCATCATACTATTTTGCACACAGCATTTGCGCAAACACCAGCTGTTATGATTACAACCACATCAGAGTTGTCCGACAACCCTGAGCCTAGTCAAACTATAGCAGCCTTTTGTTCAAGTCTAGGCAATGTTTTATTGCCAACGGCACTAGCCAAAGCAATTGATAAGAACGGTGCTTATCACACGATCCGTATACTCCTCGATTCGGGTTCACAGTCAAGTTTCGTGTCCGAAAAAATGGCCAATAAGTTAGCATTACCCTTGCAACATGTAAACGTTGCAGTTTCAGGATTGAACAATTCCAATTCTCAAATCAATAACCGATGTGATGTAGAAATTGTCTCCAATCAATCTGCATTCAAAATCAAAGTTGCGTGCCTTGTTATTAAACAAATAACTGGAACAACGCCCGGTTTCAAGGTAGACAAAGGGTCAATTAAAATTCCTGAAAACGTATACCTGTCAGACCCTACATTCAATCAGCCAGGCGAAATTGACCTTTTAATAGGGTCACCCCTGTTCTTTGATCTTCTCTGCATCGGACAGATACGCTTAGGTCCCAATTTACCTACGTTGCAAAAAACTCGATTTGGTTGGGTACTCGCAGGCCTTACAAACCCCGATACACCTAATCAAGTCAGCTGTCACCACAGTACCACGACTGATCTTTCTGATCAGCTTGTGAAATTTTGGGAAATCGAAAATTGCCCCACCGAAAGAGCGCTTTCGAGTGAGGAGCATGCGTGTGAAGCACATTTCACCCAGCATACAAGAAGAAACGATGAAGGAAGGTTCATCGTTTCAATTCCTTTAAAGCAGCCTATCGAATCCTTAGGCGATTCATTATTTGTAGCCAAGAAACGGTTCTTATCGCTGGAAAGGCGCCTCGCGGCCAATCCAGAACTTTCAAAACAGTACCACTCCTTTATGCAAGAGTATAAAGAGCTAGGTCACATGACTCGAGTTATTCAAGATGACTCACAAATTTCTTATTATTTGCCTCACCACGGTGTATTAAAAGAAGACAGCGTCACAACTAAATTGCGCGTTGTTTTTAACGGCTCATCCGCCACTTCGAGTGGAATTTCTTTAAATGATACTCAAATGGTCGGACCCACTATTCAACCAGATATGTTTACTACCCTTTGGTGGAACGGGCCGCCTTGGCTCAAAAAGGAAATTTCTTGGCCTAGTCCAAATTTTAATAGCCCAGCCCTGCCAGAGCTAAAATTAAAAATAAAGTTGCTAGCTAACACAAAATTCGAACCTTTTCCATTTGTTAAATATTCGAATCTTTCGCGACTGGAACGAATTATAGCGTACGTTTTGCGGTTTGTAAGCAATTGCACCGTCAAGGTCGACAAAAGAAATTTTGGCCCCTTAAGTCCTACCGAATCATTTCTTCTCTCATTTAGAAGATTTGTAGCTCGCCGAAATAAACCCTCTAAGGTATATTCGGACAATGGTACAAATTTTGTTGGTACCAATTCAAATTTAAAGGAATTGGGAAATTTCATTCGTAAAAATGAAAAGTCAATTATTGAAACTTGTGCGAATGAAGGTATTGCTTGGAGTTTTATCCCAGCACGCAGCCCACATTTTGGTGGTCTCTGGGAAGCCGGCATTAAATCATGCAAGTATCACTTAAAACGGGTCTTAGGTTTAACCGTTTTTACGTTCGAGGAACTTTGTACTTTGCTTGCTCAGGTGGAAGCCCTCCTGAACTCCCGTCCCATTGCTCCTCTATCTTCAGATCCTCACGATTTGCAGCCACTGACGCCATCACACTTCCTGGTAGGACAACCACTGGTTTCGCTTCCGGACCCCGATTTGACCTTAATACCAGAAAATCGTTTGGCCACTTTCCAACGATTGCAACGCTTCCATCAACACATATGGAAAAGATGGCACAAGGAATACATCTCCGAATTGCAACAGAGGCAAAAATGGAGGACTCATAAATCCGATCTCCAGCTTGGGTCTCTCGTTTTGGTTAAAGAGGACAACACGCCCCCTCTCAAATGGAAGTTGGCACGTGTAGTCGATCTTCACCCTGGAAAGGATGGCATCGCCAGAGTCGCAACAATTCTTACAACAAATGGAACCTTTCAACGCTCCTTCGCTAAGTTGTGTCCCTTGCCAGTGAGTGATATTGCCCCCTAACGAGTGAACGTTCCTTTTAGTGTTTTGGTGTATTTTTTTTATTTATCTTATAAAATGTTACATTGACTTTTACTTTATTTTTGTTAATGTTTAGTCATAGGACACTTTCTTGTATATCGTATTTTTCATTCTGTGTTATTGTATTTTGAAATTATGCTCAATTATTTCATTTCAAGGCCGGGGGTATGTATAATTTACAACTGTCTTTAATGTAAATTCCCTTAGGCGACGCCTATGTTTGGCCCTCTGTGTTTTTAGTTCATTTTATAGCGCACGATGTATGCGCCGAGTAAGATCATTGCTATTACATTGCTTCAAGTGTCAAGAAGTATGCAACCAAGCCAAGTCCGATTTACAACCGGCATTTGTAATAAATTTGCAGTAACAGAAAATAAAATATTTGAAAAACAAAGTTTCTTTACTCAACAATATACATAGCTAGTATGGCCATCGTTATAAATGGAATGTATTGATTGAGATCTTGAAATCGCAGCTAAGGAATTGGTCGTTGGTATATTGGTGTTATCGTCATGTGTAATGTCGGAAGTGTCTTCCGGTCATCAATAATTTAAAAAAGTTAATTATCATAGAATTACATATACAAAGAAAATGATATTTATGAAAGTGTTAAAATTAATGTTAATGTTATGAGAACTCTTATAATATTTTTTAATGGTATTATGCTAATGAAAGCAATTTGGCCATTAGTTTATTCTGATCAAGTCGATGATTTAATACAAGATGTTGATGTCAATTCTTTAATTATTAAATGCCATTAGTGATTACTGTTACTTAGAGACAATTTTATTAATATTAATGCCGATTTATGGAGTCAAAATGCCGATGATCTTAGCCTGGTGACACATGGTGGTTCAACACCAACTAATGAACCAGATAATGTTCATTAAGTCAATGCAACAATTGGCACGACCGCACTGGGCAGAAACCATTCAACACCCTATTCCCTACTACAATAGAAGCCTACGCAAACCCCTCTACCGTCCATAAGTATTTGCCCAACTTCTCATTCCTAGCCCTTTCATTATGAAAGCTACAAATTCGAGTACGGAGAGTGATTTGACAAACAATAGTATTAAAAGTGAAACGGTTGTGAAGACAGAGGTAATGCGCGATGATTCTCTCGCCAACTATAGAGCGCTATCCGCACTCGAAGTAAGGGATTTGTGTGCAGAAGTATCAAAAATCCCAACTCCAGAATGTGTATGTAATATTAGGAGTAAAAAATTAAAGAAATATAAGAGAAAAAAAACTGCCAGCATTAACCCCCTGGTTGACGGGCTGGGTCTGTGAGGCGTGAATTTATATTCGGTATATAAATTTTTCTTTTATGTTTAGTTATGATAGAAGTTATGATCAGTTTTAATAATAACAAAATTATTTATAGTAAACAGTTACCAGATAGCCTAAAAACACGTTTTCGATGGTCATATTTAAAAAAAAAGACCCCCCGGACCCCCCGGTAAGTACCGCTCCGGCACAGCTAATTTTAGCACTACACCCATGGTGGTGACACATGGTGGTTCAACACCAACTAATGAACCAGATAATGTTCATTAAGTCAATGCAACAATTGGCACGACCGCACTGGGCAGAAACCATTCCACACCCTATTCCCTACTACAATAGAAGCCTACGCAAACCCCTCTAACGTCCATAAGTATTTGCCCAACTTCTCATTCCTAGCCCTTTCATTATGAAAGCTACAAATTCGAGTACGGAGAGTGATTTGACAAACAATAGTATTAAAAGTGAAACGGTTGTGAAGACAGAGGTAATGCGCGATGATTCTCTCGCCAACTATAGAGCGCTATCCGCACTCGAAGTAAGGGATTTGTGTGCAGAAGTATCAAAAATCCCAACTCCAGAATGTGTATGTAATAGGAGTAAAAAATTAAAGAAATATAAGAGAAAAATTTAAAAAACATTTAAAAACTCATACAGGAGTTCAACCATTTACCTAACAAATTTGCGACTATACATGCACAAAGAAAAATACTTGAAGAATACATATGAGAATTCATACATAGACGACGTGCTAATTTTCGGAGGAACCGAAGAAGAACACAACGTAAGATTAACAGAAGCGTTGAAAAGAGCAAAAAAAAAATCAACGAGAAGTTTAGCAAAAGCAAGATGCAGTTAGCTAAAACTGAAGTTAAATATTTGGGGCACAGAGTATCGGACATCGCAATTTCGATAGAAAGAACAAATGTTTTGGATCTGAAATTCTAAATAGGAGAGAGGGGGGATGCGAAATGAACCTCTCTCTTACAAACATAGGTGATTAAGGATAATCTAAGATTTTGGAATATTCTTTACACTTGATCTAATCATTTAAATTATTTGAATATTCGTTACAGGTGCTAAACTACTGTAATAATTTTTAAAAATCTATATGGTAAAAATTATTTGTTTGTTACAGGAAACTCCTGTACATGGAAGATATGGACTTTTCAAAAGAGAACCTCTTTCATTGTAAAATTTGTTATTACAAAAGTGCAATTAAAGGAAATTTAAAAAACATTTAAAACTCATACGGGAGTTCAACCATTTACCTGCCAAATTTGCGACTATACATGCACAAAGAAAAATACTTGAAGAATACATATGAGCATTCATATATAGACGACGTCAGGAACCGAAGAAGAACACAACGTAAGATTAACAGAATCGCTGAAAAGAGCATAAAAAAATCATCGTGAAGTTTAGCAAAAGCAAGATGCAGTTAGCTAATTAGATTAAGGAAAGAGAAGAAGTGGCTAGTATTTATCAAATATTATCATGACTATTATGTAATATATTTTCAGGTAGCGAAAATGAAAAGGTAGAAGAAAATGAGTGAAATTCAGGAACACCCGAAGTAATTATAAAACAAAGCCAAAAAATATAACCATGATATTCAGCTCGCGAATTGTCATTTGTTTAGTTTGACGACTCGATCCACTAGAGGGCGAAATTTAATGTGTTGTAAATCGAAGTGTACGTCAGTTCGGAAGAATAATTAATGTTTTCTAGTTTTATAATTTTAATACTGCCTTATATTTAATTATTGTAAATTGAAACTTCTTCAGAATATTTTATTAACTTGCGACAGTGTTGGTGTTGTTTTTGGAGTGCATTTTTGTGTTCATAATTTATCGCGTGGTAAGCGTTTTTCAATTTTCGTTTTTACTTGCTCCAGATCAGTAATTTCACAATAAACGCTGCAAACAGCTATAAAGTTCATTAAATTTACAATTTTAATTCAATTTCGTTTTGAAAATGTGAAATCTATAAAAACAAAGGTCGTCTATAGGCACCTTGATTTTTATTCAATTCTAACCACCAAAAAGGGAAAATGTCGATTATAGGATTAAAAACTGACCACTGGAGGTAGTTCACAAGTGTTTTTAACCATTGTTAAAAACTGATTACTCTTTATAGATTAACATTATTTTCATTCTAGATTACCCCTCTTCTAGAGAATCTTCACCTTTCTTGGGCTCTATAAATTCGGAATTAGAAAAAGTATTCAGCTCCAATGATAGCATTTATGATAGAAATTACATATTAAAAAGCAGGAACGTCTCTATCAGGAACGTCGCAATTAGGAACGTCTCAATCATATAGTCCTTGTGGCTCTAAAAGGCTACGATTATCCTTATTATATTCGTAATTATAAAATTATTACACACTGAGAAAACTGCCATGGTTAATTTAACAGTTTTTGCATGGTTAATAAATATATCCACATTAAATGAATAAATAAATGATTGAAATAACACTAAGCACTTTGTTGCAACCGCTTAAAAAAGTTTGAATCAAACTATTATTAATTTTAAAGCTTTTTAGTTTCAATCAAACGATAAAAATGTTGAAAATAAAACAATATGTCAAAATAATTAAAGTAACACTTTCTTTCTTAGAGGGAATAGTTAAATTTGAGGTTGTGATAACAATTTCAAGAGTTTTAAACTGGTATGGTTATTATATTGGAACAAAATGAAATATAGTTAGGTTTGAAGATCATTTGCATTGCCATGAAAGTCCTCAATATTCAATCAACAGTGTTTAATTGTTAACTTAATAAAATTTATTTTATTATTTGAAGATTCTGTGTAATTAAAATAATACTTAACGTGTTTGGATCAACAATTTTTTATAAACTCAAAACTACATTTTAGCACATTGTAGTTTAAATCGGCAAATTCAGCAAACTCCCCCGCGAACATGAAAAATGCAATTGTATAAGATTGCATTATTGCGTTATCGTGTAGCGTCTTTGCATTGCTTGTTTAGATTTTCTAGTGAACAGCGGTGAAGTGTATTTGTGAATTTTTAATTAAGGTATAAGTTATTATAAATTCTATTAGTTTAAAATTTTAACTTTAAACAAAATTTTAACAGATTATTTATTGTAATAAATTATTATGGAAGAAATTCTAAAGGACCCTGGAGGTGATGGTATGGATGATTTAAAGGCGGAAGCTGAATTACACATAAATGCACTCAAAAATTTACACGAAAAGCTAACAAATCAAATTGCAACGTTATGGAGAAATATTTTTGAAATAATGGCGTCTATGGAGGGAAATGACTACGAGGTGGCAGCATTCGTAAGTTATTAATCTCAATATTTTTTAAATCAAATGGCCCAGTCAATCCGTATTGAAGCATAATAAAGTCGGGGAAAGCTGATGTAATACAGTTTTTGTGTATACTAGCAGCGCCGTAGCAAGCTCTTCTGTTTCCCATTGCCTTCCTCGTAGCCCACAGATTTATATTGGGATTGAGAGCACAACAGTATATTCGGCATGGCTAGGTATGCAGCGACGGCTTCCCTTACACCTGACGGTGTAAGTTTAACGCCACACTGATGGTTTGTAATTTATGAACTAATTAAAGCTAATCTTCTACAGGTGGCCAACATTTTTGAGAGCATAGGTGCTGGTCACTTATTTCCGTTCCCAGGGGCGGGTATTACTGGGGATAGTACTACCCCCACTTGACTAACTACTACACCAACTGGACCCCTGGAGAAACCAATGAGGAAGACGATAAGAAGCCATAAGCGCTTTTATTATTTAAAAAATATTTTATTCAGATATTTATTTATATTTAATATTTTAAGGTTGTTAATAAAAGCTTTTGAAGCTGTGCAATAGCCAATTATTCTCAAATTGGAATGTAAATGTATTATATAGTTTTTCAAGTCATCACTAGTCCATTAGCTCTAATATTTTGTTATTTTATATTTAAGTTTTGTCATAGTCATATTTATTTTGTTTAAGTATTATAATATGTAAAAGATTCATGTCTTGCTAGCAACCAAAAGGTTCACTTGTATTTCTTAGGAATGCTAAGGAAATATATTTTGTAATTTGAGAACGGTTGCTGTAGTTAGGAGGTATTTATTTGTTGTTGGTGTTACCGAAACATTCGTATCGGTTTTCCCCGATAGATAAAGTAGGATTAAAAATTGTAAAATGGGAGCTGAAAAATAGTTTATTATTGCAGAAAAAACTCGATTTGTATGACTTTTTGTGAAAAACAACACACAAATTTTTCTTTCACAAACTAAAATTTTTATGGGTTTAAGTTTAGGTTTGGTTTGGATGGAAATCACAAACGTTTTAACATACTGTATTTTTTTGAAATCGATCGGAACCTCCAGTTCTTTTCTAATCGTTGCAAAACCAAATGAAAAGGTTTTGCAGGTCTTTACAGGAACGGTCATCAGCTTAAAGGCGTTTGCTAATGCTACGTACCTGTCTCAAACTCAGGATTCGGTAAAACTGCATTCTGGCCGGCTCCACTTGTTGTTTTGTAAGTGAATAAGAAAATTTATGTTTCCTTTTTATTTAAATATTTTGCCCTCTCATTGGAAGAAGTCACGAGCCGTCGCTGTCAATATTTCAATTTTTTAGTCTGGTTTGCAAAGAATAATAAATCTGATGTGACCAGTGGTGTAGTGGAGCCGGAGCGGTCCGGAGAGGCGCTCCGGCACAGGTTTTAAAGCAGGAGCTGAGCTCCGGTACAGTTTTTTTAGAATTTCAAGCGCCTGCAGAAAAATTGCAGCAAGATTGGTAACACTTCAGAGCTCTCTCCTCTCTTTCTCCCGTCAGCTGTTCTCCCCCCCCCCACCCGTCCCGTCCGTTAACAGACAGGTTGAAACTTGAATTTGCATTTCCGATCTCTGCGATATTATTTGTTTTATTATTGCGCCACTGGCCAGTGCGTTTTATGACCTTACATCATTGAGTTGTTATATGTCTAGTAGTGTTGATTAGTTATCGTAGTAGTGTTAGTTATCATTTTGTTAGCGGAGTTTGAGTGATCTGTGATGGAACCAAAACAAAAAACTATAACGTCGTTTTTTAGTGTTCCAAAAATTAGTAAAACTGATAAAAATCCTGTCCCTGGAACATCAAGTGATGCAATCACTGAAATTGTAAATCCTGAGCCTAAAGAAGCCAAGGAAACTCGTTCCGATGAAACACAGTGGCCTGAAATTTGGACGGAGGAAATGTGGAGAAGGAAGCATTTCCGTGGATCGACTGTAAGGAAGGTAAATTAGGTTGTAAAATTTGTTTCGAAGTTGGCAATCTAGGAGCATTAAAAAAAGAACACGTTTCGCTTTCTCATGAGTGGCCATCTTACAAGGTTTGTTTTTATGGCTCTAATAGACCAAATCAGCTGAAATCGTTAAGAAAAAAGATTATCGAACACAAACAGTCGCAAGCACATCAAACAGCTGAAAAAATCGTCCGTTAAATCAAAAGATAATTCAATGCCTAAAGTCGTGCATCAAATGAATCAAGTTGAGCTCGAATCAACCAAAGCTGTGTTTAGATCTGCGTATTTTAATGCCCAAAACGACCGCCTATACAGCGACCATTTTGGTTTGTTTGAGCTACAAAATTTAAATGGAGTAGACATCGGCGTATGTCTTCATTCAAGATATAGCGCAGTTGAAATGATAGATCACATCTCAAAAGAAATGAAAATGCGTATTTTGAATAAAGTCAAGGCGATTTCTGGGAAAATTTCCATCAACATCGATGAATCTAATTAATTCTGTTCATCAGTTTGGTTTGTTACGGTTAGGAGGTATCATTTTTATTATGTATACCACCACCGAAAGATTTATTTTCAGTAGAAACCTTGTTCCGTTTAATCAGTTGGAATGATTTTTACCAGCAAATTATATAATTGGTCATGCAATTCTGGAAGAAAGTGAACAAATGAAGTGGCCCTTACTCTGAATTTTAGAACTTTGTGACGCTGAGAGCCATTTGCTTTTTAGTAATTTTTGGCAGGCCACAATTTTTTTTTGCTTTATCTCAAATAGGCACTTGAAATTGTTCAAAATACCATACATCACTGTGGTCTCTACACGATAAGTTATAATGTTGCTAGAAAGTCATGCGGTCTGAACTTCAGTGTAAAAATGAACCAACTGGAGGTGGTTTACGTAGGGATAGATGGTCCGATACACAGAAGTAGTGTTTTAATATTAAGATATATTAACTTTTTCCACGATTTGCGATATTATCCGTTGAAAATGCATAAGGAGCACAGCTTCAAGTGGATTCCGAACCACGAGATGAAGGATTTTACACAGTTCATTTTGACTAAGGAAGATTTCGGTCATATGAGCGAAAATCCTGCTATAGATGGAAATGGAACTGGCGAATCTTCTTACATACGCGGGCCGCCGGTTAAACAGCCATGGTATAGAGTATTAAAGATAGATATAAATGCCCTTTATGCAGAAGATTTAATTAATGAAGAGATACCCACAAGTGTTCCTTTGGATGAGATTGAGGCAATATTTTGCTCCAACGACCCGGGAACTATGGGACTTCATGAATTCCATAAAGGCAAAAAAAGGCAGGTGACAGAACAAAATTTAGACGAAGAGACACCCACAAGTGTTCCTTTGGATGAGATTGAGGCAATATTTTGCTCCAAGGACCCGAGAACTATGGGACTTCATGAATTCCATAAAGGCATAAAAGGCAGGCGACAGAACAAAATTTAATTAAGGAAGAGACACCCACAAGTGTTCCTTTGGATGGTATTGAGGCAATATTTTGCTGCAACGACCCGGGAATTATGGAACTTCAACAATTTCAAGAAAGGAATGAAGGGCAGGCGAGAGAACCAACAGATTTAAACGAAGAGACACACTCAAAAAAATGTTGTTCATAATATTAACAAACAGTGATAATTGAGTAGTATTTAGTTGCTACAATAATCAAATTTATTGTTAAGACGAACTTTTTATAATTACTTAATGGCTCTGTTTATTGGTACAATAATTCAATATTCATTGTAAAAATAAATGGTGTACATTGTTGAAGAACATAAAATTCATTCAGCCAATAACTTATTTTATGTATTTGATTAAAACATTAATTCTCGCCATAAAAGGTATTTTTGAATATATAATCCCATGCAAATATTTAATTTATCCTGACAACGAATATAGTTATGATGATAGTTGATACATTTATTAAAATAATGAACAAATTTAATTATAAGAATAAAAAAAATAGTTTTTAAAATATAATAACGCGTTCATTATGTTAACTATAACAAATTAAATAATTAATGAAAACTATTACTTGTTACAACTATTCTGTATATAATCATAATAAACCCATTTATAACAACAATGAAGTCATCATCTTTGTGTCGATTTTCCAGACAAAAAAAGTAAAAAGGAATGATCATAATATTTAATATTTTTTTATTAATATTTTTTATATAAGACTACTATATTATACTTTTTATACTTATTTTGCAATTTTTATTTTGTACGCTTTAATATTTACTTTTTTTTTTAACCCAAAAGTGTTCCTTTGGATGGTATTGAGGGAATATTTTGCTGCAACGACCCGGGAACTATCTAACTTCATCAATTCCACAAAAGCAAAGAAAGCCAGGCGAGAGAACAACAAACTATAAAGACTTCAGAACTAAAAAGGACTGCACATAAAACTATGCAAAATATCGAGCGGAAATGGTTTGTGCAAGAGAAAAACAAAATATGTAGATATGAATGCCATTTTTGCAGAAACGTTGGGAAAAGTGTATTGTACTAAAAGGAGATTACATTAAAAAATAGAAAGAAAAATTGTGAAAAACTTGCCTCTTCATTCGTAACACGGGTACTTATTGATCGACCCTCGCAAGTATATTGGAAGAGATGGTTATGGGGATGACAAAGTAATTTCCATGTGGAATGAAGGATTACAAAATTGTACATCTGAAATTTGGCAAAATTTCATTCGACGCACTGACAAAGCGATAGCCAATTGGTATGAACGGGAAAAACTTTTAGATGTGTAATATTGCAGATTCAATTTTAGCGGGGTTTTATTTTTAAAATTCAAATATAAAGTAATAACAGGAAAGAGAGAGAGAGAACGAAAGTTGATCTTTTAAAATCGAGATGGCGTGATTTAGGAGGATTTAAAAAGTTGACCGGTTTAGGGGTAGCGGGAGAAAAAGTTACCACGAGGTGAGAGCACAAGTGGGTTGAAGGTCGATGGTGAATGACGCGGTCAATTTTTACCAAGTGAATTTTTGTTTTAATTTGCATCAAGATAATATTCTTATAAAACGAGATTATAGACGAATATACTACAAATTAACTAATGTACATGTAACTAACAAATTTTTAATTATTTATGTTATATTTTTGTGAAATATATTACCACGAGGTTCACTTTTTGGGTTTTTCGGTGATTTTACTAAAATGTTATAAAAATATTACGTTATTCAATGAGCTTTGTAAAATACCAAGATAGATTTTTAATAAATAAATCATTAGAATCCTTGATGACCGAAATATTAGGCGATTATTGCAAAAATCCAGTGAGTGACTGAGCACGTGGTAAATTTATTTTGAATTCATACACAGTACTTCAGGGGAATTCGATTTGTTTATTCTATTAATAAATTAATAATCATCATATCTTACATATTACATAAAAATATCGTCATTTATCGTTAAATAATATTCAATTACATAATATACGGGGTGTTTCCGAAAGGTTTGGCATTGCTTCACATTTTATAACGTAGTTTTTAAGTTATTCTATTTATTGGTGGTAAATTCAAAATGGATGATGATAAAGGACTGTGGTTATACGTGGTTATGATTTAACAAGGTAAATATTGAGGTGGTTATGTGGTTATACATGTGTTCTACACATATTTTATTATTTGGTATATTTTATGTCTATATTAAAGGTTTGCTAATTTATGCGAGACGAGTATTGTCTTAGCTTAGGTAAACGAGGTATTGAAGGTATGTCGGTATAACAGGGTCCTTTCTTTGAGGTATTGTGATATTTACAAGCTCATTGTATGAGTGTAAAGTAATATAACCCATGTAGCAAATCACACCCGCGAAAATTTCCTCGATAAGCCAGAGGCCGGCTTGTGATTTGTGTAAATTCTGACCCGGAGGCGGAACATGGAGGTAGTTAGGAATTGTATGGTTGGTATTACGTGTTCATATTTCACCCCCCCCCCCCCCCGAACATTGTGTGGAGCTTCCGGTATTGCTCTATTCGATAAGGGAGACCTTTGTTATACTGAGGTGTAATTTTATAGGTATTATAAACAAATATTATGGTTTATTTATAGGTATAAAAGTTGTAGACGTATTTAGTCCAACTTTCTTGCATTGAAGTTGAAGGCGTAAATTAGCCCGACTTGCAAGCCAGCTGAATCCAGTCGTATTTTGACTGATGACAAACAAACATTCTAAAAAAGGGGAATCTAAATACAAATGATTATAAATAATATTAAATAATATTTTACTGATTTCAAATGTGGATCGAAGGTATGATTTTAGTTCGCAGTCACAAATTTAGACTGTAGAATATTCTCTAAGAGAAATTTAGGTGTTTTAAGATTAAATGAATTACCACTGACCTTAATATCAGAAATGATGAATGAATTACCAATAAATATGAACAAATTAGTACAAATATCAAAATCCACTCAATAATGAGTTGTGTTCACTTGGTTTAATATCAATAAGAGATCATTTTCATTACTATTTTGGCTTGTTGATCCATTCCCGTGATTTTTTCTTTTTTTTTTTTTAAATAAATAATAAATAAAATCCGAGTACAAAATTGGGTGTTTTAATGTTTATTTAGTGAATCGGGTTTTAGAATGTGAACTTCGTTCACATTCTGCATCGAACAACGGGACATCTTTCTTTGAATCACTGTGTATGAAGTAGGTAGGCTAATTATGTTTTAGAGGTAATGCAATCTTCACGAACCGGGCTTTCCCGTTCAATGAAAGAACTGAGGTATACTACGGTAGGGTATTTACAACGTGTGGGTTTTCTAGACAGATCACAGGCTTAGAACGATGGTATTTGAATTTCCGGATGTTGAGATTTTTAAGATGACGGCGGGAGATTCAAATTCAAAGTTCAACATTACAGATGTCACCGTAAAATAATTCATCATGTTGGTATCAAATGATTCAGATTCTGAAAGTGATAGATAACGTCATCAGCATTCAAGATGTAAGATATTTTATTTTATAAAATGTTCATATTTTGTATATTTTGAAATGTTCCCATAGTTATTACTTGTACAATAAATATTGTTCATTCTATTCATGGCAATCAAGTTGCCATGACAATAAACTCTAATAAGTTGAGTATGATGTACCCCCTATTGAGAATATCTAATATTTAAGTAATAACTGTAGCATCAGTTCCTGTATATCTTTGAATTTTAAAATCAATTAAAACAAGTTTTTGTGTGTGCATAATACTTCGTTGTTAAAATTGTTAAAAGTTATTTTTAATATTTTATAAGTTTTTTTTGCAAGGTAGGTTGTTTTATAGCAACCTTAATAAAGTGATTCGGTTATTATATTAAATTTAAAGTGGTAAAAAGAAATATTTTGATAAATATTTAAAAGTACAATTTTTGCTTAAAAAATTGTTTTTATTGCCGCAAGACATTTTTCGCGGGGTGCATCTCTGTACGAATAAAGGGCGCCAATTCGAGTAAATTTTCAATCAAAATTGTGTTTCTAAAATTTTGAGTGAAAATTGTGAACCATCCTAATATTACTTTGATTAATCTCTTGTATCGAAAACCAATTTAATTATAGTAGAAAGACTTCGAGAGAGGTCGCCAACGTCCGGGGGACCGGATATGGCACATGAAAGGCAAAAAACAAGGACCAGCAGATTTTAACAGTGAAAACTTATTTAAAATATGGTGAAAGTTTGCGGAGACGGTTCGCAGAGCGCGTACAATTTTTGGTCATAAGTCCAAATTACGTGAAGTGAAAAACAAGTGCACATTGAAAATGGACAATATGGAAACCTTACACAATTTGTTAATAGAATGGGAGTTTGAACACTTAATATTTGTATGAAAAGGTTAGTGGTAACTTTTAAAAATATTAATCTGTATTGAACGAACTAAGTTTGGCATTATTTTTATAAGTTATGTACATAAATATGTAAGATTGCAACATAATAGGACTCCTATATAAAAGAATTTAATATGGAATTTGGAAAACTAGACTATTTTTAACTGTCTGACTGTAAAATACTGTCATATTGACAGTATTTTTACGATAGAATTTTCGAATTATATATTTAGTAATCTTTAATTAATCGTATAACATTTATTAACAAGAATAAAAAGATTTTGTTTGCGAGAAAAATTTATAAACTGTTATTATATTGACATTTTCAAGAAATAAATATTTATTACCTATTAACACTAAATTTACACGTAGCGTTTTCATTCAACGAGCTTTATTAGAGATTTCAGTGTTATTGCAATTCTGAATAAACACTTTCTTTAAATAAATTATAAAAATAATTCAAGTAGCTAACTACAATTCAAAATTATTCTTCTTCATCCGAAGTTGAGCCGAAGGCTTGTTATTTCCAGCATGTGATCTTAGTCTGTTGGGTTAATTATAATTAATAAGCAAAACTGCAAATAATATTTGTTTCAAGCCAATTTGGGTCATACGAAAATTGTTCAATAAGGTGTTGGATTGAAATGTCAGCGTTTGCAGAATGTTACCATGGTCCAAGTACTTTTTTGGAATATCGGAATCGTAAATGTGATCGACGCCGCTATACTCTAATATAATAACATGCATCTTTAGAACAAATACTAAACATTTTTAATTAATAACTTGTCATTGAATATTAAAAAAAAAAATTATTGGTAGAAAATGGAATTGATAGCGTTGCCATTTTCGAGAAATTGGTTCAAGAGGACAACGCCGATTTCAAAGAACACGTGCCTGTCGTAGAAACACGTTTGAAACTAAAATCTAAATTTAAACGTTTATCATCCGAAATTGAAATAAGCCCGTAAGTATTGAAAAACTATATAATTGCATATATAGCCTACCTACACCACGTTTATCATTTTAGAAGACAATTAATTTATGAAGTGCCACCAGGAGTGCATTTCAGAACGCATACCGGTGATAAACGGTACATTTGTGAAGTATGTGACAAAAACTGTTCCCGCAAACAAAATATTATCAAATATATCCAATGAGAAAATATAAAATTTAAGGGTCCAAATTTAGTTATCACCGATATTATTTTATTCTATCTCAACTTCGGATAGTACTAGAATTATTATACTGTTCTATCTCCACCAACGAATAGATAATGCTAGAATGATATCACCTGATCAAAGTGAGCTAATGGGTACTTGTTGATTTACACTAGCGTATGCGTTGTAAATTATAAAATAAAAAGTGTTGTTATTAATAGAGATGAGATTTTTAGTTATTTACCTTTTTCTTATTTACGCTGCTATTTACATTTTATTAGAACTAAAATTTGTTTAACGGAAAAATACGTCATCTGGACCCCATTTGTTTTTACCTTTTTTACCTTTTTTTAAACAATTTGCTAAAAAGTACCTATTTTTAAATTTTACAACCTATTTTAGAATTTTTGAAACCCTTTACAGATTTTTAGCTTTGAGAACGCTTTTATCTAAAAATAATTTTTAGAAACCAAAAACCATAATATATATAATATCTTTATCGGAAGTTCTACGGCGACAGTCTCCTTATGTCGCGATATGAAGGTGAATCTTTGAAGGTGCATCTTTGCAGTTTTTGCTTTTGCATTTATGCAGGATTTGCAGTCTTCCCAATCTTTGCAGTCAGTGTTAATCTTACCTCGGTGATTTTAACTGGTTGTTACTGTGTTATTTTTATTTAAAATGCCTAAGTGTAAACGAAAATCTTTCAAATTAAACGAATGGATCATTGGAAAAACAAATATATACAGTATATACAATGGAAAATGATAACTTATTTTGTAAAGTTTGTGGTAAAATTGTAAGTATTAAAAAATCAATTCCTTATAAATATTTTTTTTAAACTGAACAATTTGTTAATTAAATTTTAGTTAACTTGTGAGCAACGATCTCGCATTTTACATCATGAAGCCACCGAAAAACATTAAAAAAATGCAACAAAATCCGAAAAACAAACTCAAATAACGGGAATTACTGGTAACGATAGTTTTTCTATAGATTTGTGCAATGCCTTGATAGCCGCAAATATTCCTTGGGCCAAATTAGATTGTCCTACATTTAAAAATATTTTGGAGAAATATTGTAAAAAGGTCGTTCCTCATCGTACTACTTTAAGTAAAAACTACTCACCAAAATGTTACAATAATGTATGTGAAAATTAATCTGTAAAAGTATTGTATAATACGTATAGGTACTATAATATGTTTTTTAGACAATCGAAAGTATTCAAAACGCTATAGGAAATAGCAATATTTGGATTTGTGTTGATGAAACTACCGATATAATGGGGCGATATATTGCTAACTTAGTGGTTGGGAAAATGTCCGATGAAGAAGCAGGTGTCCCATATTTACTGTCGTCCAAAGTTTTAGAAAAAACGAATCATGCCACAGTAGCAAGATTTGTAAATGAGTCTCTTGGTACTAAGTAGATAATAAAATTCTGGTAATTTTTTTTGATAAAATATTATTTCAGCTATTCTTTGGCCCCTTGGAATCAAATACGAAAAAGTAAAAATTTTGTACTCAGATGCAGCAGCCTATATGCTGAAATGTGCAACAGCTTTAAGGGTATTTTATTTGAACTTAATTCATTTCACAAGTTTGGCGCATGCTCTTCATCGTGTATGTGAATTTATTCGTGGTGAATATGAAGTTGTGGATGATTTAATTGCAAATGTTAAAAAGGTGTATCTAAAAGCACCTAATAGAATCGAAAGATACAAAGAAGTGCTGCCAAATATTCTACTACCCCCAAAGCCAATTGTAACACGTTGGGGCACATGGTTAAGTTCAGCAATGTTTTACTGTGACAATTTTGATGGCATTAAGACGGTAATTGTAGAAATATATTAAATTTCAGTATTTATTCAGTTATTTTTGTTTAGGTTATTATGGAATTGGATAACGAATCGGCCAAATCAATCATAAAAGCAAAAGAATGCTTTAAAAATCCTACTTTACAATCTGACTTGACTTATATTAAAATTAATTTTAAAAACATTATTGATGTAATAAAAAAATTGGAAACCGTGGGATTGCCACTCACAACATCGTTTAATGAATTTTTAAAATTGAAAATTGAATTAACACTGTGCAATGGTACAAATGGAAAAAAAGTGGTAGAAAAATTAAATAAAGTATTAGATCGCAATCCGGGTTATAAACCTATTAACAATTTGTTTGATATTTTTACCGGCAACGGTAAAGATGCAATGTTACCAAATATTTCTACTGCTGAAGCAGTCTTGTATAAATATATACCTCTAACATCTTGCGATGTAGAGAGGTCATTTTTAGTATATAAAAACATTGTAACTCAGAAAAGACAAAACCTTAGTACTGAAAATATTGAAAAAATGTTAGTTAGTTACTGTTACTTTAATATTTTAAGTCAAGATAATATATAAGGCCATTAAAATTTTGTTACCTAATTGGTGCTTTTTTTACCTAAAACTGCTAAATACTAACCTAAAATAGCTTTTATTAGTACCTTTTTAGTTACCTTTTTTGAATTTATCCAACCTAAAAATCTCATCTCTAGTTATTAATATCAAATTAATTTAAAAATGGAAAATATGGCAGATCAAAGTGTAAGGTAAGTAATCCAATCCTTTATTTCTATTAATATACTTTCATACTTTGATTAATTGCTTGTAATGCGATAGAATGAAGATGGAACAGTGTAATATTTACATAGTATGCTTTTATTTATAGCAACAAACACCACTGCACCGATAATTGTAAACCAAAACGTGCCTTTTAACTAAAGAAAAAGTCTTGGATTTGAAAAAAATGTTTAAGTTTATGCCAGCCGTTGATAAGAATTACATTGAAACTTTATTGAAAGAGTTAAAATGAATGTAGTGTATGAAAAATAAATATGAAAAGAATCATGTGTATCATATAATATATTAGTGTATTAAATGTATTAAAAGAAACATGGAATTTATATAAAAGAAAACTTAAGAAAACTTTTGTTTGCCTTGAAAGAATTTCTCAATTCTCAAAAATAAATATGAAAAGAATCATGTGTATCATATATATTAGTGTATTAAATGTATTAAAAGAAACATGGAGTTTATATAAAAGAAAAATTAAGAAAACTTTTGTTTGTCTTGAAAGAATTTCTCAGTTCTCAAAATTAAATATGAAAAGAATCATGTGTATCATATATATTAGTGTACTAGATGATAGCCCGTCCGAGGACGGGTTGCTAGAAGGAACGGGCAGCTACCCAAGGTAACTTAAGTTGAATGAAGATTAAGGAAAGCTCTCAGTGCAATCCAAAAGCCATATGACCTTGGCTGCCTGCCCGTCCTTCTAGCTACCCGTCCTCGGACGGGCTATCATCTAGTTACATATAGTTGTGCAAACTTTCTTGTTTGTCCTTCAGGTGGATACAGGTTTGTGGTGCTGTGGTACGTCTGTCCATGAATTTTGAAAACGTATGGTCCGTTACCCGGCATTGAAACAATCTCTGCTCCCATTGAAGCGAAAGAAACCGAGGAATTGTAAGAGCGGATGTGCTGACGAAAGTTCTTGTAGTAAGGATTTTCTGAATCTGAAAGCATAGAGCGAAGAAATTCGGGATATAACAATAGATTCCCATGTTGATCGAGCGGTTGCGGAATCTTCACTTTTCCTTTATGACAGCAGTTGTTAAATTGTTTATCAACTGGACGCTCCTTGGCGAAATTCTTGGAGCCGCAGAACTGACAGATGGAATTCATTTCTCCACAATCGTGTCGAGTAACGTGAGATTCATCAAATCTCAATGCTCTTATTTGGAGTTGAATTGCTTGACTTTGGTATCGATTTTCTTTCTGTCGATGTATCGCATGGGATCGAGCGTTAGCAGCTTGCCGCGCTTAAGTTTCTTCTAATGTTTCACGTTGTTGACGTGTCGCATGGGATAGAGCGTTAGCAGCTTGCCGCGCTTGAGTTTCTTCTAATGTTTCACGTTGTTGACGTATCGCATGGGACCGAGCGTCAGCAGCTTGCCGCGCTTGAGTTTCTTCTAAAGTTTCACGTTGTTGACGTATCGCATGGGACCGAGCGTCAGCAGCTTGCCTCGCTTGAGTTTGTTCCAAAGTTTCACGTTGTCGACGTATCGCATGAGACCGAGCGTCAGCTTGTCGCTGTGATCGAAGCTGTTCTTCTGTGTTATTAGCTCTTATACGTGCTTTTCTCTCACGATTCAATCGCCGTCGCTTTGCAGCAGGATTTTCAAAATTTTCATTATCCATTATGGAAGTTCACAGAATGCTTTTTTGGAAATAGCTGTCTTATATAGACAAAATGATCCGTTGATACAATAATCCGTTGTTACAATAATGATACGATTGTCCGTTGATGCGTTCGGTTCGGTCGTGCTTCGGCCATTTAGTGTTTACTATTTTAGGCTTCTATACGAAGTATAGCAAGAAGCCTTATTTATTATTTACATAATTTTTCACCGATATAGGAAATTTAAATACGTTGATACGTTGATCTGTTTTTTCAATGCAGACCAAATATAAGTTATATTTTATTTACATAATTTTTCACCTATATAGGAAATTTAAATACGTTGATCCCTTGATACGTTGATCCGATGATACGCTGATCCGATGATACGTTGATAAGTTGATACGATAATCGGTTCGGTTCGGTTTGCTTCGGGTATTTCCGTGGGACAGACAGAAGGACTTGGCCTTTTATAATAAGAGATTAAATGTATTAAAAGAAACATGGAATTTATATAAAAGAAAAATTAAGAAAACTTTTGTTTGTCTTGAAAGAATTTCTCAATTCTCAAAAATAAATATGAAAAGAATCATGTGTATCATATACATATATTAGTGTATTAAATGTATTAAAAGAAACATGGAATTTATATAAAAGAAAAATTAAGAAAACTTTTGATTGTCTTGAAAGAATTTCTCAATTCTCAAAAATAAATATGAAAAGAATCATGTGTATCATATATATTAGTGTATTAAATGTATTAAAAGAAACATGGAATTTATATAAAAGAAAAATTAAGAAAACTTTTGTTTGTCTTGAAAGAATTTCTCAACGCGAAATATTGATTAATAAATTTCTTTAATTGTTTTTCATTTATTTCTGCTGTTATATTTGTCACTAATAACTAAAAAAATAAATATTTGACCACCACAGTAAAAAATAGTGTTAGTGTTAAAATGGAAATAGAACAATGTATCATTGAATGCATATTAAATAAGAAATTATTTGTTCCATCTCCATTTGACAAAAAATATAATTGCTTACTATTTTAAATTCTGGAAAACCAAGGCGAATTTTGTTTTTTTAAATACGAATAATCTAGTCAGCGGCAGATTTGACAGGATAGACATGCTTCAATGCAATATCTGCTCCGCATATCAGCACGGAGTATGTCTAGGCCCTTCTCTGTGAAAAATCTTATCGTTAATTTTCTGTATCAGTGCTGAGTTGACATAAAACAAACAACCAAATATGGAAAAAGGAACACCATCAGCGTTAAACAAAACCAAAGACAAAATGCAGGTATATTAAACCGTTTTAAACGTTTATAATAAATTACTCATAATATATTTTCTTGTTTATATTTTTAGTAGTTCATTCATTTGCTTATTCCTTTACTAGCCAAGGAAGAACAATCATTACTAAAAGCACGGCCGAGAAATCCCTTCTCCCCAACTTTTACAGACAATAAACTGAATAAAGTAAACAATGCCACTATAGTGAGCAGATCGACAAGGAACGCGACATAGACAGCGAGTCTAACAAACCGCGTATAACCAGAACTGACAAAACCAAGAGCAACAACGTGAAAGCGAAGAAACCTAAACCAAAGGTGGACAACACTTTCGGATTAATTTTGACGCCCTACCTACTGCTGTGTTTTAAGCTACCAGGTCTATGCAAATATTTAAATTTCTTACTTGTACTTAAATTGCACATAAATTTGACCTCATTAAAATACAAAAGATAAGAAAGATAAACAAATTTAGCTATTTCTCAGTATAATGAACTAATAGAGATCTTTAAGTATTGGGGAATGTTATTAAAAGCTGTAGAATTATCTCACAGAGGTTATTATCACCTCAAAATTTCAAAATAAAGGATTGTTTGGCTTAAATATAGAAAAATTACTGTGTATCTTATCAGAAATGAACATAACCTCTACGATACTGTACAAAAATGGAATTTATTCCGTGAACTACAATTATTGTGTAAAACTGATTATATGAAAATTTGTTAAATAATTTACTCTTTCTAATAATAATAATTTGCAACCGAAAATCTCCAAAAGTGTATATAAAGGTCATTTTCGCTTCAATTTGATAACAAACTTTGTGATAGTTTGGTTGCTTAGTAAGACGTGCGAAATTGGCATGCCAGCAACACTAGTTTGGGAAAGCTCTTGGATGGGTGACCGACTAGACTAATGATAGTGCTAATAGTTAGTCAAAAAGAATTCTGTCCTGTATCACTATCCTCGTTCATCGATATTTAATAAACATTTTGCAATTATTTAATTTTATAAATAACATTTTATTAATAAACATTTAAAACTGCTACTGAAAAGCAGAAGGTTTTGAAGTAATTCAAACCGCCAAGAAGAAGGAAGAAAGTTTGGATGCATCAATTTGATTTTTGGTATTAAATATTGTCGTTATTTTTCAGATAAAAGATTTATCTGAAACCTTGTGTTCGCATGCGATTTAATTTATTTTCTTCAATATACAACTACATTTCAATTCAAAACAATCTTTTATTTATCAAATCGATTCAAACAACAGTAAGCATTACTAAACTTAAAGATTACATCATTGAAAGCAAATCTTTTTATCTCAATTATAATAACTTCGACGATTCAGCTCAACAAAATTAATTTTAATACAATAAGCATCTCTATAATTCAACGAATCCACCACACCTTGAGGGAATCTCAACGATTGAGTTAGATAAATGGGACAAGAGTAGTGAATTTCTGAGTAAATTTGCACCACCTGAAGACTTCATTTCATTTTTATAAATTTTGTTCTCACTTTGAGAACTGGCGCCTAACAAAACCAGGGTGGTGCAGTTTACAAAAGGGATTACACAGCACTACGTACACCCTTGACTGGAGTATCCATCCCCCAGACTTCTACCTTCATCCCTAGCGCTCATAACATGTATTACATCATTCACCTCATGGACGATATAATAAGAAAGAACTTCTATTTCAAACGACAAGAAGACGCCTGGCACCCATTCGTATCCAGATTATATTTTGGAATAGTCTTTATCATCCAAACCGTAAGATCTACAGTATCTAACGGAATTGCAACCCCCGGTGAAAAAAGATTTCTAAAATCTATTACTGACGATTATTCTCTCGATGAACTCCCAATCCCGGGACCACTCATTAACATTTTTGAGAATCTAAGTTACTCTAAACCCGCCAACACTTTGTACGGCGTAGTAACCCCAACTCTCCCAAGAGTTATATGCCCACTTCATGCAAGTGAACTTATTTATAATGACGATCAACACGTTTATCAACTCTTAATCCCAAATATACCCCTAATACTCGGATTCATCAACACGATCACTTCCACAAATGACAACATCGAGCCGCCAGATTACACTCTGACTACTACTTTCGACTCCACAGTCGATCGGATCATTAATGGACACGCTTTCCCCGCTAACGTCTGGTCACAACTTGACCGGACAGCACTCATGCTACCAGGCATGGTGTACACACCCGAAACTAATCGAGAAATCGATAGAAGTTTCAGGACGTACGGAAAGAGATTAAGTTTACCCGTCCCAACTGGACAATCCGACTTACGAAATGTGCAGAATTTTACATTTCTCAACAACTCCACAGAATGGTTTGGACGCATTATCCAAATCATGAGCACGTATAGCACGTATTTCAAAGATTCCGTATCTTTGGCACGTTGCAGGTCTTCCACCACCATTGCACCACTGGTCACTTCCAAGTACCAGACAATGAGCTCTCCTACCTTAGAAGAGAATAACCTGTTCACTCTGAACCATGCTTTCCCCCACCAAGGACCTTTTACACTAGAGGCCACTCATGTGTCTACAGAGTTTAAAGTACCACCGACTTCGTCAATGCTTGCGCAGCAAGCACAGCTGAATGTTGCCTGTTCCATCCCCAATTTAGACAATTGGTCAAGAATCGGAGACATCACCGCTACCCGTGAAGGACCCTACTGGACAGTAGAGCCTGAACGACACTCCTAAAACAAGGAGGCGACGTATAAGTCATATGGCGCCATAATCAGTGAGAAATACTCACTCAGTCGCCCACCACTTAAATAAGTACATCCCCCTATTTACTAGTCCGATGACTAGTCCGGCGAAACCGGATAGTTTTAAGAAAAGTTTATTAGCTACTTAGCTTTAATTTATTAATTTATATATTTTATTTAATATTATTTTAGTTCTTAGGTTCATCCTTTAATAAGGATTCATATAAAAAATAAAAAAAACCAAATGTGAAACTAACGCGACCAGCTCCTTATCAATTTATTAGTTTACTTGTGATCAAATTTTTGCCATGTTCAACCACAATATATTTTACTCCATTGTTAACCTTTAAACTGCGGGAAGCGGATGCGTCCGCAAATTTCTGCTATCACATTTTGCGCGGGAAACGGAATATTTCAACGACGTAGAGAATGCATTAGCTGCAGGAAACGCACGTTCTCGCTATTGTATAAGTCAATGTAAACACTTTATCTGTTCCTGTACGATGACGCAATCACGGGCAACGCTAGACTAAGGTGTTATATATCTTTATACATAAGCACATACCAACGGAAAGTACCTTGCTTTAGTCGTGTTTGTATTGTTTTGAGTGGTCGTTGTGAGGTTAAAATGAATAGATTTGTGCTCCCATTGACTGATAAAGAATTAGAAGCCGCATTATATTCGAGTGGTGATGAAAATGAACTTACTGAAGCAAACCATGATTGTTTTGAAACAGATGATAGCGATTCAGAACAAGGTAGTGTTGCACGTATTTCAAAGTAGCTATAATTACAATTTTATATCTTAGATTATGCTATCCCCGGATGTAGTCGTTTGCCTGTTACCTCTGAAGTGCCAATAATCATACCAAATAATGAAAAAGCTACGACTAGCGTCCTGACCACGACAAAGACCAAACCAAAGAAAAAAACTGATAGAAGCAGTGAATTTTCTTGGAAAAAAGATGAAACATATCCACCAGCTCTGCACTAATTTGGGAATCTGGGTGGATGTTCAGGCGAACACGTGCCAGATAACCCTTACATTCTCGACTGCTTCTTACTTTTTTTTCGGAAGAATTTGTAGGAACAATTGCTAATCAAACTAATACTTTCAAAAAACAAAATACAGGAGAAGATATTGAAAG